>OZ018320.1:59630096-60052596 GCA_963969495.1 Ceratothoa steindachneri
ATAGATACTAATTTAAATTAGTGCTAGTTTATGGAAACATTAAATACTAATTTCCGGTGAGTCGCTTTGGTAGGAACAACACAGATTTTTTTATAAACCAGAAGCACTTGAAAAACAAATACTAAAAACATGAACGCTTTCTTGAAGAAGGGTACATAAAAGCATGAAAGTTCTACATATATAACAGGTACTCATATGTTCAAACGATCTCCTTGAAGAACAGGCACTCAAAAGTGCGAACGTTGTTCTTGAAAAACAGATTTTCAAAAGAGCGAACGTTATTCTTGAAGATCATATACTCAAAAACACAAACGTTGTTCTTGAAGAGATACTTAAAATTTCTAACTTTGGTTTTAAAGAACAAGTATTTAAAAACAGGAACGTTGTTTTCGAAGAAAAATTACTCAGAATAATTATATTAGTGAATACCCTACACCCTTTGAGCGAGACAAACAGAGGAAGAGAACTGAAGAGTAACTCGGAGGAATTGATCCCAACACCAGCCCCGACGTGGCAAATCATAGCGGCCTGCGAGAGATGTTCTTAATTTGAGCAGCTCATCGCTAGGGTATGAACCCAAGGGGGTCTTCAAGGCAACGAGACATTTTGGGTTGATGGAGCTGTTTTTTTTCTCATTGACTTATTTATTATTACTTAAAACTAAGAAACGAAAACCAACGGGGTAAATTCCCACTGAAATTTTGCAAGGGGAGGTTGTAGAGTCGTGAAGATTAAGGGAGAGAATTTTTCTTTAATTAGGGCAAGAAACCTGGTCAACCTTTATCATTAAGGGTATACCCGTAGTTATTGGGGCAGGAAGGGTAGGTAATATTCCAAATGGTAACTTTTTAATATTTAAATGCTTTTCTTTATCTGATACCCTTCATATTTTCAAATAAATTGCTATGTCTGATCGTCACACTTATTTGCCACCCTTGAATCGCAGTAAATGATTGTTAGCCGTGATGGTCACTCAAGATTGTTACCCTTGATTGTCCTTTTTTATTGCCACACTTGATTTATTGAGCTTCTTTTTATTTACTAAAAACTAATGACAAAGCGTCCAGAGAAGGACTACAAAGAGGCATTCAAATTCGCAAATTTGAGTACCTTTTTATTCTTTTAGGAACTTTTAATTTACAGTTTATAGTACCTAGCCCCGACCACTGGCCTGGTAGTAGAGATTGAGGAGATCTTTGTTAAATCAGTCACCATATACTTATTTAAAAATATAGCTTTTCTTTTTATTACTAATACTCCGCCTCTTCCTCTCTCTCCCTCTCCCTCTCTCCCCCATCTCCTTCTCCACCCTCTCCTTTTCCCTTTTTCTCCCTCTCCATCTCCCTCTCTCCCTAATTATTTTTATTCTAGCTAGATACAGAAGTTCCATTTTCTATCTCTTTTCTGGCAGGTTACAAGGTAGCACCTTCTAACTGCCCTCACTTAAGCGGGATGCCGATGTACCATTTTACAAGTACTTTCCGTTAGTGGGCGTCAAACTACCATCTTTTAAGTACTTTCACTCTAGCGGGACGCCAAAGTAGCGGCTTCTGAAGTCCTTCGCTTTAGCGAGCGACGACGTCTCATCTTTTAAATGTCTCCACTCTAGCGGAACGTTGAAGTACCATCTTCTAAGTAACTTCAATCTAGCTGGACGACGAAGTACCATCTTCCAAATATCTCCCCCCAAAGCTGCCGCTTTCTTATTGATAGAGCCAAATACAATAGCCCAAACACCCTTATTTATTTGAAGATATCGTTACAACCTGGAAATATATTTCGTAATTTTTCCTCTCACTTAGACAAAGAAGAGCCCCGGCTTTTCTTTTTTGTTGTTTTCTCTTTCTTTCTAATCTTTTCGAGTCCACTTCGCAAACGTACAAGAAATACTACGATTCGAAAGTCCTCCATTATTTTCTAAGCACTATCTTTATGAGACAAGCGGCTATTATTGCCCGTCAATAGATATACGCTTTGCGACCAACGCTTGCTCGCCCGTCTGTGTGTGTGTGTATGCGCGCATGCACATTCAAGTGTTTGTGTACTTGTTTTTCAATTATGTAAAAATACTTAAATTGATACTAAATATTTCTTGATAAATTATGTGTAAATTGTGTTTAAATCTCAGAATACGAAGCATCTATTAATTGTAGGGAATTATCGCTATATGAGTGAATGTGAGTATACGAACGTTTGTGTGTGATGGAGCTGTACATGAACATGTAAACTACTCTTCGCATTGAGAGTTAATCTGAATGAACTTCTGTTTCGTAGTTTAAAGTTAATCCGTTGTGAGACGTTAGTTCGCTTACGCCAATAAAACCGGGAAAAAAAACAGCTGAATGGTAGGAAATTGTACGATATTGTTCGGTTGGTGATGTTTTATCGGATTTCGGCGTTTTTTAGTGGTAATGCGCTAGACAGTCATTCATTTGGGGTGAGGCACGCAAGAGAATACGATTGAAGGATTGATTGGCAGTTAAACTAATGATCGTCCTTTTGACAAACTTGATGAATTGACGAACGGCGGTAAAATAAGCTACTGGTTTCCATGATTTTTTATTTAAAGTGAAAGGCAACAGATTTGTGGGATGAAATCTGCAAAGAAAGTGGTGAGTTTATAGGAAGTGAAAAAGTGTCGGAGATATATATTTTCAGAATTGCTTGCATTAGTCACGGAAAAGCAGATGTCAGTTGCAGTATGCTAGTATATGCTACATGTTGCACCGTATTGCCGGGTACACAATGAGGCTAGATGACTTGCCATCTTTCAAGATTTCAGATGTGGCAGGTGCTTAACCCTCTGGGCCATCCACCACATTTGCGATCTGCTATTCTTGATGGTCATGGTATACTTACCCGATAAATGACAGACAGTGGTTAGTAGATAAACTCGATGTAGCATTTAAAGTGATTAATTAACAAATTTTAAATTATCAAAGTGTAAACAAGACATGAAAAAAGTAGTAATTGAAACGTAATTAATCAACTAGAAGTGGATAACCAAGGGCGGATGAATAATGGCGAGGGGCAGGTTAGAATTGCTTCATTACTCTGAATGAAGAAATATAAAATATTGGGAGGACTGCAACAAGTCTTGAAGCCTCTGGAAAGACTGGCATGACATTAAAGAAATGGATTTTAATCAAGTTAATTATCACAGTTGTAATTTTTCTCTGCTGAGTCGGTTTCCTAAATGAGAATAAAATAAAGATTTATTGGAAAACTGAGTTAAAATAATTTTAATTTATCGTTAAAAGAAAATAAAATGGAGTTCCCCAACGTAGCTATGAGTGATAGCAGTGTGTATGTGTGTGTGTGTGAAAAGAAAGATATAGACAGCGAGAGATATGAATGAGTAAAAGCACTTAAAATACTCCTTCCCCGAATTCTAGGACCACATCGATAATTTATACTCTCGCTAGCTTATTTATGACTTACAAAGAGAACTCAAACCTCTGATGATTTTCATGATTTTCTCACATTCAAAAGCGACCTCAAACCTATTGTGATTTTCATGATTCCTTTTACAACAAAAGCGAAGTCATACCTCTGATGATTTTCATGATTTTTCTCGCAAGCAAAAGCGATCTAAAACTTCTGGTGATTTTAATGATTCTTTTTACAGCAGAAGCAAACTCAAGCCTATAATGATTTTTCTGATTATTCTTACACACAAAAGAAAAAAGAAACCTTTGCTGTTTATTCTTACATGCAAAGCGAAATCAAAACTCTGTTTATCATGATTTTTCTTACACTCCAAAAAACGAACTCAAACCAATGGCGATTTTAATGTTTCTTTTTACACGCATAAACGAACTCGAACTGCGTTGATTCTGCTTACACACAAAAGCGAACTAAAAACTCTGCTTATTTTCCTGATTATTCAAAAGCGAACTCAAAACCCATGGTGATTTTCACAATTTTTCTCACACGCAAAAGCGAAATCAAACCTCTTGTGATTTTCATGATTTTTCTCTCACGCAAAAGCGAAATCAAACCTCTGGTGATTTTCATGATTTTTCTCTCACGCAAAAGTGAAATCAAACATCTGGTGATTTTCATGATTCTACTTACACACAAAAGCGAATATAAACTCTTGGTGATTTTCATAATTATTTTTACACGTAAAAGCGAACTCAAACCTCTGGTGATTTTCATGATTCTTCTTTCGCGCGAAAACGAAATCAAAACTCTGGTGATTTTCATTATTTTTCTTACACGCAAAAATAAATTCAAACCTCTGGTAATTTTCATGTTTCTTCTTACACGCAAACGCAGCATCGCAATTTTAATGAAACACTAAATATCGCAAGGATTTAAACGCTATAGTAATGATATATTTTGCCTTTCGATTTATTTAATATTAGATGTCTAATCGACATGTGCATTACTAGTTTTCCCTATCTTGTTTTACCATTTCGCCTTATATATTTCATTGAATTATTTCGTTCCTTGCTAATTCTCTTTATTTTATTTGTGTCCACCTTTCTCCTCTTTGATGCCAAAACTTTGTAATTAAAATGTCTCTTATTATTATTTTTTTCATTGTCTCATCTACTCTATCTTTCTTTTCTTTCCCGCTCCTTTTAAATACTTGATTTGATCCTGAGCAAATGAATCGAATTTTGCACCATGTAAATTTTCCTAAGACGTTTGCGTCTTCAGTTTTAGCCATGCACTGCCACAACATTTATCCTTTCGTTACGTTGCCTTGAGGAATGTATCAATAAATTTCTCTTTCCACACACACTACATATACAGACAGGTCTATACGAGCAGTGAGCTACGGGTGGACTATACCAGGGTGCAACGCAGTTCACATATGTTTTCCGTCTTTGTCCGCTCGAATTTGATGGGGTGGGAGAAAATACGCTTCTCTTAACTTTAACCTGACATCAATTTTCATTTAAGACTAATAAATATTTAATGTTAACACCTAGTAAACTATCAAAAATTACCCTTCCCTGGTATATATTAATATATATCTGGTATATATTAATATATATCCTAAAAAGATTTGTAAAGGCACAGCTGAGCCGAGGGTTTCATTATTGTAACTCAGCTTTGGGACTCAACTTAAAAGTCCTTCTTCCACACAAGTTTTTGACTTGAAGGAGGAGTGTATGGTAAGAATGAGTGGACCTTTGAACCTCGAGACCTCTAAGGAAGGAAACGCGACGAAGAAAAATGTGTTTGGATCGATATAGGCAGAGGTAAGGTGCACCATCCGTCCATCGCAAGCACTGGTAATCCTGAATGCACTAGGGACTGGTCCTCGGTGAGGGAAGGGGAGTAGTAATGGATGTTATGACCGCAACCAGTAAATATGGGACCTTCGTGACCACAAATAGCGAGGTGCACACGTTCATCGTCAGAAGTATGAGGATATGAACACCCCAATAGATGACAGTCAATATGTGATCAGCCCCATAGAAGGGTCACTACTACTCTAAGGAATGCAGCTTGTAGCGCTGTTAAGACAGAGAAGGAATGATAGTGGTGCTTTATGTGCGCGATGACGTGGGGGAAGCTACTTACCCCTTTCGGGGATTCCATCTACGCCTTGATGCTAGAAATCCAAATCCCTACGAGAGAGATACTTTAGATTCCTACCTGAATTCTTGCTCCAACCAAGGGTTAAACTTTGAGAAAGGGGGAGATTTCATTTTGCCTGCATGATAAACATCGAGCTAAGATAAAAAGCAAAGGGAGAGCAAGTAACCCTGGGAGAAAAAGATCAGCTTTTGTGCTAGAATTAGAAAGCCTGTTCTATATATCAGCTTCATAGTAATCACTAATGGATTTCTAGCTGGTCTAAGTAACCAGAGAAATCCTAGATCATGGGCAATTTCTGGGATAAAAGAGTTTCTTTTGGGTTCTCCAAAAATTGAATCAAACCCCTCTACCCCTGTTTGAAGCACTTTCACCCATTTTCTTACATGTTTTCATTGAATATGGTAGTAAACCTTGACCATGTATTTAGCTGCTGCTATGTTATCTTTGATCATGTTATTTAAATATTAACTATTTGGAAGCGTTGGATGTTGTGTGAGAAATTCATTGCCACTCTTATGTCCATCCCAAGCGATTTTCTTGATACATGATTCTATAATGATTTTCGCAGTTTCACTTAAAACCATGATGTGAGTTTTTCGGCACATAATTACACAAATCAAGTTTACATGAGCTTATTCCACATTTGGTCTTACATACATTAGTATACCTCAAAGCTGCATCGAGATATTACTGTACATGAAAATTTATCACTGGATGGAATTTATCCACCTGATTTAATAAAAACTGAACTAAGTCCTAAGATAAAAATCAAAAGGAGAGCAAGTAACCATGGGGTGAAAAGATGAGCTTTCGTGCTAGAAACTTAATATCATTTTAAAAGTATGATGAAAAAAATATGAATTTTTCACAAGGTTTCGTTATTTATTTTCTTTTCGTTTATAATAATAATAATAATGAAATTAGACATGTCTGGAAAAGAAAACGAAAAAATATATATTGGACGATAATTAACTAACGGACATTTGGCTTGAATTCATTCAAAAAAATGTTGCTCTTTCCATAAAACGTTCCTCGCCGGGGGAAGCGCCGCCTACTCCCACACTCCTTCCCCAGCCATTGGTTAAAGACTTTGCCTATAAAATAGTTGAATCTATCATCTCATTTTGGCAGATGGCAACTAGGATCAAGACAATGACCAAGAACAAAGCACCGAACTACTCCATGAAACTGCATGATAAACATCGAGTTAAGATAAAAAGCAAAGTGAGAGCAAGTAACCATGGAGGGAAAAGATGAGCTTTTGTGCTAGAATTAGAAAATATTTTCTATATATGAGCTTCAGATGAAATCCGGGAAATAGAGAACAATAGATTTTTATCAAGAGAGAAGAACTATGAGGATATCAGGTTCGACGAAGACCAAAAGACTGAGAGGAGAGGTCGTATGTCTGGTCATGACAAGATTTTTAAGGCAAGATTCCTACAGCAAGCGACGAGGAATGAAAGACTACTGCATAGACAAGAACTAGGTAAAACTAATTATTTGAATGTCACAGAAAGTTGTAAGCTTTACTCCTTCTTAACATGTAATATTTTTCTGCTGCAGCATAACAACAATGCTAACATAGAGGACATGGCTTACTATCAGCCTTGTCTTGGATGTTCTCACCATCAAGACACTGTAACCAGCTCCTGATTAAATTAAATTTAAGTGATAATGGTTCTACTAAAATTATTCCTTACTAGATTTTCGAGAGTTTAATGGAAAATTCCACCAAAGCAAATTGATTCAAACTAGGTATATACTGAGTGTTTTATTTTAACACTGGAAGCATTTTCTTTAAATATATGATAACTACTAGGCAGAATGTTATTCGTACATTCCATTTTCGCCACTAACATGAGGTTAGTAAAAAAAATCTTTCATAGCCTTCACTATATCAATAGTGCATTTTTTAATATTACTTTAGTAACATGACATCAATTTGCTTCAATGTTTGGTAAACATGTAAATAAGGATTTAGCAGTACATATTTGTAAACCTAACATTGAAGTAAATTCCTATAACTTTTGATACACATGTAGATTTGTGTTTAGCAGTAATTATAGATTACAATAAAATTCATTGCTCTTTGATAGGTATGTACATAATATAACTAGAATATAACCCTCTTAAATATTAAATAGAAATGCCAGGTTTTGATCATTAACCCTGTCATACTTGTATATAAAGACATATTATTCATGTTTGTCATAGCTTAATTCAGTTGGTTTTCTCTCGTGCTCAAGATACTTTTGAAGTAGTCTCAAAGAACTTTGGTAATCTGTAGTCCTGAATTTCTGCAGTTCTTTGTTTCCTTCCAAATGACAGACTATTTGAAGGTATTTATGCCTTCGCGACTGAATACTCAGTACGGAGAAATATGTATATAAAATAGCTTTTTAGGAAGTAATTCGCGCCATAGGTACTCAATCATATTAAATAAAAGGAAATAGTGGTACGACATTCCCGACAGCTTAACATCGTTCCAGTTCGATTCCCAACGAAAAAAAGCTGGAAACGTGAAAAGCAACAAGACAGGAGATGGAATAATAGAGTATTGCGTTTATTTCGTTTTGGTGATTCGTACAAAACGGTTTCAACAGCTAATCTTCGGTCGAATCGGCGTAATCTTCCTCATAATCGGTTTATATTTTAAATGATTTATTGCACCAAAGAAACTCACACAACCATTGAATAGAATGTTTAAAATCTAATCCCGCAAGACTAATGATGAATTCACTGCTCTTTCTCATACACACACATATATAGACATATACACAAATAGGCTCTCTCTTTTTCTCTATTTTACTCTGTGTCTCTCTCTGTCTGCCTGTCTGTCTGTCTGTCTCTTTATCTCACCCTCTCTCTCTCTCTCTGTCTGCCTGTCTGTCTGTCTGTCTCTTTATCTCACCCTCTCTCTCTCTCTCTCTCTCTCTCTCTCTCTCTCTCTCTCTCTCTCTCTCTCTCTCTCTCTCTCTCTCTCTCTCTCTCTCTCTCTCTCTCGGGCAGTAGAGCCTTCTTCTTTTCTATGCTCAAATTTGTAGGTTAAGAATTTTCTTATATTAGTATCTCCTCGGTATGTCTATTGAGTTACCCCTATTCCTTGTAACTTCTTGTAACTCTCTTTTCTATCTCTATCTCTCTCTTTCTCGCGCGCGCTTCCTCTTCCAATCAGCAATTTGTCACCAATATTTTTCTTTCTTTATTAATCTATTTTGATTGAGTTTTCTCTGTGAGAGTAAATCTTAAATAGTAGAATGAATGACCAAAGATTGTATATTATAGAAATATTTTTCTTTTTTTTGGGGGGGGGGGCTATGACTTGGGCTTTCTTTATCCTCCAGCTCTATATTTCTTTTCGCTCTAATGGTATGTCTTTATCTGTTTCCCGCATGTTAATCTTACCTTTTGAATTTCCTTAAACGCTTTCGTGTAACAATCTTGTAAATAACCCATTTTTCTCCCCCTCCATTCAGATCGTGCTCAAAGCTGCGGAAAGGAATCGCTTGTGTGTGCGACCAGATTACCGCCCCTCGCCTATTGCACCCACTTTTGTTCAACCATTTTCTACGCTGCGCTTTGCGAACCGATTTCGTTTTATGAACGGATTCGCTTGGCCATTCGCTGGCTGATGAGCAGAGGCTCATCGCGCCTTCAACTGCTGTCCTGAGAGCGATGGCCCTTGGCCGCTCTGAACGCAGCTCAGACGCTGACGTCGGCTTCATTACAGCGATGGATTTAGTCGGGGAAAAGTTTCATGAGCGATGATTTCAAGGAGTGGAAGGGGAGCTGTTGTTAGGAGAGGTGTGGATCACCGGCGTTATGCAGATGTAAGGAAGTGTCTCATTTTTTATTGAAGTTATGTTGCAGGGTAGCTCAGGTGGAGTGTAGAAGAGCATATATTAAACTAGTTTGGTAAATGAAAAGGTGGAGACTTTCCTATTACTTGTTTGTTTGTTTTTTGGCGGCGGGGGGTATTTTTGTCTCTCTTCACGTTAGTCTCACCAAACCTTCATGTTCGCACTTCCTTAACTTGCACTGTAAGTTATTTTTTTGCTTTCCAAACCCCATCATACTTAGGAAGAACTACTGCTAAATATTTTCCACATACTTTCTTCTCCTCTACCTTCACCACTTTACATATCTCTCCTTACAAACTTTCAAACTTTCTTTGAGAGAGGCTCTCGTTGGTTTCGGTTGAAATTCAATTTAATTTTAATATCCTTTGACTTATAAATTAAAGTAAAATTAATTATAGGCAGTTTGTTTGCTCAAAATATATTTTCTTCACCCATTCTTATTTATAATTTCCATCTATTTCCTCTTCTTCCGTCCCTACTTCTCCTGCTCCATGTACTTAATAAACCTACTGAATTAATTATATTAGCTTTTGTATTATTTTCCATAAATTATATCTATCTATCTAACGATGGCCACATTTTCTTTTTCTCCTGAGCCCATAACACAATTCGACCTAGCGGCTTGATCATGTTAACGTCTCAGGACCTAATCGTTCATGTTCTTGGCGCCGGTCATGAATATCCATTTTCCTGTACTATTTTTAATATTATATAGAGATAAATTACATTTACAGGATACTAACGAGAATATAATTGACGCATTCATATTTGGGAATTGGTGAAATTGCTCTGAAGATAATAAAGTCATTCTATGATAATAAATGACTCAGTTCTTTTAACGTAGAAAAATGAAACGCTCAAATCAAACTCTTTTCATTGTAGTAATGAAAATGAAAAAGGGCCTTTGAAAGCTGTTTATATTTTCTCTTATTTCATCTTTGCTTTACATCTGATGAATTTCAATTTCATATTAAAGAAATTTGAATGATCTTTGGATACCACGACCTTGACTAGTTTCTTACTTGGAATACAGTCGGGCAAATCAAGCTAAGGATATATTTACGAAAATGTAAGAAACACAACTAAATGTTATTCTTGTTGTTTTTAGCTCCCTTGGAGCAGATAACTTCTGCTCCCTTCGACCATTTGGGAAATTAAGGGAGAAAGGAAGCATGTCGGCCAGGAAAACATCGTTGTGCCCCTTATGGATACACAACTAAATTTAGAGGCCATCTGGATTATTTAACTCATAAAGAAGAAAATAGTAATAAGAAACATAGATTTTAAAAAGCTAAGACATAACGCGTTTCTGGAGCTCCTTAAGTTATTTTAACGAGAAAAAAAAAATTTCTCAATCGACAATTGAAGGTGAAACCATCAATGATAAATATAATTTTTAGTTCTAAATTTAAATCGATTTTTGATAACTTTGACCGCCAGGTGAAACCTACGTTTTTGATATATTTACACCTTTGGTCAAAAGTATGAAGCGACCCTTATAGATCTATATATTTAAAATATTTGATCTAACATTTTAGAATTTATCATATTATTCATAAATATATATGATAATAATATGCACTTTTATAATGCTTGAATATTTTGCTAATATGTTAGAATTGCTTAATATTTTACTAAGGAGTGTGTAATAAAATAGTTAATTTTCTAAAATTAGAAATTATCTAATATTTATTATGTTCCAGCTTAAATTTATAACTATACTCTATTGAATATTATTATAAATAAGTAATATGAATAAAACTAAAGAAGTCACAGAAGTACAGAGACCAGAAATAGCCCGTGGCTCTCACAAATAAAAAGTGCCCAAAATAATGAAATGATAAGATATGATGTCCAAACAAATATAAAAATATATCAAGTGACCAATTGTATCAGAGAAGAAAGGTCACAGAAAACGTCTTACAACACTTAGAAGAAAACCTTTATCATTACCCTGAATTCACACCAGGATTGCAGAAAAATCATTTGTACTTGCTGTGGCGTCCGATGAGCTCCAAATTTCTTTTCAAAATATATTATCCTCGACCCTTTCTTACTACTGTTTCTAATCAGAAGTTTTCCTTAGACTAGCCTAACTCTAGCATTTGTCATCCGAGTTTAACAAACTCTTTCTCTCTACCCTCAACAATCATTTCCCTCAATGCCAATTCATTTGTATAAATTCAAATCATGTATCGTTGAATTCCTTTTTTCTCCATAAGGAACCAATGAATTTGGGCTTGCGATCCTGCATAGTTTACAATTATACATGTAAGAACTGCAACAGTCGTTATGTAGGCCAAACTGGCTTACAACTCAAATGCAGGATCACGAAGCTCTTGGGTTTGTCTCATAGGACTGGTATTCCCATTTCTAAACCGGAAGCCTCTTCTATCAAGCAACACACTCAGTATCACCATCATCCTCTTAATTCTGATTCATTTACCATCTTATCTTCAGCCTTAACTTCTCTCGATTTGAAAATCTTAGAGTCACTGTACATCAAAAAAATAAATTCAAACGTAAATAATTACTCTTCCTCAATTAAACTATTCACTATATAATCAACCAACACTTCAATACATTAACTAACCAACCAACCAAATGAACAAATCTCGTTAGTAGTTTTTATATCTTTAGCTAGTTGGTTTAACAACTCCTACGATAAGGGTTAGTCCCTCTGTTTAATTCATTCATATTTGTCTTCCTTTTATTTGTTTTTATGTTTATAATTTAATATAATAGTTTATTTTATTGTTTATTCCAGTTACCTTTAATTTTTGATATTCAAGTCAGTTTATGTTAAAACTTCACTTCTTTCTATTATTTTTCAAAATTACACTAGATAGTATCAATTAATTCTATATATTGTTATTTGTTTTTTACTTTGATATCAATAATTGTCAATTTTATTATTTTTTTAACTTGTCTTCACCCGCTTTTTTAACCATCATATAATGCATGCTTCGAACTATTTAATTGTTATCGTTAATATTCCTTTCCCTTCTCATTAGTCGATACAGTCGCTGAAGATGATCCTAGTGAAGGTCCGAAACGTACGGCCAATAAATGATTAGTGTGATCACTTGGGTCTCCATATTCCTACTACATAGCAGATTCCCAAGGAACAAATCAATTACAAGTATTATTCGCAGAAGATATAATGAAGACACCTTCAGAAGATTCTGTGCATTGGAATCAACTGCAAAAAACTATAATTACGTCCTCCAGTTTCTCCGCTTTAGACTTTTCAGATCATCTCTGATGCAGAGTAATCTTTATAAATCCTGGACCCTCAAACTTCTTTCGAAAGAAATCCATCTTAAACAAGGTCTTATATCTAAACTCTCAACTAAAGTATCTCGTACTTCTTTATCGTTGAAATATTCCAATTCTCATTTCGATTTTATTGTTTTAAATGGTTTTATATCACGCTAAATAGATAAATATATCTCTTTGACCTCAAATAGATTAAACCGTAAACTTAATAACTTGGTCTTAATTTTAATTTTAACATTTCTAGAGATGAAGTCATTTTTAACTTTTCTGATAAAGTGTTGTCTCCATCCGAAAAGCGTCTTATATTTTTAGTACTAGATTTCAGGAGTCGTGTTTTCAAATTGAACTTCTCTCGATATTTCCTTGACTTTGAAAGACTTTGCCACCAGCTTAATACTCTTCCATCATTTAACTCAACTCCCAATTCGATTAATGAGATCAAAGGCTTAGCTAATAAGTTCTACTACAATTGGGACAGTTTCCAAATTTCCAATCCTGTTTTCAGTTTTAAACTTTTCAGTGTCCTCTCCACCTTGAGCAAAGATCAATCTATCATAGTTTGTAAACCTGATAAAGGCAAAGGGGTAGTCATCTTAAATTGTACTGATTATATGCGCAAAATATCTACCATTCTATTAGATTTGTCGAAATTTTCCAAAGTGAATACAGAGCCCCTTAAGTATATTCTGAAAATTGAAGATAGAATTAATAATTTTCTACGTTCTCTTACTAAACTAAATATTTTAATTTATGTTTATTATAAGATTTTTGTTTCTGATTCATCCCCTAGAGTCATCTATGGTTTACCTAAAAGTAATAAAAATAAAATACCTCTCCGCCCTATCTTATCTGCAGTCAATACTCCAAGCTACAACTTGGCTAAATTTTTTGTTCCGTTTATTGATCCTTTAACACATGATCGCTTCACCTTACGTGACTCTTTCTATTTTTCAAAATAGGTATATTGGTGATCTCCGTCTGGGGAATTCTTCTTTTATGGCCACAATTGATGTGGATTCATTATTTACTAATGTTCCGGTACAGGAAACCATTAATATTATTTCAGATAGTCTTTTTCAAAGTACGGGTGAAATATTTGGTTTAACTAAGTAACTTTTCCTCAAGCTTTTGAAGCTAGCTGTGGGCAATACCATATTTCTTTTTCAAACCAACTCTATTTACAACACCAAGGCATGGCTATGGGTTTCCCACTGGGTATCTCCTTTGTCAATAGCTTTTTGTGTCACCACGAAATTCGGTGGCTGGACAAGTGTCATATAGAATTCAAGCCTATTATCTTCAAAAGATTTATAGGTGACTGTTTTCTAATTTTTAAGCACGGTGATCATGCACCCTTATTTCTCAATTATAATAACCAAAAATATTCTAACATAAGGTTTTCTATGACTACAAAAAAAGGCAACAAAATATCCTTCTTGGATGTCGGCATTGCCCGAGCAGGTTCCACTTATAATACATCCATTTACAGAAAACCTACCACCCCTTGATTGGGTACACATTTTTTTTAGTAGCTCTCCCAGTCAGTTTAAATTATCCAGCATTAAAAGCCGAATTTTTAGAGCCAACTATATTTTCTCTAACTGGTTATCTTTTCATGAAGACCTGACTTATTTAAGGGATTTCTTCAAATTTAATTATTACACCAATTTCATCTTCGACCAGTTAGTATCCAAATTTTTCCCCCAAATATATTATCCTCGACCCTTTCTTACTACTGTTTCTAAGCAGGAGTTTTCCTTATACTACCCTAACTCTAGCATTTGACATCCGAGTTTAACAAACTCCTTCTCTCTACCTTCAACAATCATTTCCCTCAATGCCAATTCATTTGTATAAATTCCAACCCAGTATCGTTAAATTCCTTTTTTCTCCATAGGGAGCCTGCCGTTGGGCTTGCGATCCTGTATAGTTTACAATTATACATGTAAGACCTGCCACAGTTGTTATGTAGGCCAAACTGACTTGCAATTCAAATTCAGGATTGCAAAGCACTTAAGTTTGTATCATAAGACTGGTATTCCCATTTCTAAACTTGAAGCCTCTTCCATCAGGCAACACACTGAGTATCACCATCATCAACTAAATTCTGATTCATTTGCCATCTTATCTTCAGCCTTAACTTCTCTCGATTTGAAAATCTTAGAGTCACTGTACATCAATAAAATAAATCCAAACCTAAATAATTACTCCCCCTCAAGTAACTATTCACTATATAACCAAGCAACACTTCAATACATAAACTAGCCAACCGTACCAACCGTAGTTTATTTATCTTTAGTGTTGATTTCACAACTCCTACGATAAGGATTAGTCCCTCTGTTTAATTCATTCACATTTGTCTTCCTTTTTTTTTGTTTTTATGTTTATAATTTAATATAATCGGTTATTTTATTGTTTACTCCAGTTACCTTTAATTTTTGATATTCAAGTCAGTTTATGTTAAAACTTCACTTCTTTCTATTATTTTTCAAAATTACACTAGATAGTATCAATTAATTCTATATATTGTTATCTGTTTTTTACTTTGATCTCAATAATTGTCAATTTTATTATTTTTTTAACTTGTCTTCACCCGCTTTTTTAGCCATCATATAATGCATGCTTCGAACTATTTAATTGTTATCGTTAATATTCCTTTCCCTTCTCATTAGTCGATACAGTTGCTGAAGATGATCCTAGTGAAGGTCCGAAACGTCCAGCCAATAAATGATTAGGGTGATTAGCTGGGTCTTCATATTCCTAGTATATATATATATATATATATATATATATATATATATATATATATATATATATATATATATATATATATATATATATATATATATTTATATATATATATATATATATATATATCTATATCTATATATATATATATATATATATATATATATATATATATATATATATATATAAATATTTATATATGTAAAGTAAATAGAAAAGACATCTTTAGTAGGCCAAAAATCGCAAAAATTGGTCATTTGAACAGTGATCTAAAATGATCTGGTCAGATGAAAGTAATATCAGGTATGTAAGAAAGACTATTGTTTTGTTGTTTTGCATTTAATCTATTTAATTCCATTCAATATATCTTGGAACAAAATTATTTAAAACATAACTTTTTTAACACTTTTGAAGATCTTAAGCACTTCTAGGACTATCTGGGACTACCTAGAGTTAGAGAACCATTTTACCCTGCTTGTGTGGTACTTTCTTTGAAGTATGGAGGTAGTTCTTTCATGGTATTGGGCCGCATGCTTTCATCGTGGCCAGGAGAGAAGTATTTATGCCAGGAAGAATGAACTCTACAACTTATACCACCATGTTGGCACAAGTTTTATAGCCATCTCTCCAGAAATTACATCCCACAACAAGAAATGAAATTATATTTCAGCAGGACAATGCCCAAATCCATACATCCAACCACACCAATAATGGATTGGGAGAAATAGAAATCACCCCTAGCTAGTAGCTACCACAGAGGCCAGACATAAATCCAATAAAAAAGAACTGTATGAAAAGTTACAAAGTGAGATTGGAAAGCGTCAGAAATTTGTAAAGATTTGGTGAAATCCAATTCACAAAGAATTATTGATGAAATTAAAGCCAAAGGGGATCCAATAAAATATTAAAATAACTAAAAATAAATTAATATATATAATGAATTAATTTTCCACAAATGTCTAATTGTATTATATGAATGATTCCATGGGATGCTTTTTACTTTAGTCGATTAATATATAATAAATATTGCCCTAAAATCCCAAAGAAAAAATCAATTAGCCAGTTGGAGGTTATTAACGGAATAAACTCAATTTATTTGTGGGAAAGTATAATGCGCATTCTTACCTATCTAAATATACGAGGGGCAGTCAATAAGTTTTGCGAATCGGTAGGGCAAAACAGAGGAAGGGGGATGGCTGTTTGTGGGGGTGTTAGGACAAGTTAGGACCTGCAGCTGCACGCTCCTGCCTCGTTTATTTAAGAAGCAGTAGCTGATCGTAGATCGTCAGTTAAAAATGATAAATTTTGCCCAACGAAGGCAAGAATGCAAAAGAGATCCATGAACGCATGGTTGCAGTGTACACCGACACCGCCCCTTCCTATGCAACCATTGCTCGCTGGAATAGGGAGTTCCACCATGGTCGTGAGTTTCTTGAAGATGAGCCCCGTCCAGGGCGCCCATCAGACGACCAACGAGGACAATGTGGCCCGTGTGGAGAAGATGATTCTCGAAAATCGACGGGTGACGGTCGAAGAAATCGAGCGACAACTTGGAATATCACATGGAAGTGTTATCAACATCATCCACGACAATTTCGCCATGACCAAGGTCTCTGCCCATTGGGTCCCTAGAAACCTCACGCCCCATGATCGACTTCAACGTCGTCAAAGTCCACAAGGCCAGAGTTGCACAAGCTGCCCTGCGCGAGTGCGGATTCGAGGAGCTCAACCATCCACCTACAGTCCAGATCTGGCCCTAGCGACTACTTTTTATTCCACCAGCTCAAGGCTGCACTGCGTAGACGCCGGTTTGGGGCTGATGAAGATGTCCACCTCGCCGTCCAGGAGTGGATTGAACAGCAGTCGGGAGATTTCTGGTTGTCGGGAATTCGAAGCCTCAGGGACAAGTAAGCAAGTGCATTGAAGTCGAGGGTAGTTATATTAAAAAATAATAAAACACTTTTCCTCATATCTCGTTTCCTTATATCCGAATTGCAAAACTTATTGACCGCCCTTCGTAGGTTCTTATATTGTTTGATTTTATTGGCAATTTGTGTTCGTGTTTAATCTCGCATAGGTACCTTTCCAGTGAAATAGTGAAAGGGGAAATTAGTCTGATTGTAAAGAAAAAAACAGAAAACAAACAAGGTGATCTAAATTCCTTTTCCAACTACACACCTGTAATGATCTCATCTAATTTATTTAAGCTATTCGAATACTGTATCCTACTGTATCAAGTACTACCGTAATTATGACCTCGAAGAAAATTATTTATATAGTTATAACATTAGGTCTATGCTTGTTTTTTAGACTATAGTAAAGTATTTTACCAAATAAACTATTAATGTGGGGTAATCAAAACGTGAGGACCGAACAGATGCCAGTTCGGTTACACCGCGCCATTGCCCCACTGGCACAACAATCCTCGATATTACTCGCAAGGAAATCTTAGAATCGGCAGAATTCGTAGCCCGTTAGTATAAACAAAGGAGGGTGGTAGAGCCTTTCGAATAAAAATCTATGAAAAGGCCCACTGTCCCCTCCTATTTTTTAGGTTTAGTTTCCCCAAATAGACGAAATTTCATTCTCTCCATCGAAAATCAGAAGAGATCATTATCCTACGGGTTACCACGCTGAAAAGGATGCCATAGGAGAGAGGTTTAAACATGGGCACTCATCTCCCCTCCCTCCAGGAGATAAGTAAGGTATATATACGTCAATCTTGTGAAAAAACGAGGAATTGAGTTAGAAATCGAGAGAAGACTAAGACCGGCGTCAGTCCGGGCCTTAAAGTGGAACCGATTGAGAGTTAAGAAGAAGTTTTCACCCCGAGGCTGTTCCTTTTGGTCACATCGAAGAGTAGACTATCGGTAGAGGGAATCACTCTCATACTCCTCTCGTCAGAGAAACCCCCCCATCTCAGTTTTCAAATGAAACGTGAGATATCTCTTACCATTGAAGAATACCAAAGTGAAGTCCCACCTGTAAAAGGATTCACCTCTTGGCCAACGCTCATCATCGAGAAGCCCCACAAGTGTAACCCAAGGATTTGAATAATCATACATCCACTGTCCCTTCGCTTATATCGTCCCGTCAAGAAGCATCGACTCGCCTCTTCTCACTCATCTCGAAGTCAGCTGTTTTCTCCAGTCTTCCTCTCGTTTGGCGACACACTCGCTCCGCCTCACCTTGAGTCCCTCCCGCACTAAACGAGATTCTCGGTCAAGGCCATTTCCTGTCTGACGTCACTTTGTTAAAGGTAAAAGAATTCCCATTTAATTATGTTCTTTAATTAACATTCAGTACAAAAGTGAATTTTTCGCGTCAACCATCGCGTATTATTCATTGGTAGTAGTAATTTTTATTTAGACACTCTTTTTATATCCCTAGTAGATTTAAAGTTTTTAATAATTCATTTTTTATGTAAGTAAAAGTATATTTTTTCTCCAGTTGTTTAATTAAATCCACGAAACGCTGCAAATGGCAATAGATATATAAATTTACGAATCCTCTCTGGTTAAAGAATCAAATCAAAAGATAAATTGTAATATAGCACTCTTAGAAGAAAAAAGGAACGGATTTATTTATGTACGGAACAAACGTACATACATACTCGACCTTATACCACAACATTAATATTTGCTGTCAGGTTATATGGGTATTTTAACGAACTCAATAAGAGCTGATTGTGTTGCATCCCCTTGATTAGTAACAAATTTGTGCCTAGCGTTCGAGGAAAATTAAACATAAAAAGAGGATCAAGCCGTTCTATATTTTTTTTAAACTGTCCATGGTTAGCCCGTTTATGGTAATAATTAGTTGTTTTTTTTGTTGGGGAGGGTATTCTAATTAATAGAAAGTGTGGGTGGTAACGTTGAGTTAGGCAGAGCGATAATTGTTCGTGGTTGTATAAGTACCTTTAGTGTAGATCGGTGAGTTTTGGACGACATAGGTAAAATGTCGTCGTTTGAAAGATTCTTCCAACAAGGCCAAACTTTGGGACTAGCACGCAAAGAACTAGTTGCCTACGTCGAGGAAAAAGAAGCCCAACAAGCGTAAAAAGAAGAAAGACAAGCAGAAAGAGAAGAAAAAAAATACAGAGGGAAAGAGAACTGTCGCAAGCGGAAAGAGAAGCCGAAGAAATAAAAATACATAGGGAAGCAGAAGAGAGAGAACGAATACGAGTACATGAAAGGGCAATGACCAAGGATTAGGCGGAAGTCAATTCCGTTGGATCCCGATCTGGAGCTACCCAGATACCTACTATGGAATTCCCAGCATATATAGACAATGAAGACCTGTGTTCGTACCTAACACACTTCGAGAAAATCTTTGAGTTGAATCATTGGGACATAGAAACAGAGGGAATCGCCAGATTACTGCCTCTGCTGAATACCTGGCTCCGTGATATATTCATCTCGTTACCATCCGAGGCTTCCGTGGATGAAAACCACCCTTAAGCACGAGCTACTGGCCGCCATTATTTTAAAACCCGAGGAGAATAGGATGAAGTTTAGACATGCTAGAATTCAGCAGGGGAAAACATACCGTCAATTTGGGTTTATCCTGCAAAGACATCTCCAATTCTGGCTAGATTCAGAACAAGTGGGGAATGAGTTCGACTCTTTCGCCGACTTCATGCTTAAGGACCAATTGTTGTGTACCCTTCCCACAGAGATGCGAACATTCCTTCAAGGACAGGTGAGCCGCTACGTTCAAGGACTGCGTGGAGGAAGCGGATTTGCATGCTTCCAACCATAAACTATATAAGCGAAAGTTTTAAAAGAACTAGTCCTTGTCTCCAAAGAAAGGTAGGTATCCTCAGAAACCTTTTTTGCAAAGAAAGGTGGGTATCCCCAGTGACCCCAACAAAACAACCCCCTAAATTTGTCAAGAAATCCGGACACCCCAGAAACCACGTAACCTGTTTTAATTGTGGCGCCCCATGTCACATTAGCTTCCATTGCCTCCAAAATTAGAGGCTTAGGTCGTCCTCGTGTCAACAAGTACACAAAATCACCGCATCTCGTCCCCTAGAACCACCTCCTGCTTCAGCGTCCCCTTCATCCACATCCAATTCCACTGATCAACAGGTGAATTTTGTGTTTAATAAGAGTTCTCCTGGAGGACTAAAGTTCAAGACCTGATCCGTAAATGATCGCCGAGTCTCCACATTGGTAAGCGATACGGGGTGCACTTGTATCGTAGTATCAGATAAATTGCTTCTCCCAGTCAGCTCCCAGCACCAGAGGTTCGTGATCGTTCAGGATTTTCAGGGTAGATCAAACAAGTTTCCCGTCGTCAGATGCCACATCCAGTGTCAGTATTTCACTGGCTGGACCGAAAGAGTGGCAGCGCCTATTAAATTCTGTTCAGTCTTAATAGGCCAGAGCACGCAGCTCTTCACAAATCCGGTGGCTCAGCCTGTAGTTACACTGATTCAACTAACTAAGAGGTCCGCGGCCCCGACCCCGTTTTTTCCTCTTGAGAACCCTGAATACGAAGAGCCTAATGCCCAAGCCTTCGCTACTGCCCCGAAGGACTGTTTGACTCTCCCACGCCTGGGGCAGAAGGAAGACAAAAATGAAATAGAATCTGTTCGAGAGAACAATCGAGTGAGATGCGTGGGGGAGAAGTCACTACTACTCCGGACGATGGCTGAAGTAATCCCCCCGTTGGATAAAGTCTTGTGCATTCCCAGGTGTTACACCCCATGAGTAGTAAAAATCGCACATGATGGATTATTGGCTGGACACTTCAGTCACCACAAAACCTCTCTAACTAGTTTTAAATACTTCTTTTGGCCCGGCGCTGCTAAAGAGATTGCCGAATACGGCTAGTCATACAAACTGTGTCAGAAGGCCACCGCAAAAGGCTGGGTACCACCGGCTCCCCTAATGAAAAAAAACGTCATTTCCGAACCCTTTTCAGAGTGACTATAGACATGGTGGGTCCCTGCCATCTCCCGTCTAGTGGAAGAACCTCTTATATCTTGACTTTAGTAGACTGCGCCACTTGTTTCCCCGACGCAGTTGCCTTCAGGAAAATCGAAAGTATTTCCTGTGCCAAAGCTCTCATCTCCATTTTTAACGGCGTCGCCATTTCTAAAGAAATCCTTTCAGATCGAGGCCGTCAGTTCACATTGGAACTGATGGAATACGTAGGCAAGTTACTCCTCATCAAACCCTTCTTTACAACCCTCTTTCGCCCATCCGCAAGAGTGATGTGAGAAAATTAAATAGTACCCTAAAGGCAGTGTTAAGAGAGCTCTGTCAGTCTCTGTCTCGAGAAGGGCCACGGTACCTACCAGTCGCCCGCTTTGAGTGCCGAGAGGTCCCTCACCGAACTCTGGGTTTTGTCCCATTCTAATGGTTGTACGGACGTAACATCTGAGGTCATATGAGCATCCTTAAGGAGCTCTTCACTAATCCCCATTAAATGAAGAAGGAACCATGGAAGACTTATACCCCTGTAAACCTCTTCAGGTAGTAGACACGGTGTACGTAGAGTCAGATAACGAGTATCCTCTACCGTCAGTATCATTCCCCCAGGACGAACCGTCCACTGAGTTAGATGAAAACCCCCACCTTCGCCCGCTCATAGATTCACAATTGTCCTCTCCAGTGAAGGAAAAATTAATTTCAGCCCCCATCCCCGGACTACCCAATCCCCAAAAGAAGTTTGGAATCCGAACCGATGCCTGTGTTAAAGGAATCAGGTATGTCATGGTACAAAATGGAAACGATGATACTCCTGTTCCAATAGCTTATGCAACTATAAAACAGGCAGCGCTAGCCGTAATTTGGAGGATAAAGAAATTCAATTTCTATATAAAAGGTAGTGAATGTAACATGGAATTCAAGCACCGGTATCTGGCATATTTGCGGAGCAGCGAAAACTAGAACGGCAGACTCATGCGATGGAGTCTATTGGTCATCGAGTACCAATTTAACATAAACTATATAAAAGGCTCCGATAAGTATAAAGCCGATACCCTGAGCCGAAACCTCACCGAGGGTTAATTATACTCTCATTAGTCTTAAAATCATTTTTTTTTGTGTATATATTTAGTGTGTTAAGATTTAGTTGTGTAAGGAATTAACCTCCTAGGTACCACTTAATAGTTAGTTTCATTTTCTGTTTTTTTTTATTGTAATCGATGATTTTTTTTCTGTTAAATTAAGTTGTGTGATCCGGACCGATTGGCCTCACGAGGTATAATTAAAATCAAACGTTCACCTAACTATGTACGTGCACCACCGTTGTTTGCTAAAACTGATGTCAGGCGTTTCTTATAAGAAGTGACCATGTCTTGGCAACATTGAGTTAGAATATCTGACCACTCCTTATATATGTATGTGGGGAAATCAAGATCACATGGACAAACAGACGCTAGTTTGTTTACATGGCGTCAACAGTTACTTTCCATATGGTCCGATACCTAACCCTCCCCCTTCCCTTTGCCCCGCTTTCTCCAAAATCCTCGAGATCACTCACAAAGAAGGAGTACCATCAGCATATTTCGTAGTCCGTTAATATAAACACAGGAGGTTGTGATAGCCTTTAGAATAAAAATCTATGAACAGGCTCACTGTCCCCTCCGATTGTTTATGTCTATTTTCGCCAAATAGACTAAATTTAACTTTTTCGGACGTAAACCAGAAGAAAGAATGGTCACTACGTTGAAAATTGATGCCCTAGGAGGGAGGCTTAAAGGTGGGCCCTCATCTCCCCTCCCTTCCCCCCAAGGGATAATCGACGTATATATAGCTCGATCTGGAGAAATGAATAGGAGGAATCGAGGTGGCAATCAAGAGAAGAAGACAAGTCCCGGAGGCAAACCGGGAATCAAGTAAAAGTGGAACCGAGCAGGATTTTTCTTCCCGAGGCTGTTCCTTTGGTCACATCGAAGAGTAGACCATCGGTATCAAGAATCACTCTCATACCAAACTCATTCAGAGAAACCCCCTATCTCAGTTTCCCGAATAAAAACAGAGATACCCCTCACCATTGAGGAATACCAATGTGAAGTTTCCCTCGAGAAAAGATTCCCTTCTTGGTCAAGTCTCATCATCGAGAAGCCCGCAAGTGTAACCCAAGGATTGAAATAATCGTACATCCACAATCCCCTCGCTTATATCTTCAAGTCAAGAAGCATCGCTACGCTCCCCACTTACCTAGGTATCAGCTGTTCTGCCCGAATAGCCTCAACCATCGTCTCCTTTGCTGTTTTTCCGAGTCAGCCTCACGTCCGCGACAAATCATCTCGAATCATCGTATCAACCATCGCGTAGTACTCATTGGCAGTATTATTTTTTATTTAGATCCTCTTATTATAGCCTTAGTATATTTAAAGTTTTAATAATTCATTTTTTTTGTAATTAAAAGTATATTTTTGCCCTAGTTGTTTAATTTAATCCTCAAAACGCTGCATATGGCAATAGATATATAATATTACGAATCCTCCCTGGTTAAAGAATCAAAAGTAAAAAAGTAAAGAACCCTTAGAGAAAAAAGGAACGGAGTTATTCATGTACAGAACAAAAATACATATGTACATAATCAGCCGTATACCACGATAATCTACAACAGCTCTATAGGTTTCATTTGGTCGAATATTGTTCCTTCAATATTCTGCTCAAATTTTCGATCGGATTCTAGTTAGGGGATTCACTATGCCACGGCAGAATATTATTGTTGTTCTTTAGGAATATCTCTCGTGTTGCTTTCGCCGTGTGGTTCGAATACAACCATCCTGCATCCACAACTTTTCCGCAGTTGACGTTGTAACTTATTGCTCAACATTTGTCAGTACTTGGCTCCATTCATTTTCCATGAATTTAATGAAGATCACCCGTCCAATTAAAGGAAAAACATCTCCACACCATAATGTTGCCCTCCCTTTTTCTATTCTAGACTGTGGGGATGGTGTTATTCCGTCCGATCGTAAGCTTTTACATCATGGTCACCTGTATTTCGGCCAAAAATTTAAATTTTCGTCTCAACAGGCCAAGGCACATTCATTCAAAATCGATCTGGCTTCTCTATGTGTTCGTGAGCAGTCGAGCAAACAAGTGAGCCTTCTTCAGAAAAGAAGTCTTGCGTGGTGATCGAGATCTAAGAGTTTTTATATTGAATTCATTACTTTCTTCTTTTCGTAACTGATTTGCCAGCAGTACGCATATCGTCTTGTAGTTACCATAGTGTTCTTCGATACTTCTCTTAGCATCTATTGATGAGCTTGTTGATATATTCTTTTTGGATCTCTACTGCGAGGAAATTTGCAGTGGCAATGGAAGTCTTCCATTTTGGAAAAATCCTACCTACAGTACCAATAGGAACACATAAGGCTATAGAAATACTTTTGTAGGGAAATCGATATCTCACCCTACAACTGAGGCCCTGCTCGGTAAATGTAACGTCCTGGTATTTTGGCGGCGTAATCCTATTACTTACACCCCCCCTCCCCCTCTCCCCTCGCCTTGAGTATCACCAGAAAGGCCTTCGCCCGATTACATAATGCACTAATCATCACATTTCTGGTCAGGTGGGCCTAACATTGGTTAAACCAGCAATATTTCTCCTAAGAGTTGGTATTTAATTTCACTTCATTGACGAAATTAGAGCGAGTTGACCAAATGCCAGAAGGTGCCGTTGGGGCTAGGTGAAAGACGCTCTGAGAAAAACCGTTAGAGGAGGAGACTCAATTCCATCGTCCTCATCACGCCCCCCCCCCACCCCTTCTCCTTCCCCTATCCCCAGTGGGGTGGCCAAGTATATAGTCGAATAACGGGAGAAGAACGAGGAAGCTCGAGTCAGTCATCAAGACAACGAAGTCCGGCTAGAGGCCCGGCAACCAACGAAAGGGACACAGAAAAAGCTCATCCTGAGCCAGTTTCTGGTGGTCACACCGAAAATTAAGCATCTTGTCTCAGAAAGATCGAGTTTGCGATCGAGGCAACGAAGTCCGGCGAGTGCCCGGCAACCCTACGAAAGGAACACAGAAAAAGCTCATGCTGAGCCAGTTCCTAGCGGTCACACCGTATTGAGAAACAAGTTCACCTAGTTCTAGTCAGAGAAACCCTTATCCTGGTGCACAACAAAACCAAGAGATAGTCCTCACAATTGAGGAATACCCCAAAGTGAACTCCCTCAAGTACTCCCCTTCGTCAAAGGATTCACTCCTTTGCTCATCGCTCGTCAGTGCGAATTATTCCAAGATTAACCCGAAGAGTGGAAGAGGCATACTTTTCCCGTCCCGTTGGTGAAATCATCTTACCAAGACAACGTGCTTAACGCCATCCATTGCACGCACAGAATTCCTCAGTGGCTTTAAAGCTATCCCTCCCCCCCGTCCAGACAGCATCTGGAACGGCAGTCCACGCACCTGCACGAAAACAACATTCTTGAGGTGACATAAAAATTGAGGCTAAAGTCAGTCTCAAACCCGATTCCCGTGTGTGTTTTTTTAAAGTTAAATGAATTCCATCATCTCTTTTTTGGGAAGGTCAATTAGCGTGAAAGATTAAAGTGAGCTTTGGGTCAACCATTACTGTATATTCGATTGTGTAATTTAGTAAGCCTCACTTAAACTTGTTTAATTCAAAATTGTGTAGTTTGTTTATTAGATTTCAATTTTTTTTCATGTTGCAATTAAAGGTCTATTTTTCTTAGAATCATTTAATCCAATCCTCGAAACGCTGAACATCGCACTAGAAACCCTCAAAGATTCAAATAACGTAATAATTATAATCAAATATAGCACTATTAGAGAAAACTTAATCAAGGAGTTTTGAAGTACGTAACAAACCTATACGTATGTACACCATCATTCGGTCCTTGCTATACCTCCACAACTTGTATAGCTTTGCCCTTGTCTGTAGTGCTTAATTATGTTGTTTTTAAAATCAATTGAGAGTTCTTTACTTTTAACCATGATAGCATAACGTCGCAGAATGGCGATCAGATGTTAAACGATTTTATACAAAAGGACGTGCCTAAATTATTGATGGGACCTATGCAATTATTCTAGATCTTTGTAGAACATTCTACACAAAAATTAATTTCGTAAATAATTTAATTTAAAAATATTTTCTAGGAATAAAATATAATATACATCAAAATAAATTAGTTGTAAGATTTCCTTTCCTTTTTAAAGCCTGAAATATATATTAAAAAACTTAGTTAAAGGTGTCCAAATATTTGTTTCACCTAACTATATATATATATATATATATATATATATATATATATATATATATATGTATAAGGTGCGTGCGTATTGATTCATAATGAATGACATTAAAGTGACGAACAAATGAAAATGCACGTTGTAATCGTTTTCATAAAATATCTGGAAGCCACTGATCGGGATCCAACATTAGCAGCAAAGAGCATAACACATGTAAAGGGTTATAATTCCATCAGAGCCCAAGAATTTGTGATATGTAAAGTACAAGAAAAAAATTGTGAGGAACTTTAACCATTCAAAATGAAGATATCCATTGCATTCCCATGTAATAAGGAAAGGTTAGTTCATATCAGGTAAGACGAAAGAGAATTGTTTGATCCATGCAAAGCGCTTTCTCTTTATTTAGCAACAGCAACAAGCTGGAAAGCTTTGGTTTTTCTCTGATGAGAAAAACTTCTACCAGGATCAAAAGATAAACCTAAGGAATAATTTTGGGCGACAAACTAAATATATTAAAATAAATGTTGGTTTATCTATTATGAGAATAGATGGTTACAAACGTACTATCATACAATATTTGGAATAAGGGTAACACCAACGGTCATATTAGACCGGGATGGCGAAATAAGATTATTAAAATATACAGTACACTTTTCCACCACCGGGCTGCTGAAAACAAGGATCTGAGAGTAAGATATCGACGTGGTCTCCTTCGCTGACGCTGACTAAAGCTGAAAAATATTTCAATTATTGTCTTAGAAGTAGAAGTAGGAGAAATAAGAACGAAATGGAAAGAAAAGAAATTATGTCTGGATATGAAGCTACTTCCCAACCCAGTAAAGGAAAGCAACCTGACTCTTACCTCTGAACCTAAACAGCTTACTCATCATATATATCAGAACACATCTAAAGGTGGATACAATTAGCCCTATCTCTCCCCATAAATTGGAATGACACAGCTATGGCTCTCAAGAAGGATTATGGAACACTGCCACGTTCAGTTTGCTGTGGGACAGCAAATTTGTATAGTGCCAGTAAAGCGTGTAGCTGCCGATCTGAACGTGAGCCGTGTGTCACTCTTTCAGCTCAAAAAGCAGCCACCACACTCCCTCCCGGCACCGCACCGCCTCGCAAACCTGGATCTAGGGCAAGAAGAAGACAACTGCCCGGACTGATAAGGTTTTGCTACGTGAGGTAAAGCAGGACCCTTCGAAAACGGAGGCTGAATTGAAGGGAAAACATCATGACTTGCTCCACAACTTCACTATTCGTACGATCAAGCACTGGCTACAAAAAGACCTGGGTTTGCCCTGCCGCCGTGCCGCCAAGAAACCAGAGCAGTGGAAGAAAGTCATGCGGAGTGACGAGAGGAGTTTTCCGCTCGTTAGGGGTGGCTCTAAAGTGGTGCGGCGGCCCAGTGATGTGAGCAGATATGACCACCGCTACACCGTGAAGACCGTGAAGCACCCCGATGGCGTCATGGTTTGGGGATGCTTCAGTGTGGAGAAGGGCAGGGGTGGTCTCTATTTCCTCCCCAAGAACGTCACCATGAAGGGAAAGAATTACATTGAGGTTTTGGAGGAACATCTGCTCCATTTCTACGCTCTCCATGGCTGCGACTTTTTTATGCACGATGGCGCCCCTGCACACAAGGCACGAGCTGTAAAAGACTTCCTTAATGAGCAGAACATCGAAGTTTTGGACTGGCCAGGCAACTCACCCGATTTAAACCCCATATAGAATGCCTGGAACCAAATGAAAATGGAAGTTGCTAAGTCCCGGCCCACCTCGATCCCCGCCCTGAAGGAGACCCTCATTAAGCTGTGGGTGGCAATGGATGGCTCCTACTTCGAGAATCTTGCAACATCCATGCCCAAGAGGATCCAAGAGGTGTTGAAGACCCGTGGGAACATGACAAAGTACTAAATGTAAAGAAATGTAAGTAAAAGGACCCAATAAAACAAACTTGAAATGTACTTTTGTGCTTAATTATCCAAAAATTCTTAATGTTAACATTTCCTTTGCGCCCACGTGTATATATACCGGGTGTCTCAGAAAAAAGTTAACCTTACTTTGAATTAGTATAACTCAAAAGATATTGGAGATTTCTGGGTTCTGCCAAAAGTGTTTTATTTAAAGACTATTTACCTGTCCATTCTGAAAATTTCATTAAATTCCCTTTAATTATTTGGATACACTATGGGGTTTAGTGATGGCTATCCAAAATATGTTTGCGCAAGGAAGTAAAATAATGAAACGAAGCCTAGGAAGGCTAGGCCACCGTGCACTTTCAAGAGAAGCGTAGGGAGCCTAGTTAGCCTAGGTCACTGTGCGATTCTTCAAGCAAAGCTACGCTGTAGTATGGTCTCGTCATTATTGCTTACTAAACAAATCAAAGCGTTTCTGCGTAAAAGTTTACTTCCATAGAACCTTTTTAATCATGCAGTTAACAAAAGATCAACTCGTATTTGTAGTCAAACTTATTAAGACTGGTAGTATTAAACAAGTACAAGATTCATTTGAACAATGTTTTCCAGGCAGGCACCCACCAAGCAAGCCCACAATTTGGAAAAATGTTCGGAAATACCAACATGAAAGAACATGCTTAAATCTAAATAAAGGTCGTTTGGGTCGTATGAGAAGCATAAGAACAACTGAAAATATCGAAAATGCTCAGATGACACTTCTTCAAAATCCACATGTATCAGTCAGAAAGAATGGAAAACAATTGTCAAAGTCATTTAACCGCATTATTAAACATGACCTAAAATGACATCCCTATAAGATGCATGCAAGACACCAGCTTCTTGAAACTGATTTTCTTTGTTGTAGATAATTTATCGAATGGCTTTTCCATAAACCTGCTCGTTTCTTGGAAAACATTGTGATTGCTGATGAGACAGCCTTTTTCAAGAATGGAAAGGTAAATAGCCATAACATTCTGCAATATGCGCTGCTGAACCACCCACCAGCATTTAACTTTGACACACGTATTTGTGATCAGAAAGTGTCTCTGTGGATCGGAATATGCGGGAATGGCTATCTTGTCGGCCTATTGTTTTACGAGAATAACTTAAATGGTGCTGCCTACCTGAGCATGATCAACGAAAGGGTCTTCCTAGAACTTCAGCAGTTTTACGGCAATTAATTCAATAGACTTTGGTGGATTCAAGACGGCGCACCAGCTCATAGACATCTTGCTGTAAGAACAGAACTAAAAGAAATGTTTGACAACTGCATTGTCGCGCTAAATCATGCAATTAAATGACCCCCGAGATCCCCTGACTTAACACCGTGCGATTATTTCTTACGAGGATATCTAAAGAATAAAGTGTATTCTACTCCACAACAAAGCATCAACCAGTTAAGAGATAATATCACACGTAAAGTCAATAGACTTAAGGAAAATCACAAGTTAATCAAAAAGGTTGTTCAATCAGTGCAATCAAAGGCATAACTGTGCTTGAAAAGAAATAGAGGACATGTGGATGGAAACGATCCTACGAAAATTAAAAAATGAATTTGTATTACCTATATGAAGAAGATGTGTTTTTGTTAAAAATGGTTTATATATTTGTTGATTTTAAACTTCGAAGTTTGATTATTTCACTTCCTTGCGCAAACATAATTTTGATAGCCTCCACTAAACCCATTAGTGTATCAATGTCGTAAAGGGGAATTTAATGAAATTTCCAGAAGCGACAGATAAATAGGTGTTAAATTTGTTTTGTTTTACAAGACTCAAAAATCTCCAATAGGTTTTGAGTTATACTAATTCAAAGTACGGTTAACTTTTTTCTGGGACACATTGTATATATATATATATTATCTTCATCTGGTGGCAGTTAAAATTGGGTTATTTTTTGTTTGAAAGAACCCTTTTTCTTTTCAGGTCACCCTCCACCCTCCCGTTAAGTTTTTCAGTAACCAGTTTGCCAAGTTCGTTCAAGGATATCCAAAGAAAGTGAAACAAATTCTTCTCCTTTTTTTTTGTTGATCATTTTTTTTTGTGGTGACCGTTTTTTCTCAATTTCATTTTCGTTGTGTGTGTTTTGTGGGGCACTATCTTCCCTAAAACCCTCTACTAAGCCCCATGAAGGATTATAGGCCTATATTCATTGGTCACATATAGATCAAGTTTTGAATTATTTATTATTTTCTTTTCTATATTGCGTTCAATCTTTGTGTAACAAAATTTCCGTTAAGATTTTGATATGATCGTCAGTGCTTCATAATCTTTTCCACAAGTTCCTTGGACGCGCATTTACACCTGCAAGATGTCTCATCATTTGAACGTTTCTGTCAACAACGTATGATCCTTAGGTTGTCAGGCAAGGATTTAGTTGCATATGTTCAGGAGGAAGAAAAAAATGAAAGAGCAGAAAAAGAACAAAGAGAAGCTGAAAAAGAACAAAGAAAAGCTGAAGAAAGAGAAAGAGAAAGAATTCTTCAGCATGAGCGTGAGCTTAACAGGAATCATTTGGAAGTTCTTTCTGTTAGCTCGAGAAATGAATCCCCCCAAAGCCCTTCGGTGAAGTTGCCAGTGTTTAAGGACGGCGAGGATTTCAGCGCCTACTTAACTAACTTTGGTAAAATTTCCCAAGTGAATCACTAGGATATTGAAGCCTATAGAATCGCCGACTACTTCCTCTCCTTAATACTAACCTCCGAAAAATTTTCCTTTCGCTCCTGGCCGAGGCTACTCTCGACTACTCCTCCCTCAAGTAGGAATTATTATCGGCTGTTAATATGAATCTCAATCACTATAGGTCAAAGTTAGATTCACCCTACAGAGAACTTTCCAGTTCTGGTTGGACTTAACCCAAGTCAACCGCGACTACGAGCCTCTAGTTAATTTTGTTTTCAGGAATCAGTTGATGGCTGCACTACCCTCTGAAATCTGCACATTCGTGAAGGACAAACGCGTGTCTTCTTTCAAGGAATCTATAGAAGAAGCGGATGTGCACGTATTAAGCCACCATCTCTACTCGAAAGGCCCCAAAAAGTCTCATACCCCATCCCCCCAAATAAAAATAACTTCTCCAAATTTTCCCCGAAGAATTCGCTTAAGTTTGTGAAGGTGTAGCGACCGGCGTGTACGTCCAAAAACAGATCACACGCCAGAGTCGCTACACACATAAAGTACAGAGAGAAAGAAAAGTAAAGTTAGCGCCATTTAAGAGAATGTCACACGGTAGTAAACGGAGCACATTAATCTCTGTTAGAGTTGGTCGAGGAAATCTTAGGCAAACATTATATTCAAGGCAGAATCCAGAATAAACCGGATAGCTATCACTATTAAACAAATAAAAAGCAGATTAGAAAGCTGTCTACATGGCAACATGACACCGACCATAGAGAATTTAACCCAATAGTCGGAGTGCCTTCCTTATCAATATGTTCGGCAGTAGCCAATAAAAAGTCGAGTTATGTTAATACCGACAAATCAACAGGCCGGTACATAAGAGGGAGGTGTGGCTTAGTTGGACTAGGAACTTGTAGGGCGTGGCTTAAATTGAATATATAACTGTGTGAAGCCAGAACAAAGAGGATAATCAGATTGCTGTTTTTTATATGGCAATATATCGCGTTATAAAGGGTGTTCCAATAACTTGGACTGAATAGAAATGTGAGTTAACTTTGGGCTTCTACGATTTTTTCTTTTCTTTAAGATTTAAAAACTTCAGTCTTTATCATTTTCAACCATGGAAAGATTAACAATCGAACAACGTGTTAAAGTTATCGAAGCCTATTACGAAAATGGACATTCAAACAGAAACGCATTTCGGGCACTTCGCGATTTTTTTGGTCAGCATAATCGACCAACCGACAGTGCAATTGGGAAAATTGTTCGTAAATTCCAACACACGAAGTCGGTGGCAGATATGAAAACGCCATTGCGTGCTCGTTAACGCCGTTTAGCTGAAAACGTTGCTGCAGTGCGCGAGAATGTGGCCAGAAGATCCAGACACCTCTATTCGTCATCGCGCGCAGGAATTGAACCTCTCCACAACAACGTTACATCGAATTTTGACAAAAGATTTGTCTCTACACGCTTAAAAAATTCAATTGACACACGAACTATAAACTACTGACCATTTGAAGCGCCATACATTCGTCAATTGGGTGCACGAGCAAAGACAAGCCGATGATGATTTTTCGCAAAATATCATCTTTAGTGATGAAGCCATTTTCATCTTGGTGGATTCGATAATAAGCAGATTTGTCGCATTTGGGCTGATGAAAATCCCAGGAAGATTGTTGAAAAGCCACTACATCCACAAAAGGTCACTGTTTGGTGTACATTTTTTGTTAGCGGAATCATTTGGCCGTATTTTTTCGAAAATGATGCCGGGAATTATGTTACGGTGACAGTCGAGCGATACCGTGCCATGATAACCAACTTTTTATGGACTGAATTGAATTCTAAGGATGTCGAAGATTTGTGGTTTCAACAGGACGGCGCCACATGCCACACAGCCAATGCAACAATTCTTCGCGATTACATAACTCCCAAAATACCGGTGTTCTACCCTGATGTGGTTTATCCCCATCCTCCGGGGTATTTGACCCCGTCGTTAGAATATGACCGCTCCTCGGCTTAAGGCACCCTATAGCAATCAACAAAAATAACTCTCGTTGGAAATAAGGAAGGGCAACGCAAACCACCGGGGCATCTGTATTAACCGGACTCCTTGCCAAAAGATTATGCGATAACTCGGTAATCTATCACCATTACTGGCAACCAGCGTCCCCCTTCCAAGGCTCTTGGGTTGTCCTCACAATTATCTTCAAGGTTCCCCCATATTTAGGGACGACCTTCAAAACCCCCCATAAAGGTACCTGGTCCCTTTAAACTCAAGTACCATTCCCCGCCAGAATCGAGGGATATTAAGGCCCTCATAAATAATCTCCCAGCGTCGGATTAACCTCGAAGGCCAATAATTTGTATTTCCTGCGGTGTTTCCGGTCATGTGAGCACACACTGTCCCCAAAACTCCCAATTTCGTTCTGCTCCTAGTCATCAAATCCCCCAAATGAGTGCCTCTCTCTCTCATCCACCCGCTCGCCCTGAAACACCAGCAACTTCTCAAACAAGCAGTCCCTCGGGACAGCAATTTAATTTCCTGTTCAACAAAAGCTCTCCCCGTGGGCTTGAGTTTGAAAATGTAAGTGTTAATGGGTGTTGAGTGTCAGCCCTCGTAAGAGGCACCCGATGTACTGGCTTCGTCGTCTCTGAAAAGTTGTTTCCTCCACTGGGCCCGACCACGATAAATTCGCAGTAGTCCATGACTACTTGGGAGGTAAAAATTGTTTCCCCGTTGTCCGCTGCTATCTCGAATGCAGATACTTCACTGGTTAGGCGGAAGTGATAACAGCCTCCATTGAGTACTACGCTGTGTTGATCGGCCAGATCCCACAGCTCTCCCCCAACCCCGTCGCACAGCACGTCATCACGAGGGCCCAAGCGCTAAAGGACACTGCTCCCCCCCGTGTTATTAGAAGCCCCTTATGCCCTAGAGTTTGCAGCCCTTAAAAACAGAACTTTTGCAAGCGCTCAAAAGGAATGCCCCACTCTCCAGTCCTTTTGGGAAAAAGCGATAAGAGACGAACGTGGATCTGCCCATGGTCAAAGGGAAGTCGCCTACCTCATTAGCTACGGACTTCTTTATCGCTCCAGTTCAGCTGATGATAAAACCCCCACTCGGTCGTTGTGTATCCCCCGTTCTCATGTTCCCCAAGTCCTCCGACTCGCACACGATTGATTAATGGCTAGTCAGTTCATTCACAATAAAACAACCCAGAGAATCTTCGGTTATTTCTTCTGACCCGGTGCTGCCAAAGAAATTGCCGAGTTTTGCAGATCATGTGACATTTGTCAGAAGACTACAGCAAAAGGAAAAATACCACCTGCCCCCCTCCAGAATACCCAAATTGTCTCGAAGTCTTTTTTTAGAGTGGCCATAGATCTAATTGGCCCAATTCACCCCTCTGTATAGCGAAGGACACTCGTACGTCCTCACTCCTGTTGACTTTGCAACGAGATTCCCCGACGCAGTCCACCTTACAAAAAATCTTTTAGCGTGACCTATGCGGAGGCCCTTATTTCTTTCTTTTCCCGCGACGGCATCCCGAAGGACATGTTTTCCGACAGAAGTAGACAGTTCACCTCTGAGCTAATGGAACACGTCGGCAAGCTCATTAGGATCAAGACCTGTTCACCTACCCTTTTCACCCCACCGCTAACTGGGCCTGTAAAAAGTTGAATGGCACTCTGAAGACCATTCTGAAAAGTTATGCCATGCTCAGCCCAAAGAATGGCATCGATACCTGCCGGTTGCACTGTTTGCCTGCAGAGAAATCCCCCACAGAACTTTGGGATTTGCGCCCTTCGAGCTCTTGTATGGCCGAAATGTACGTAGACCAATGAGCATATTGTATGAACTTTTTTCCAATCCCCGTCTAAATGAGGAGATCAAGTCCTCGTATTCTTACGTTCTAGATCTTAGGAACGGCTTGGAAGAATGCGCCGATACAGCGTATAAAAATTCAGACCTAAATTTAGAAAATATAGGACCTTTTGATGTTAGGGCCAAAGAAAGGTGATTCAAGCCCGGTGAAGAGGTACTGCTCCTCCTATCCACGGAGACAAGCAAGCTCTTTTCCCAATGGAAAGGCCCTTTCACAAACCTAGAAGCCCGCGGTCCCGTAGATTATGTAATACAGACCACCTCAGGGAACAAATTGTTTCATGTAAATATGCTTAAGCGCTATCACCGCTGCGCCTGCATTAATAATATAATTGTCCTTGACGAAGAGGCAGTAATGGAAGCCTCTTATCCAGCTGAGCCTCTTAATTTAGTCAGAACCATATCTGTCGAAGCGGACGAAAACTACCCTCTCCCTTCGCTCCCCGGTTCCCGTGTAAACTCTACCCCGGAACTCGATTTAAACCCCCAGTTGAAACCCCCTCAGAAGATGCAATTGACTCTTTTGTTAACTGAATTCCCCGATATAATTTCTGAGAAGTCTGGTTGCTCTTTGTATTTTGAGCATCATATAGCCCTAACAACCCAGGAGCCTATTAGATCTAAGCCCTACCCCGCACCCGTTCACTTGCGCCCTACTTTAAACGCTGAAGTGGAAAACTTGCTAAAATTAGGAATAATTGAACCGTCAACGTCGAATTATCGCTCTCCCATTGTTATGGTCAGAAAACCGGATTAGTCTTTTAGCATGTGCGTAGACTTTAAAAAGCTGAACGCCGTAACAGTTACGACGCTGAGTCTATCCCTTTGATAGACCAGAGCCTACATCTATTTGAAGAGGCTGAGTTTATTTCAGAGATAGACTTGTGTAAGGCCTACTATAAAATTCCCTTTAAGGATAGTGCCCGGAAATACACCGCATTTCGCACATAAAAAGGTCTTATGCAGTTTAAGCGCCTACCTTTTGGTTTAGTTTCTGCCTGTAGTAACTATAATCGAATGATGCGCAGGATATTGGATGGGCTGAGTAACATTTCCTTTAACTTCGATAACGTTTACGTGGCTACCCGTACATGGGACCAGCATCTTATCTCCCTCCACTCACTCCTCAATAGGCTTCGTGAAAACGGCCTTACTCTAGGTCCTAACAAGTGCCATTTCGCCTATAGCATTATTAAATACCTCAGTTTCCACATTGGTAAAAATCAAATGGCCCCTCAGAAAGAAAAGGTAAAGGCTATCGTCAACATGCCCCTCCCGCTTATTAAAGTATTTTCTTTATTTTAATTTATATATGGTTCCACTACCCTTTTATAAATGAATCCTTATGATTGTTTTTGTAACTCGCATTTATTTACTTTGTGTCTTTTTTTGTGCTGGTTAACGACGATACCCTTTTTTTAATATACACTGCGCCAGGGATTAAACCGAAGTCATTCATCCATCTAGTGACCGCTGTGTCGACTTAAATTTAAATGTCCGCCCTTATTGTGCACCTATAGACTCAAGCCAAGATTTTTCCCATAGACAACTCCCCCCGTGTTTGGGGATGCCCTTTTCCCTCGTTTTCGCATCAGGAAAACGTCATCTTTGGAAAGGGAGGCGTGTGAGGGAATGACCTTGTAGGACCCCGGTGAGAGGAAGCCCCCTCGGAAATATTCCTCTCTTCTTTCAAGACCACGTGCGCCCAGCGTGAGAATTTTAGAAAGGTCGAGAAAGAATCAGTCCCTCACTTAATCACCCGTCACAGCTGTGTTTGCTTTCGGACGCCACGCGCCCCACCCCGTCCCCTGCGGTAACACCATGCGCAGCCACATTAACCCTACCCTAATATCACGAGGCAAGTTTCATCGTCGGGAACGACGCGTTATTATGAAATTTGTTTGCATAGACTGGTGCTAAGAATCCCCCAGGAAACGCAAGGCTGTCAGGCGTCTATCGGGTCAGCCACCCGGGTATTTAACCCGAAGCTCACTATCTCTTGAGGAGATTGAAAGCCCACCATCCACTCCGTTCAGACTGCTGTCTGTTTCCTGTGAACTCCAGTAACCCGTCGTCGTACTTCGTCGAAGATCTCGCCAGTAGATCTACCTTCATTATGCTTTGGCCCCTGTTCAAAGGAAAACTATCTAGCCTCCTTCTTCCCGGAGAGTTGTGCGGCCCTCTCATCGTCACTACCCCTTCAAGATTTCCGTTATTTCGAGAATGAGATTACTTGCCAATCTGAAGAATCACCTCGAGTTAAGATTACGTCTCTTTGGAGTATAGAAAATCTCATTCTCCATCACGAAGTAATCCAACCCCCTCTTCGAGTCCTCCTCGTCAAGACTCCTTGAAGTATATTCCTGAAGACCTGCTCCGTTGTCTTCCACCCACCCCCTCCAATTCGCCCGCGCTCGAAGATAAAACGATCTTATATGGTCATCCCCATATTACTTCATTAATCTTCACTTAATTCATTTAGTTACCATAAGTAATTTCTTTATCCCTTTCGTCTATATATATATATATATATATATAAATTTCTCCCTTTTATTATATATATTAAAATTATATTTTGGGGTATTATCTTTATATATCCTTTGAACTGCAACTTGGCAAACCATTAGTCAAAACCCGGTTAACCGTAAATCGCACTCTTTATTAATCGCTCCCGAACATATCTCAAGCGGCCTATGGTCAGTTGTCTACCCGTGCTTGCGTACGACTCTGAGCGCCGAGCTAGTCTACACAGGAGCACCGAGCTAGTCTACACAGGCCTACCTTGACAATATATATATATATATATATATATATATATATATATATATATATATTTATTTTAGGGTGATGCAAAATAGTGGACCATCCTGGATTTTAGGGGATACCCTCTAATATGATTACGTGTTCTGTATCTTATAAGAACACTCTCTGCATAATTTTAGACAAAATAAATAATATTCAGAGGTTGCGCCCAATATTTAAAAATATTTAAGAAAATAAAAATTGAGCGTGAAACCTAAGTTTGTAATTTTTTTTCTATTTACAGGTTAAAATATATTCGAAATTTTAGTATAATTTAAAGTAAAATACAGTGAAAATAAACCGTTAATTACATGTAGAATATATACCTGTTTGACACTACTAGTGAGTCCTATACCTAGGGGTAAGTAGGAACTTAGCAGTAGGACACTGCCACTGAAGGGACTGAGCTCCGTGTGTGTTCGTCATTGTCAGCGTGAGGCGTTACTGTTTGTTTCTTTCAATTACTTTGTCATCTTGTTATAAACATGACACGAAGCACAGCTGATACATGGCTGATTGGCCAACAAATCTATATATTAAATCAAAGTGTGTTGCATCAAATAAAGGAGTACTTCCCTTATTCATGAATTACAGAAATTCTAAAAGCGAGACCGTTAGAGAAGTTTTAACTTCAACTGTTAATGATGTGACGAACGTTTCGCAGAAGGCAGCTATACCAACAACGCAGAAATGTAATGCTGTATAGAAACTAAGCAAATTGCACGATGAGTGGAAAATGTTGAAAAAGAGCCAAGGAAAGAAATCAAAGTTTTCAATAGCAAAAGACAATAAATGGAAGGACAGGTTGTGTCAATTATTTGACCTTGCTCATGCCAAGGCTGATGAACTAATAACTATTGAAGAAGATAGAGAATTTCTACGTTTACAGAAGGAAGGTCGTAAAGGTAAAATTATGGGAGTAGATAAGGAAGATAAAAAGTACCGAAATTAGCAGCAAAGAAGCAAATATGTTTAGAAAAGTTGCGTATTCGTCAATCAAGTTCTATAAATGAAACTGTAGTTCTAGAATACAGCCGTGCCAGCACTAGTACTTCCTGCAGTGACACAATATAAAGTGCAGAAGAGATTGATCCAAACCAACCTTCAATATCTAAACAAGGGCCACCAAGTAAGAAGAAAAAAATATTAATGAATATCTACTATCTGCATTAGATGTGGCTAAAGTCACTGATCGATATGCTTCTCTAATTCTTATTCCAACTATATCAAATGTGGGGAAAATCTTGAAGATTACAGCTTAAGCTCCTTCCCACTTCGTAGTCCAAGACAGTATGAAAGAAAAAAGATAAGTGAAAATATCACTAGAAGTTTGAGACTGACAAACCATTGATTGTACATTAGGATGGCAAGCTTTTAGAAGACATTACTGGGGATGAAGTATTTGATCTTCTTCCAGTTCTAATATCTGGTAGTGAAGAAACACAGCTGCTTGTAGTACCAAAGATAGATCATGGAACAGGCAAAAAGACTGCAACTGCTGTATATAAAAAATTTGTGAGTGGAATTTAACAGAGAATGTAAAAGGAATTTGCTTTGACACAACAACATCAAACACAAGGCGTAAAAATGGAGCTTGTGTCCTAATCAAACCAAATTCTGAAAAAATATTTGCTATGGCTTCTTTGTAAACACAATATTTTTGAAATCATCTTAGAAGCAGCGGTGGTCTCTACATTACAACCATCTTCAGGTCTTAGCATTGAGGTATTCAAACGATTTAAATCAAACTGAAGCACACTGGACTTGAAATCATTTGATTTATTAGAAAATTTACTCAGCAAGAAAAGGAAGAAATGATTGTTTTTGCACCCAAACAACTGAGTGAACACCAACCTAGTAATGATTATAAAGAGCTTTTAGAACTGACAATAATCTTGCTAGGCGGTACTCCATCCACTGAAATAAATTTCAAGAAACCAGGAGCTTACCACAGAGCACGTATGACAACGAAGCTTATATATTCACTCAAAATAACAGCAAAACGAGAGAAAGGTCTGAGGGAAATTTGTTGGTTTTCTGCTTCGATTTATATCAAACAGTGGTTCTCTGCCCCCAGTGTTGCAATTGTTCCACGTCATGATTTGTGCCTACTGAGGATCTTTAAAAATTACACGAGTCTAAAGGAAGAAATAGCTAGTAAAGTTTTGCCAAAAATTGAAAAATCATTTGTGGTAATTGTCAGAAGTGTTAGTTACTATGGCTTTCTTTAACAATGAAATCAGTCATGAGAGAAAAAAAATGTAAGAAGCTCTAACACCGTCAGAACCAGATCCACCAAAGAAGACAATAGTAGATATTGAAACTGTGGAAAAGAAGCAAATTCAAGATTTTGTTACTACTAACAAAATGTCCTTCTTCAAAATTATAACTTTATCATCTTTTTGTGACAAACTGGTAGAAGATTGGCCTCAAAAAGAGAGTTTTGGGGTGGCCAAAAAAAGTATTAACCACATACCAGCTATTAATGACATTGCTGAAAGAGGAGTAATAATGATAGAAGATTACAACAAAATTCTCACTAATGATGAACAATAAAAACAGTATTTGCGGCAAGTTGTATCAAATTACAGAAAGAAGGTCGAACATAAAACAAAAAAATCAGTAATATCTGTTACTAAAGAGTAAAATGTAAATTTGATACAAAAAAACTATATCAAGTTTAATCTGAATCATGATTTAATAAATAAAAGAAAGTGGTATAAGATGCATCCTAGGGAACTTCCACTTAAAAAAAGTAACGAGACACTTGCTGATACCTCCTGGGTGTCTTGGAAGCAGCAAATTTTCAAGGAGCTAGTACCTCCTGGGTGTCTTAGAATTTTTACCTGAAATTTGGCCGAGGTCATTTTTTGTTATAACGCAAATTCATTTGAGTTGGTATCTTGGGGTTTCTAAACAAAAAAATGATTTGCCCTCCATTTTGCATCACACACACACACACACATATATATATATATATATATATATATATATATATATATATATATATATATATATATATATATATATATATATATATATATATATATATATATATATATATATATTGTTATGATATTGTAAGGGTCGAGTAGTAGTATACGTACGTAGGTTTGTTACGTACTTGAATAACTCCTTGATTAAGTTTTCTCTTTAATTACAACATAAAAAAGTGAAATCTAATGAAAAGACAAACTATACAGCTATGAATAAACAAGTTTATGTTAGAATTACTAATTTAAACCAAATGAACATAAAGTAAGAGTTGACCCCAAGCTCACTTTAATATTGGACGTTAATTGACACTCAAGAATAATTGAATTTCTTTACTTTAAATAAACACACGTGAATCCGGCTAACAAACATAACTGGACTTGGATTTTATGTAGACGAAAAAAATGTTTTTGCGGTTAGGTGCGTGGGCGTGTTGACAAACACCCAGCAGTTTGACTGGCGAGGAGACGGTCTTGAATCAACAGATGATTTTGGTGAGGGCGATGGATGGCGTTAAGCACGTTGTTTTAGTCAGATGATTTAAACAACGGGACCGTGAAGGTATGCTTTTTTCAATCTTCAGGTTAATCTTGGAATTGTTCGCACTGACGAGCGATGAGCAAACAAGTGAATGTTTTGACGAATGAGGTGTGGGGGGTTTGAGGAAGTTCGCTTTGAGTATTTCTCAATGGCGAAAACTATCTCTGGTTTTTGTTGCAGACCGGGATAAGGGGTTTCTCTGGCGAGAGATGTAAGAGAGTGATTCTGAATACAAAGAAGCTAATTTTCGTCGTGACCACCAGGAACTGGCTCAGCATGAGCTTCTTCTCTGTTTCTTTCTTTGATTACTGGGCACTGCTGCCGGACTTTGTCGTGTAGATCTCTAAATCGATCTTCCTCGTTCTTCTCCAGTTATCCGCCTATTTACTTCACTGACCCACTGGGGGGTAGGGAACGGGGGGGGAGGGGGATGAGAGCTTAGTAATTAAGCTTCGCTCCTCTAACGACTCTTTTCCGAGCGTCTTTCACTTATCTCTAAAGGCATCTTCCGGCTTTTGGTCGCTGCTTCTCTAATTTCGTCTATGAAGCGAAATTAATTGCCAACTCTTAGGAGAAATAGTACCTGTTTTACCAATGTTATTGCACCTGGTTTCCTTCTCTTCGTATTGTTATGCTGGCTGGCACAAAAATATGTTGATTCGTACTTCGCGTGGTCTGGGGAGGCGTCTGGCGGCCAGCGGGTCGAGGGGAGAGGGGGGGGGGAGAGTAATTGAGTTACACTGCCTAACACCAGGACGTTGTGGTGACTGAACAGGGCCTCTGTTTTTAGGGTGGAATATCGATTTCCCTACATTCCTCCCTTTGAAGAGGTTAATGGAGGGGGGGGGGGGGGACTCAAGTGAAAAACAAACATAACTGCCAAAAGCAAACTTACATGTCTTAGAACAAAATACTGCTTCTTACCGTTAGCTAGGTCGACCATCCTATTAACTTAGGTTTCTTTGATCTTAGGCGCACACGCGCGCGCGTACAAAGGTAGTTGATCGACATAGACCTTGCGTGCCTACTGGGTAAGTCTAACAACGCTCATTTTAACATAAAAAACAAAACAAACTTAAATCATCGATTACACAAAGAAAAAAAATGAGCCTGGCTCTTAAGTGGTATCTAGCCAGTTAGTTCCTCACACTTCAAAACCATAAGACCTTAAATATATACATAAAACACTAACAACAAAAAAAGAATGGCTTTAAGATTAACGGGAGATGAAATATCCCTGGATGGAATTTCGGTTTAGGTTATACCTAGACTTTATTTTATTGGCACCTTTTATATAATTAATATTAAAGTGGTGCTCGATGACCAATACTTTACAGTGCATAAGCCGGCCGTTATGGTTATTGTGTCAACCCAAGTATGTCAAAACTGGTGGTGGAATTCCACCGTACTTGTACTACCTTTTTTTATGGCAACTGACTAACTTTAATCTCCACCTTATGGCTAGGGCTGCCTGTTTCATGGTTGCATAAGTGATGGTAATAGGAGTCCCATCGTCATCCTGTACCAAGCTAACCTGGGAGATCGCTTTTGGATTCCCTCTAATATGGTCGAGGGAAAGTTCCTTTAAGAGATAATAAAAATAATAATAATAATAATAGGTATTTATAATGCGCCCTTCAGAGCTGTTAGCCCTTCCAGAGCGCAGGTTGTGTAGTGAGCGTAAAGAACGTTTACAGGGGAGGGAAGGCAATTCTGAAGAGATGAGTCTTCAGGAGAAGTTTAAAAGTAGCAAGGGAGGGAGAGGATCGGACTTCGGCAGGAAGAGCATTCCAGAGTCTAGGAGCACAAAGTGAGAAGGAACGATCACCCATCGAGCAGAGGACAAAACGAGGAGTGTTCAGGAGGGAAGCGAGGTTAGTCCGGAGTACCCGAGGAATTTAACGACGGGAGAGGGTAGACGCCATAAGGTGGAGCCTCTAGGTTTAGGGCCATGTAGGTGATGGTAAGAATTTTATAGTGTGTACGGAAGCGAATAGGTAACCAGTGTAGCTCCTGTAACAGAGACATCGAAGGAGATAACCGGGGGCGACGAAGGAGGAGCTGGGCAGCATAGTTTTGAACTAGTTGTAGGGAGCGAAGTGACGAAGAAGGGAGATTCACTCGAAGAGAATTGCAGTAGTCTAAGCGTGAGGTGACTAAGGCATAAATAGGTTTCTCAAGACTTCGTCGATTAAAATGGGATCGAACACGTCAGAAGTTGCGGAAGAAACCTAGGGAAGACTTACATATACGATGGATATGCGGTTTAAACGAGAGTTGCTCGACGAAAATAACAAGATTACTGATGGTATCAGAGAAGGCGACATTGGTTTTCCCAGGGTTAACGGAGGGGAAGAGAGCTTTAGATTTCTCTACCATCGAACCGGTACCAACAAGGAGAACTTTAGTTTTATCTTGGTTAAGTTTGAGAAAGTTGGCAGATAGCCATTCGTTTATGGGGATGTAGGCTGAAAGGAGCTTGATAATTGATTGAAAGCAGGACACGGGGGATGAGAAAAGGTATATCTGAGTGTCATCAGCATAGAGGTGGAAGGACAGGCCCAAATCGCGAAGAAGGGAGCCAGAGGAAGTAGATGCGAAAGAGGACTGGACCAAGGATTGAGTCCTGAGGAACCCAAAAATGAATGGGCGCGGGCTCGGAGGAGAGGTTATCGAGCCCGACCGACTGAGTGTGGGAGGAGAGGTATAAGCGGAACCAATCAAGTGCAGTGCCCGAGAGACCAAGGAAAGCTTGAAAACAACCAAGGAAAACAGTGCGGTTGATAGTGTCGAAAGCAGAAAAGTCTATGAGGACTAGAATGGACGTACAACCCCTATCGGCAGTTCTACGTAAACCGTCTAGAAACATTAAGAAGAGCAGTGCTTTGCTTTGAACCCCGACTGGTACATTTCATCGATATTGCAGTTAGAAATACGGTCATTGAGGAAAGAGAAAACCACTCTCTCGAGGACTTTAGAGAGGAATGGAAGCTGTGAGATAGGTTAATAGTTAGATGGTTCAAAGAGGTTAAGGGGTTTTTTTTTAGGGATAGGACGAATTGAGGCATGTTGAAAGGAAGAGGGAACCACCCCTGTGGCAAGTTAATTGTTAATGAGATGAAGAATCAGTGGGAGGACAGCAGGGAGAATTTGGTGGAGGAGTTTGGGTGGAAAGACATCATCAGGGGATCCAGATTTGTTAGAGCATGAGATCAGGGCAGTTACTTCCTCAGAGGACGTTAACTCTCTATGACCAAAGTTATTTTTTAGAAATAAAAAAATATTTCTCTTGAAATATGATCTTATTAGCCTTTTTTCAAATGTATTTTACATTCAAGTATTAATTTTTTTTTTTATTATTCATTATTTTTTTATTCTAATGTCTTTCATGAACCACATTGGGCCATTGGGCCTAAAAAAGATAATTATATTTTATTCAAGCTATCATCGATATTTACCAATCTTTTGAAGGAAGAAAGCAAAACGTATAGTTTATAACTTTTATTATATGTTTTATTTCATTTGTATATAATTTCTTTAATGTATGCATATAAAAATACCATACAAACCAAAAAGTTCCATTTGTAACTGAATAAAAAAATTCCTTTATATTTATGTTGCATATCTATTATGTATGAAATTTCAAAAAGCAATTCCTCTCTTTGGTGTAGCATAAGTACACCTTATATTTTGAGCACCAATTATATGTTCTTTTGCTGCAGGCTGGAATCTTGCAACGATTTTGACTTTCACCAAATTCTTGCCAATGATGCATTCCATCTTTTCTGATGTTTTTGTCTTGGATCGAGTTTGTCCTGTCGCCTTTTTTTATTCTTCAGCAAGTGAAGTGTTTCTGCCGAACGTCAAGGCGTGCCAGGCTTTGACATCTTCTGGGAGGGAGCCTTTCCTTCCAAAAGAAGAGATTTAGCAATGGAGAATTTGAAGTGTTGAAGATCAATTCTCTGTCTCAATGGCACTTTGAAGCTTTCGCAATATCTTCTATAGAGAAGCCAAGAATTAACCACTGCTGTATCTAAAAAGTGAAAGATCAGCTTTTAGTAGTACTTATTTGATAGTAAAGAACGTTAATGGGCGTGACTCTCACGGCGAATTGGGGTTTTAAATGTTACTCGACGGACGTTTTGTTCTGGGGGAAGGGTCCTGAGTGTAGGGGATACTCGTTATCCGACACTAGCATCTGACGGTGTTTATATGGGTCTACTGCTTCCATACTTCCTTCTTCATCCATCGTTACCCCCATTTGGCTGGGTTTTCATCGTAAGTACTTTCCTAGGTCCAGGCCGGGATACACCGGCCGTGACTTCCACCTGATCCCTGCTCGATGCCTTTTCATGTGCGAGCATTCTTTCTTTTTCTTCTCTCTCTTCTCTTTCGGCTTGTGCTAGTTCTCTTTCCATCTGTATTCTTCTTTATTCCGCTTCTCTTCTCGTCTGTATTCTTCTTTCTTCGTCTTCTCTTTCTATCTTTATTCTTCTTTCTTCTACTTCTCTATCTCTCTGTATCCTTCTTTCCTCTATTTTTATGTCCAGCAATATTCTCCTTTCTTCGATTTCTTTTTTCTTTTTCGCTGCCTTCCCATCCAGGGGTTGGAGGGTCGGACCTACTTTCGGGTTAGTATCGAAGGCTTAGGAACTAAGCTCTTCGTCTACGTGGTTCTCACGAGGAGATAAAGGGGTCGGAACCGTGCACCTTTTATTTGCGGGCATCCGGTTGACTACCAGGTGAGCCAGCGGATTTGGGGGGAGCTGCGTGCTCTGGCCTATTAAGATTGAGCAGAATCTAATAGGCGCTGCCACTACCTCGGTTCAACAAGTGAAATATTGCGACTGAATGTGGCATCTGACGACGGGGAACTTGTTTAGTCTACCCAGACAATCCTGAACGACCACGAGCTTCAGGTGCAGGGGCTGACAGGGGAAAGCAATTTATTTGATACCACGATACAGGCGCACCCCATATCGCGTAACAAGGTTGAGACTCGGCGACCATTTACGGCCCCAGTCTCGAACTTTAGTCCTTCGGGAGAACTCTGGTCGAACACAAAGTTCAGATGTTGGTCAGCGGAAAAAGATGTGGTCAACTGAGGTGCGATATAGGAGGTTGTTCTTGGTTAAGCATTGCTGACTCAAGGACGACCTAAGCCTCGAATTTGGGGGGCAATTATAGCTAATGTGATCTGGAATGCCACAATTAAAACAGGTTACGGGGTTTCTGTTGTGTCCGGAGTTCTTAACAAACTTAGGCGGGTTATTTTGTGGGGGGTTCTGGGGATATCCCCCTTTCTTTGTAAAAAGTGTTTCTTGGGATACCCACCTTTCTTGGGAGACAAGGGCTGGTTCTTTCTAAAATCTCGAGGGTATAATCTATGGTTGGAAGCATGCAGATCTGCTTCCTCCACGCAGTCCTTGAATGTAGCGGCTCGTCTGTCCTTGACGAATGCGCGGATCTCTGAGGGGATGGTACAGAGCATTTGGTCCTTCTTCATGAAGTCGGCAAGGGCGTCGAACTCAATCCCTACTTGTTCTAACTCTAGCCAGAATTGGAGATGTCTTTGCAGGATAAACCCAAATTTACGGAATGTTTGCCCTGGCTGAATTCTAGCATGTCTAAACTTCATCCTATACTCCTCGGGTTTTAGAATAATGGCGGCCAGTAGCTCGTGTTTAGAAGTGGTGTAATCCACGAAAGCTTCGGATGATAACGAAATGAAAATGGCCGGGTATTAGGCAGAGGCAATAATTTGGCGATCTCTCCTGTTTCTATGTCCCAGTGATTCAACTCGATAATCTTCTCGAAATGTGTCAGGTACGAACAGAGGTCTTCGATGTCTTTATAAACTGGGAATTTCATCGCAGCTATCTGTGTAGCCCCGCTCGGCATCCAACAGAATTGGCTTCCGCCTGATCTTTGCTCATTTTCCTTTCATGAGGGCGTACTCGGTCTCTCTCTTCTGCTTCCCTTTCTGCTTGAGCCTTTCTCTTTCCGCTTGCCTCTGTAATTTTCTTCTGCTTGTACTTGTTTGTCTTCAAATTCCTGGACGTAGGCAACTAGTTCCTTGCCTCTTAGTCGCAAAACCTTTGGCTTGTTGGTTGAATCTTTCAAACGATTCCATTTTACCTCTGTCTGTTCCTCCAAAAACTCACTGATTTGCTAAAGCTACTTATGCAACCTTGAACAAGTAGTGCAGTGCCTAACTCACCCTTATCTAACACTTTCTGCTAATTGGAATACCACTCGAAAAAAAAGAATTAATAACATTAACGGGCTAATCACCGAAAATTAACCACAAATTCATAAACAGAACTTTTTATGTTTAACTTTTCCTCGAACGCTGGTAAAAAATTTGTTATTATTGAAGAGAAAGCAAGACAAACAACTATACTGAGTTCTTCCAATACCCATAAAACCTCACACCAAATATTTATGTCGTGGTATTGTAAGGGCCGAGTGGTGGGGTAAGTACGTAGGTTTGTTACGTACTTGAAAAACTCCTTGATTAAGTTTTCTTTAAGAGTGCTATATTATTTTACGTTTTTTAATCTTTGAGGATTTCTAGTGCCATGTGCCGCGTTTCGAGGATGGAATTAAATACTACTAAAAATTATATATTTAATTACATTAAAAAAGTGAAATCTAACAAAAAAAAACAAAAAAGCTATGAATAAACAAGTTTATGTTAGAATTACTAATTTAAACCAAATGAACATAAAGTAATGGTTGACCTCAAGCTCACTTAAATATTGGACGCTAATTGACACTCAAAAATAATTGAATTTCTTTACCTTAAATAAAACACACGTTAATCCGGCTGAGGAAGGACCTTAGACTTGGATTTTATGTAGATGAAAAAAATGTTTTTTGCGGTTAGGCGACTGGGCGTATTCACAGACACCCAGCAGGTTAACTGGCGAGGAGACGGGCTTAAGGCAACAGATGATTTCGGTGAGGGCGATGAATGGCGTTAAGCACGTTGTCTTAGTCTGATGATTTAAACATCGAGACCGTGAAGGTATGCTTTTACCAATCTTCGGGTTAATCTTGGAATGGCTCGCACTAACGAGCGATGAGCAAACAAGTGAATCCTTTGTTGATTGGAGTGGGCGTTAAAGGAGTTCACTTTGGGTATTCCTCAATGGCGAGGACTATCTCTTGTTTTTGTTGCAAACCGGGATAGGGGGTTTCTCTGACGAGAGATGTAAGAGAGTGATTCTCAATACAAAAAAGCTAATTTTCGGTGTGACCACCAGGAACTGGCTCAGCATGAGCTTCTTCTCTGTTCCTTTCTTTGATTGACGGGCACTGCCGCCGGACTTCGTCGTGTCGATCTCTAACTCGAGCTTCCTCGTTTTTTTCCAGTCATCCGCCTATATACGTTACTGACTCATTGGGGGATAGGGGACGGGGCGGGTGATGAGGGCTTAGTAATCAAGCCTCGCTCCTCTAACGACTCTTCCTTGAGCGTTATTCACTTAGCCCTAAAGGCATTTTCTGGCTTTTGGTCGCCTCTCCTCTAAACATGACGTTGAAAACAGTTGTGAACACATATTAAGGAATCTGTTCTGACCCGCCAGAGTTTACATGAACCCGTGAAAAGACAAAATCAATCTTGCTACATACGTTGGTTGATAGGCTCCCAAATTCAGATCGTATCTTGATACACACACACCCTTTGGCCAAATAAACTCTGCCCAGCAGTTTTAGTAGAAAACACACCTACATACCGTTTGATCCTACAAGCTCCGTTCCGCGTTCAGATTAGAGAAGCGAAGCCACGCCCCCATAATTGGCGTTAGTATAAATAAGCAGGCAGAAACATACAACATTATTAGTAATAATTTTGTTCCAACATCTAAAAACATTATTAGTATAATATTATCATTGGCATTGGCCTAGAGCCAGTCAGTACCTCGTCTTCAATCCGTTCGTCCATAGTCCCAACAATCTGATGCAGAAGGAGACTTACAAGAAACACAGAGTATTAACACTGATAGTCACCATAGACGCGAGCACACAAAAGAACCACAGAAAACTCTACAATTTCACTTGCCTTAACAATTTACCCCAATCCAAGATTAAAGTCCTACAAAAGCGCCATTCTATCCTTCCAAGTCCTTCCTTTCGCCAAGCAACAACCCGGTTACCATTTGAACCAAGCCTACAAGAGGATTAACCAAAAGAAAACTTTGGAGTCAGAGCAAACTCGACTGTAAGGCCGCCTTACCTTCTCTACCAAATAAATAGGATCATCAACCGGAACCCCTATAACTGGTGACCTACCATAAACTGGTAGCACACCCTATACCTTTACTCAGTTAGGCCCTGGCAATTCCAGGATCGCTTCATAGATCTTTCATAGTAAACAATGGATTATTCGTTAGTTATCGAAGCATTTAATGTCGAGACCACTCTTTAATCTTGTGAGATCCACCGGCCCTCGGCAAGTGGGAGGTGATTCCATATTCCCGATGCTTTCGAATTATAGAACATACAGCTGCATACGGCAGTTCAATTCGCTAAGAAATAGTCTTATAGGATAATCCATCTGAATCAAATTAAATTATTTTTTTATCGAGTAGCTTGATGAACTTCTTTGACCTTCGGCATTGCACAAAACAAACATCTTTTTTCCATGGATTCGTATCAATGAATGAGTCTTAATATTCGGCAGTTTAGATCAGTTTCGTTTCTAGAAATTTCTTGAATCTTCAATCTCATTCTTTTCATTGAATTAAAAAAGTTCTTTTGTTTAATAACAATATTCTCGCATGTTATTGGAGTAGGTGAGTACTTTTGTCACCTAATAAGTTTTGTTGATTAAGATAAGATAAGGGTAGTGTAAAATTTACACTACCCTTATCTTAATTTCCAATGCGTTCTAATTATTTTTATTACCATATATTATATGTATGTGTACAATTTAGGCCAGCCTTATATTAATCTATCTGATATTACATTGTATTTGTTATCCCAATCATGTATTTAAACCAGACATTTCCGCGTGTAAGTTAGTCGCTTACCTCGATACTTTGAGAATAGATGTGCAGTGTATTTAAAGTCACTACTTTTGGGGGGAGAAACATACCCCTTCATGATTTTAGCTAAAGACTTTAATCGAGAAATTGCTAATAAAAAGAAAGCAGTTGCTTTTTTTTAGAAGAAATGGTCTATTAGATGAATAAGAAGACATTGTACCTTGTCTCCGTTGTGCTGATGAAATGCGAGATGTTCGAAGAAGAAATAGAAAAGGGGAATTCATACCAGCTCTCTGTTTCAAGAATAGAAGATGCCAAATTTATCGTTCTATTCGCTCAGGAAACCTAGTTTTCCATTTCACTGATTTAAATTGTAGAGTGAATTGCAAACTAAAACTTGATCTAATTTAGGAGTTAATTTTCTATTTCATTCAGGATTTGCCATATGAATCGGTGCACGAATTGAGTGGTCGAGGCACTGAAGCTATTTGTGATTGGTTTAATTTATGTCGTGAAATTTCCTCACAAATAGTTTCTGTAAGAAATCTTGGAAAAGTAGTTGGCACCACAGAAGAGTCAGTTCAAATAGATGAAGCTAGGACTTGCTGCACGTTGGAAATATAATCGAGGGCGGATGCTGCAGGGAGATCAGACATCAGATTCAACTGACAGTAAGGACAAAGTGCAAAAAAAACGAAACCATGGGAGACGCATTGATAGTCCATGGGTGTTCGGACTGAAGAAACGGAATGACTACAGATATTTTTATGTAGAGGAGAGAAATAGAGCAAAGCTAATACCCATCATTCATACAAAAGTTGAGGAAAATTCAGTCATTCACTCGGATGAATGGCGCGCGTACTCAGACTTAAATCGTTTGAATTACATTCACCAAACAGTTAATCACCAAGTAAATTATGTGGACCCAGCAACTGGAGCTCATACTCAGGCTATTGGAAGAACATGGTTGGATTCCAAAGTTCGAATACTAAAAAAGTCAGAGGCGTCAATGCAAACACTTGCCAATCATATCTTGATTATTTTTGTTGGCGACTAATGAGGAAATCGGCTAATAATCTTTTTCTTGTTTTTTTACCTGGTACTTATTCAATTAATCGATAAATAATTTCTTTTAATATTTTGGGATATTTTATTTACCTTAAATGTGCCAATAAAATTTTTAAAAATATTGATATCGCATAATAAAGTAGAATCCAGCCTCTTGAGATCACACAACCACTGAGATCACCCTTTAGTCTTTTGAATTTACCTGTTTTAATGATCTTATTTTGTACTTAGCTTCGCTCCTCCTAAGGTTTCAATTTCATATTATTTTATTTTGTTGATTGGTTTTTTGCTTTGCTGTATCATCCTTATAAATATTACAATTTTCAATACTTCTGTTATTCCTTGATAAAGAACTCGAAATAAAGTTCGAAAGTACTTGAAATCCTCGTATTATTTTCCCTGAGGGCTTTGTTGCATTTATTGCTTACTCACGCGATACTTTGTGAGTTTTTTCCATATATATAATATATATATATATATATATATATATATATATATATATATATATATATATATATATATATATATATATATATATATATATATATAAGTAAAATAACTCAATGGCGAGTTATGGTATATGATAGCGAAAACAATGTATAGGAGCTAAAAGTTTAATTTACGAGACTAGTTTCAGTATGTAGTTTATCATACCCTCTTCAGTCGTATATATATATATATATATATATATATATATATATATATATATATATATATATATATATATATATATATATATATATATATAAGAGGATCATTAGCAGATGCGAAGAATAGCCTTTACTGTAATTCTCTTTTAATGCTATTTGAAAGAATTCCACTCCCCCCCTTCCCCCCTCCCAGAGAAAGGACTTAGGATGGAGCGAGTGCATAACAAAACGGTGTCACACACAGTCCCGTCCCGTCGTAGGCCTAATGAAGCCATCCCGGGGAGGTAAGCAGGCAGAACAAATGGGATCGATCCATGTGCCGGCGAGCGGAATCAAACAAGACCTCCCTGACACTTCAACACCTCCACTCTGTCTATCCAACTATGGATCTATCTATCTGGTCGTATTGCAAGTTTTTCATTATCTCGAAAGGGAAAGAATTTCAACATGAGAAAATTGCAGTTTCTGAAAATGTTTCATCTCTCTCTCTCTCTCTCTCTCTCTCTCTCTCTCTCTCTCTCTCTAAATTTGTTCATACTTCACTGAACTGGTAGAGAAAATGTGGAGGGGGGAATAACCCTTTTTCTTGCACGCCGTTTAAGTTTAAGACGATTAGAATCCTTTCGAGCCTCGTCCCTCGGATTTATTTCTTTACGTTGGAGTTCGATTGGGTGTGATTGTTAAGGGGGGGGGGAGGAAGCGTTGGAAGCGATGTCTCACGTCTACCTATCGGTAGGAACTACCGACCCGAGACAATTTCTCCCGATGGATTCACGCAACTGGAAAATGGTTCTCTATATTTCGCTCCCATGATTCAGATTCATTGGCGAGATGTGCCTTACATTTATACACTTCAATACATGTATATATTTAACAATGTATTTATATGGCGCTTCTTAGAACCGTTGGCCCTCCCAGTGCCCCATTTACAACACCGTGACAAGGCTTAGCGGAATAGATGTGTTTTCAAGAGACACTTAAAAGCAAAACGGAGACGGGCGTAGATTGACCGGCAGCTCATTCCACATCCTCGGAGCATAGATTGAGAAGCCACAGTTACCGATACATCACAAACGTGCAATAAAAACATGGAAACAAGCGGTTAGATTCTGAACGTAAGGCTTTATAATGGATTTGTCTGCAAGTTGAAAGTAAAATGCCTATATTTCAAAAAAATAAAAATATATACCCATTGCATATTCCCAATTGTGACCTATTAAACTGAAGCGTCACAAAAAAAGCTCAGGGTAAAAGTCAAGGAACGTGCCCAAGAACATCATATTGGGAATATCTATCTGACAGAAAATCAACAAACTGGATACCTAAGTAGCTCATATATATATATATATATATATATATATATATATATATATATATATATATATATATATATATATATATATATATATATATATATATATATATATATATATATCAGAAACTGTGCAGAACCTAAAATATAACTGGGCTGGAGATGATGCTATATTTAAAAACAATGAAGGCACAAAAAGATCCTAGAATAACTTCAATATAAAATACGATAAAAAATGCGTCCAATAACATAGAGAACACATCACTAATAAATAAATTACTGAAAATGGAAGAAGATAAAGAAGAAAAGAGAAAAGTGTTAAATTAAAAGAATGCTTGCTAACGAAGTTCAGAAAAGAGAAAACGTAGTATATTATAAGAATGTTTGCTGACCAAGGTTCAGATAATAGAGAAAACTGGTAAATTAAAAGAATGCTTGCTGGGGAATATTCCGAAAGCAGAGAAACTTAGTGGACTAAATGAAGGCTTGTTGACGAATATTAAAAAGAAAAAAGTGGTAAAGTAAAGGAAAGTTTCCTGATGAAGATTCATAAAAAAGAGAAAAGTGGTAAATTAATAGAATGCTTACTGACAAAGATTCAGAAATAAGAGAAACGTGGTGAATTAAAAGGCTTGGTGACGAAGATTCAGAAAAAAGAGGAAAGTGGTAAATTAAAAGAATGCTTGCTAATGAAGATTCGGAAAAAAAGAGAAAAATGCTTGGTGACAAAGATTCCTAAAAAAAAGAGGAAAGGGGTGACTGAAGAAGATTCAGAAAAAAATATAAAATTGGTAAAGTAAAAGAAGGCTTGCTGACGAAGATTCCCCCCAAAGATAAGTGCTAAATTAAAAGAATGCTTGCTAATGAAGTTTCAGCAAAAGAGAAAAGTAGTAAATTGTAATAATGATCACTGACGAAAAATCAGAGCAAAAAGAAAATTGGTAGATTAAAAGAATGGTTACTCACGAAGATTCCGCAAAAAAGAGAAATAAGGTAAAATTAAAGAAAAGTTGTTGACAACGATTCTGAAAAACGAGAAAAGGTTTCTCTCGAAATAAAACTAAAGTGATAAATTAAAAGAAAGTGTTTTATTTCCAAAAGAACTTGAACTCGAGTTGTTTGTTCTGTTTTCCTAAACGCAATTCACTCAGACAATCCGGTAGCGAGAATGCCACTCTCAAGATGTATTAGATTGGTTTTGTCGTAGCTGATTATATAAAAAATATATATAGTTTTATTTTATATTGATGTTTCTCTAAGTATAAAAGAGTGTGAAATGATGTGAACTCTCTGGTCACTTTTATTTCCGGGCTCTCTCTGCCTCCCACATTACCGCGCCATTAGAATATCATCTATAGGTTAGAGAAACTGCTTCTCTCAGTTAAGCCTTGAGATTGACAACAAGTTCTAGCACTCCTGAGCCTCATTCTTTGCCACTAAATGTTCTTACATTTTGTTTTTAGTCTCGTTCTTTCTCGCATTGCAAATTTCTACCAATCACTTTTAGTTTCCTGCATTTGTAGCAACAGGAGCCAGGTTATCTATCCACTAAATGTTATGAGATATTTTTAGGTTGGAGGTGGTGGTAAAAAACTCCATGAAAATTCAATAACCCAATTTAAAAAGTTAAAAGGTAATGTTCGGCACAATGAAACGACGAAATTGTTGACCCCAAACACCGTTCAGTGCCCATTAATTAGATCATAAATTTCCGGCACAAGACGTTACACAGAAAGATGGACTACATCAAATCTTACGACGACATATGACACCGAAATTGCCTCTAGAACTGGAGTAAAACCCCTTTTTTTTTAATCATATTTTGGGGTCAAACTAAACTAAAACGATAAAGATTGAGGTAACGGAGATCGTAGTAGGAATTTGGAGACGAGTTTATACAGATGGGGAAGATATGAAAGAAATTTCTGTATATAATGAAGCATCAATTCCTTTGATGCCCTTCTATATAAAGGTGGGTTTATTGCCAATGTTTTACCCTCTCGTTTTCTTTACGGCTTTTCTATGCTTCCGAATAAAACTTTGTGATTGTTTATGATTGTAATTTACTCCATATTTTGTGATCGTGGTTTCCTAATATATATATATATATATATATATATATATATATATATATATATATATATATATATATATATATATGAGAAATTAAACCACATTATCCGAAGACAATTTATTTCAGAACAGTTTCGGTGTATCTCACACCCTTTTTCAACTGACACTGGATAGAAAATATGAGAAAAGTGCTTACATACATAACACAGGGTCAGGTCGTGAAAGATCCCCTCATTTTTCCCCCCAATCCCCTACTTGAGGCTAATCAGGGGGGAGGGGGGGGGTTAGGCCTAAACATATTGAAGGGCTGAAATTTCACTATTTTGTTTATTTGAGCGCGTATTACAGGATTAAAAGAAAATTGACCCTCAGATAGATTTAAATTAGGAACTGGCGATATCAAGCTCGATTCTACGATTCTTCTTTTAACATAGTTAGCCGATTTAAATACCATTTTACTTCCATTGAAATCGATCGAATGATTCAAGTCTCTAACATGGCAAAATATTCCACTGCTTTGGCTGCCCACTCTAATATCTCTTTTGTGTTCGTACAATCTCTTGTCTAGATTTCTTCCCGTTTCCCCTATATAAACTTTATGGCAATCGTTGCATGATATATATATATATATATATATATATATATATATATATATATATATATATATATATATATTATATATATATTATATATATATATAGAGAGAGAGGGATAGAGAGAGAGAGAGAGAAGGGGGGAAGTATATGTCTTATAAGAAGTTACAAAGAAAATAAAGTACCTCAAAATTTCGTGCGTACTATAGTGAGGAGGCACCTTATAGGAAGGCCTAACATAAACTCTATGAGAGAAATCACAACCACCAATGAAGGCCCTCCCTCCCACATCTCTCCCAGTAATAAACGGGTATTGAAAATTGAAGAACGACCTACTAGGCATGTTGAAAAGGGAGCATACCCAGGAATTTTAGTAGAAAAACTGAAATATTTCTAAGATTTCGATTGATTCCTTTCGTTAATTTTTTTTCAGCTAGCAGGATCTTATCCAGTTGCTTCTCTAACTCGTCAATATTATCGCTATAGACTACAGCAAGGGAAGCTGATTCTAGCATTCAACTATGCTGTACGTTAAGAAGATTCCCAACAGTCTAGTCCAACACCGCGGTGACTCAAACTTCCACCTGTGGTTCCGAGGCCTATTCTGATTTAGAGTGAACTTCCTGTGGTTAATTTCCTCGAGGCATAAAAGAATCTTGAATATTAGGCATAAAAGAATCTTGAATATTTCTATTTGTTGTCCACGCATTTTTCGAGTCTCAAGAGAGAAGAAGCAACGTACCCGATAGATACTAATTCATATCGACTGGATTAATGTCGTTACCAGGGCTTCACCCTTTTCCAAGAGGTCGAGAGAGAGAGAGAGAGAGAGAGAGAGAGAGAGAAAGAGACCTGGAGAAGGAACAGGGAGATAGACAGGTATAGGGAGAGGGATAGGTGACAGAGAGAGGGACGGGGATAGATTGAGACCTGGAAAGGGATATGAAGAAAGATTATCAACATTGCATTTGATACAAAAATTCATACGGCCGGATGGAAAACATTATTAAATATTCATTTATTCGTTTCTCTCATTTTACTCTGTTTTGATAACTGAATTGTGGCAGTAATCATGGTGCCATTCTTCGAAAACAGAAGATGGTGTCACAACTGACTTTAGGTGTTTCTTCTCTTTCCACGGCTGAAAAAAAATGCCAGCGGGATTAATGTTGGGTTTAAACCCCCCTCGAATTTTTGGATGATTCATTTATATATATATATATATATATATATATATATATATATATATATATATATATATATATATATATATATATATATGTGTGTGTGTGTGTGTGTGTGTGTGTGTGTGTGTGTGTGTGTGTGCATGGGCGTGTTTAAAAATAATTATTTTTTTTTAATGTAGACAAGAAATAGGCTAGAGCAATAGCACCATATGGTATTATACGAGTATATCATTTTAAGGTAATATCGAAATGGGTGTTTAGCCCCCCCCCCCATACCATCGGCAACTAACAAAAAACTAGAAATATTCCTAATTCGAAAGTCTAACATTAGATTCGAATGCAAAAGGCGATTGCTAAATGTCGTTAGACCTCTATTTTTTTTACCGCGTTCCTTGGTTTCACACATTATATAAGCCTTACCCCCGAATGTTATTTAAATCAATCTAATTTTTAAAAATTGATATCAGATTTTAATTCAGAAAAAAATTACTTCAAAATGATATATAATTCACTATAATTTGATTCCAACTTACAATGTGTCTCCCAAGATGGCGGAGAATCTATTTTTACCTGCCGCGAAGCGCCAGGTCAAAAGGAGTAAAGATCAGTTGTACCCATTTAGAGACATGAAATAGCCCATATGACCATGGGACATATGGTTACTCCCACTGGAGATTTCAAATCTGCCATCGGATTTGGCGCTGGGTTACGCTATCTAGTGGCAGAAGCCTCATTTAGCCATTCAAAGGCACTTGTAAGTGATTTGAAACATCAATGCAATAACCAACATTGATCCTCTTATCACAAAACGCCGCAGGTCATTGGAGGGTCTTTGCCTCTTGTTTGTCATAACATCATAATTAAAAATTTGCCCTCATAAAGTAGTGGAGACACTGTATAAAGTATATCTATGATATACACTATATATTTATAACAAAGCGCCCACAAAATTCGAGGAGGGGAGGGGGGCATGAACCCAACCTTAACCGCCAGCGGGGAATATGGGTATCTCTAGGAAGAGGATGGTGCTCGAGTGGTACGATTTAAGGGGATTGGGACGACGCGTCTTTGCTTATTAAGGTTTTATTATTCAGACCTCATGAAGCAGTGATATCAGTCGAGTGCCTCCTGATAGCTCTTCTTTTTGTTGACCTAAGAATTACGAAATGATTTGCTGCATTAGTCAACAAACAAACCTTCCCCTGCACCCAATTACACACCCATTTTTATCACCTCACCCTTAGGCGAGAGCAATGATATTGCATATTTGAACTCTTCACTCTTTACTTCGTACTTTGTTTTGAGGTGCGTTAGAAATTGTTCATAAAAGGATTTCTATTTACGACGATGCCAATGAAGTGAGTATTGTTTACCTAGTCTTAGACTTTCAAAAGGAATTTGATACTCTTCCTCATTCTCGTCTGTAGTTGATAATAGGTTTTCAAGAAATATATTCCATGATATAAAAAAAAATAGTCTTAAAACACGTTCAAGGCCACATGCGTCACTGGTGATACAGACAGAATTCCTTCGAAATACCACATGTACCACAGGTGTTACATTTCACAATTTAAAAAAATATTATTTCAAATTTAATTCTACGAGGGGCGGTGACTAGGTTTTACAAATTCTGATATAAGGAAACGAGATATGAGGAAAAGTGTTTTATTATTTTTTTAATATAACTACCCTCGACTTCAATGCACTTGCGCCACTTGTCCCTGAGGCTTCAAATTTCCGAAAACCAGAAATCTCCCGACTGCTGTTCAATCCACTCCTGAACGGCAAGCTGGACACCTTCATCGTCCCCAAACCGGCGTCCACGCAGTGCAGCCTTAAGCTGCCGGAATAAAAAGTAGTCGCTAGGGGCCAGATCTGGACTGTAGAGGGGGATGGTTGAGCTATTCGAATCCGCACTCGCGCAGGGCAGCTTGTGCAACTCTGGCCTTGTGGACTTTGACGATGTTGAAGTCGATCATGAGGCGTGAGGTTTCTATGGCCAAATTGTCGTGGATGATGTTGATAACACTTCCATGTGATATTCCAAGTTTTCGCTGGATTTCTTCGACCTTCACCCGTCGATTTTCGAGCATCATCCTCTTCACACGGGACACATTGTCCTCGTTGGTCACGTCTGACGGGCGTCCTGGACGGGGCTCATCTTCAGGGGACTCATGACCATGGCGGAACTCCCTATTCCAGCGAGCAATGGCTGCATAGGAAGGGGTGCTGTCTGTATACACTGCTACCATGCGTTCATGGATCTCTTTTGCATTCTTGCCTTCCTTGGTCAAAAATTTGATCACTGCGCGGTGCTCAACCTTCTCCATTGTGGAAAAATTTGTGACTGACGATCTGCGATCAGCTACTGCTTCTTAAATAGACCAGGCAGGAGCGTGCGGCTGCTTGTCCTAACTTGTCATAACTTGTCCTAACACCCCCACAAACAGCCATCCCCATTCCTCTGTTTTGCCCTACCGATTCGCAAAAATTATTGACCGCCCATCGTATATATATATATATATATATATATATATATATATATATATATATATATATAATCTAAAGGATGAACGAGGATGTTCATATTGATTAGAATTATAGTATAAACACATTTATATGTTAAAACAATAAAAAGGTGTCTAACTGCATCAGAACTAACATTGTGTCCTTTGTTGAGAGCGTCGTAATGAGTATAACAGGACTTTTGCAATACCTGGTATTTAGCAATATCCTTTTAAAACGAATATTTATTTAGAATATGGATTTAGCAATTACCAACTTTTACTTCAATTACTTTGATGTGATAACTCCACCGAGGGATTACGACAGACTGATAATTAGTATCGTTGATTTGGATTAACGCTTCAAGACCTCAGTGAGTTTGAGACTTAATCGTCATACGATGACATAGAACTTGAGAAATATAAGGACGCGCGTAAATTAATCCACGAATGAATCTTAATAATGCCTAAGTCCCTTTTTATATAGTGAAAGTGTATGGGCGTAGTTTATCTGCATCAATTCTCAAGTTTAAAGGTCAAGGTGGATGGAGCATATTTTGCTCAGTCGTCGAATAAGGAATGTTTCGGTTTTAAATTAGTTGTGTCATTTCTCAAGGCATTGAGATGAAGTTTCGGAGAGCGAGAAAGATTCGTGGGTGTGCACGCGTCTCAGCTCCTAGAGGAAGGAAATGATAACTACCATATTTCCTGTTAGATTTATTTCCCAAAACTGAGGAGCGACTTTATACCCGTTTATTAAGATAATGGCCACATAAAGAATCTTCTCAGGCTTGCCCTACCAGAAGATGTTCCGAAAAGATGACAGGGTCGCCCGAGGGATGACTGGATATATATATATATATATATATATATATATATATATATATATATATATATATATATATATATTTATTGGTTAGGGCTTCTCCTATGGAGCTTGAATTTAATTTGAAGGGTGAACGAAAGGAAGTATAAAGGAAAATTCATTTCATTTTCTTGATAGAACGTTTCGGGTGAACTTTTCACCCATCTTCGGGTACTGGAAATACAATTCGTGGAAAACAATTTAAGTTAGAGTTAAACAGATAATCAAAATGATGAATTCATGAAAAATATTTAATGTTTTTTAAAGGGTGGATAGCGAGTTAAAAATTAACGATTGGGGAAACACAGGAAACACATCAGGATAAACCAACCTTAAACAATCAGCCGTTAGAGGATAACTGGGGAGACAGGGCGAGGAGCGTAAGAAGAAAGAGAAGGTTAGGAGGTTGGTAATATTTTTGTTAAGAGTAGAAGTAGTGGGTGAGAAGAAGAATCATAATTTAAGAAAGGAGAAAGGTATTTAATATACATGGATTCAAGAATCCTTAATGATATGATATCAGGGGTGGTTTTCAAGATTTTAAAATCGTCCGTTGTGGTTTCGGTTTTACAATTGATAGAGTGAAGCCTAACAGGTGAGAATTCTTTCGTAGAAAGAACCTTTCCTGTCCTGTGGCTAACACCCAAATGCGAACAGAACCTCGCCATCAGCGAGCGCACCGTACTGCCTATGTATCTCCCCAGTTTACAATTGGGGTAAGTAAATTCGTAAATAACGGAGCACTTCGTCTCAGGCGGAATTCTGTCCTTATAATTGAAGTATAATCCTATGTGGTGTCTATGTATGAAAATTAACTTAAAATTGGTATGCGAAAAGAATTTATTTAATAGAGATATAATTTCTTTTGAAAATTTTGTATTTAAAAACCAGATCCCGAAAGATTATGTAACGGATATCTTTGCAAACCGTAGGGAATTTAAATTTGGGATGGAAAATATTGTTTAAAAATTGGGCCGTAATTTTTTCAGTCAGAGACACAAGAAAGCCGTTTTGTTTGAAATAGTTAGTCAGAAACACGACTTCTTGGTGAAATCCGGAGTAGGATCAACAAATATTAAAAGCCCGGAATATTAGTATTTTCATGGCAATTATTTTGAAAGAAAAGTCACAAAAACTGAAAAAGTTTTGGACTTGACCAGTAAAGGTTGGCTTACGAAAAACTTTGGTTACAAATCCAGTTGGGACACGGGAAATGTGGATATCCAAAAATGAAATGGAGGAATTGAGCTCCTTTTCACAAGTAAATTTAATATTAGGATGTATATGATTGGCATATTGCAAGAATTTATCGAAGGACTCCTCTGTATTGAACAGAATGTATGTATCATCGACAAAGCAGCGGTAAAATAAGGGTTCAATGCTTCCAAGTTCCAGGATGAATAATTGTTCTTCAAACCGGACATGAAGATATCTGCGAAGACAGGGCCCAAAGGACTGCCCATGCCCACCTTATCTATTTGGCAGTAGGTTTGGTTGTTAAAGGTAAAGTAATTATCCTTAACGGCTAGATTTAGCGTTTCTTTTAAAGGTGGAGGGGTAAATCCATGAAAATTGGAGTTGTTAAGGGAAAATGCACGTCGGACAATTATGTCAATAGGTTGGTCAAGAGGAACATTAGTAAAGAGAGATGAAACATGGAAACTACTCATAAAGGAGGGATAATGAAGCTGAAAATTTTGTAATTTTTTAACAAAGGTGAAGATATTTTGAATTTTAAACTGGTTTGAGGAAAGAGGGGTTATTAAAGGAGCCAAGTATTTAGTTAAGTTATAAGAGGGAAGATTATAAGATGCTAAAATGGGGCGAAGGGGGATGCCCTTCTTGTGACATTTGGGAAGTCCGTATAGAGATTCTAGGTAGGAACCTGAAACGTGCAGGCGGTTGTAAATGAATGAATCAAAAATATTAAGGTTTTTTAACTTAAGCAAAACACTTAGGAAAAAGAAATGAGATAGTCATCACCAAACCTGATAAGGATACAGGTTTCGTTCTTCTTAACAAATCAGATTACATAGAAAAAATGAATGTTGTTTTGTCTGATAACTCTAAGTTCAACAAGATCTCTGAACCCCCTCAATCTTTGACCATTAAGGTAGAAGACAGAATAAACCGCTTTTTGCTCAAGTTAAAAAAACTTAATATATGTCCTTTCGTTCATCCTTCAAATTAAATAGAAGCTCCATAGGAGAAGCCCTAACCAATATATATATATATATATATATATATATATATATATATATATATATATATATATATATATATATATCCCGTCATCCCTCGGGCGACCCTGTCATCTTTTCGGAACATCTTCTGGTAGGGCAAGCCTGAGAAGATTCTTTCTGTGGCCATTATCTTAATAAACGGGTATAAAGTCGCTCCTCAGTTTTGGGAAATAAATCTAACAGGAAATATGGTAGTTATCATTTCCTTCCTCTAGGAGCTGAGACGCGTGCACACCCACGAATCTTTCTCGCTCTCCGAAACTTCATCTCAATGCCTTGAGAAATGACACAACTAATTTTAAACCGAAACATTTCTTATTCGACGACTGAGCAAAATATGCTTCATCCACCTTGACCTTTAAACTTGAGAATTGATGCAGATAAAGTACGCCCATACACTTTCACTATATAAAAAGGGACTTAGGCATTCTTAAGATTCATTCGTGGATTAATTTACGCGCGTCCTTATATTTCTCAAGTTCTATGTCATCGTATGACGATTAAGTCTCAAACTCACTGAGGTCTTGAAGCGTTAATCCAAATCAACGATACTAATTATCAGTCTGTCGTAATCCCTCGGTGGAGTTATCACATCAAAGTAATTGAAGTAAAAATTGGTAATTGCTAAATCCACATTATAAATAAATATTCGTTTTAAAAGGATATTGCTAAATACCAGGTATTGCAAAAGTCCTGTTATACTCATTACGACGCTCTCAACAAAGGACACAATGTTAGTTCTGATGCAGTTAGACACCTTTTTATTGTTTTAACATATAAATATGTGTTTATACTATAATTCTTATCAATATGACCATCCTCGGTGGCGAGCACACGCTCCAGGCAAGACCTGAAGGCCGCGCACGCGTTCCGGGTGAACTCTTTCCTCATGCTGACACACACGCGGTTGACAGAGGACAGCTCGCCATCGTTTCTGTGGTGTACCATGCAGGCCTTGACCTCGAAATGCGCCCTCACCTAGTAGTCGAGCGGATTGAGGTCAGGCAACTGCGGCGACCAAAGGTCCTTCGATCAGAAGTTCATGTTCGACCCCAACCACTCTTGCACGATCTTGGTCATGCGGGCAAGGGCGCCGTCTTGCTGAAAGACTTAGTCCGGTCTCTTAGCTTATTTGTGTAATAGGTTTCATAGGAGTAAAATAGGTTTGCCCTGGTGACGAGTGCATCTCTAGCATTATTCTTCTCCGTCAAAATTTGTGATTACCGTCCAGGACGGTCAAATTTTTCCTTTGGTTTAGATTTTTTATTTAATCTTACTTATTTTGTTCCTCTGTTGCGCGGCTTTCAAGCCCTTTAAGTCATTTATTTTGCTAACTTGTGCATTTCTTTCATAATTTGTTTGTCTTTATTCTATTTTGGTTTGGCACTTCGCCTCGTTTATTTCGCTCTTCTTGTTTTTTTGTTTTCCTCTGTTTGTTAGCTTTGGGCGCTTCACCTCATTAATTTTTGCTCTTCTTCTTTTGTTGTCTTCCTTCGCTTGTTAGTTTTGGGCACTTCGCCTATTTTTTTAATGTTTTCACTTTTGTAAACCCTTATCAATCTGAATGTGGGCATATCGCCCCTTTTGTTTTGGGTACATATCCGGTTTTATGATTTTGATCTTGTAGCATGTTCCTTGTCATGATTTTAAGTGTAAATTGGTCGTAGGCATATCTTGTACACTACCTTCCGCTTGGGAATAACGATTTTCTCTCAACTGTGTGCTGTCCTTGTTGGGGTATGGCAACATTGTTGTTCATTTTAGGAATTATTTTCTCTTCCACCTTCTCCCATGTCCTTCTCTATAGCCTTTCTCTGGATCTTAATATTAATAGGCTTCAGCCCAGCTCTTTCGCGCTAGGTATAAGCAGTGTGACTTTGTTCTGTACCCTCTGCATCGTCCTGTGAGACGTACAGCTAACCACCTTCTGGTATAGTAGGACAGAGCATACCATGGCAGTGTACAGCTTCCTTTTACTAGGCACGTTGAGGCTTCAGAACCTATAAAGTTTCCTCAGCTCTTTTTAGGCTAGGAAGAATAGTGTTTATGTGAGCCTTATGATAAGTTTTGGAAAGCCGAAGCCCAGGACCTTTTCCTCGTTTGAGTACGGGTAGAGGTCTTCGTCGACGATGATGTCTAAATTCCGGCGGTTTAGGGGATCATCTGTAATTTCTGGTGGTTCGTCTTGATTTTACACCTTTTTTCATATCTGTTGATGTTTTCGATCTCGACATCTGTCTGCCTTGCTCGAACAACAGACATTTGTACGAACTGGGGACGATTTATGTGATGTCATCTGCGAATTGCAGATACATCACATCCTCTCGCACTTCAGCAGGGCTGTTCAGTGTGTACACTAGTCTAGGCAGGGCTAGGGGGTTTGGGAATGCATGCGCAATATATAACCTTAAGTCTTAATCTTAAGTCATAGAAAATAAGGTTACTTAGCCTATGCCTCTCAACTGTTGGCCTATTACTGCTCGTAGTCCCCTGCCTTTAACTCAAGGTTCGCCCAACGACCGAGTGCTGGGTGGTATAACCCACCCAACCCCACTTCCTTGTGGGAGCCCTTGGAAGGGCCAAGGCTTCAGGAGTAAACCTGGAGATCAAATCTTCACGGTGCTCGTGCATTAGGCGATAGTCCAAGAAAGGACTTTTTCGGCAGAGCACTGCAACTTAACCTGCTCCAGTCGTCCTAGATCATTTCCTTGCCACTGGACTCAGCAGGGGAAAGTGAAGATGGTGGACTGAAGAATGCACACCTACTTTCCATCTTAAACATCATCGTGCAAGTTATTACTCCATGCATTGCTCATTCATCCACACATTCTTGCAATACCCTATCCACAATGCTGCTATAGCCCGCCGTGCAAGACGACACCAAAAAATACCAGGACCCCATATCTGCGATGTCTGTGGAAGAGGCTATGACAGCCTTCACAGACTCCGCAGCCATTAACGATCTCACCAAAGACCATAATCATCAACCAAACATCATCAAAATCGTCCATGTATGGAGTGACATCGTTATCCGCAACGATGAACAACATTAAGCAGTAAGCCAGTAATCTAGACTATGCAATACTATGATATACTTTACTAACTAGGTTAGGGTAGGTTAGAGTAAGGTAGGCTATGATATACTACTCTATGATAAACTGCAATGCTACTCTAGCTAGAATATGCTAACTAGGCTAGGATAGGATAGAATTTACTAGGTTAGTCTCCAGTGAACTAGGCTAAGATAGGTTATACTAGACTGGGTAAGCTAGGCTAGACTAAGTTTTAATATACAATTGAAGGCTGCGCTAAGCTATGCTAGGTTATACTCTGCTAGGCAGGCAAGGCTATAATTTGATAAGCTAGGCTCGGCTAGGCTAGGATACACTGTGATAGGCTCAGGTATACTATACTAAGGTAAGTTATTCTAATATATACTATGCTAGGCTATATATGTAAGTCTATACTAGGCTACTATAGGTTATACTAGGCTACTCTAGGGTATACTATGCTATTCTAGGGCATTTTATGCTATGATATACTAGGCTGAGCTATACAAGGGTATGCTAGGCTACGCAAGGCTAAGCTGGACTATACTACGCTAGACTAAGCTAGATCATAGTGTACCATGCTAAGCTAGCATAGGCTAGACTATGGTTGGGTGTGCTATGCCAAGATATATCATGCTAGAATAGGATAGGATATACTATACTAAGCTAGGCTGCGCTAGACTAGTTTATACTATGCTAAGTTAGGTTATAATATACTTATACTATACTATGCTAAGCTAGATTAGGGTAAGGCAGGCTATGGTATATAAGCTATACTATGCTAGGCTTTTCAAGGTTAGGCTAGCCTATGCTATACGAGGATATGCTAGGCAATAATATATTAAACTATTCTACACTATTTTTAGGTTAGGCTATGCTATGCTTTGCTATACTATTCTAGGCTAAGCTATACTATGATACGCTAGACTAAGCTAGATTATAGTGTACCATGCTAAGCTAGCATAGGCTAGGGTAGGCTAGGCTAGACGATGGTTGGGTGTGTTATGCCAAGATATATCATGGTAAAATAGGATAGAATATACTATACTAAGCTAGGCTGCGCTAGACTAGTTTTTACTATGCTAGGTTAGGTTATACTATGCTTATACTATACTATGCTAAGCTAGATTAGGGTAAGGCAGGCTATGATAGATAAGCTATACTATACTAGGCTTTGCAAGGTTAGGCTAGCCTATGCTATACGAGGATATGCTAGGCAATACTATATTAAACTATTCTAAACTATTGTAGGTTAGGCTATGCTATGCTTTACTATACTATTCTAGGCTAAGTAAGCTATACTATGATAAGCTATACTATGATAAGCTTTACTATCCTATATATGTTAGGCTGTACTGGTCTATGTTAAGCTAGGCTATGTTAGGCTAGGCTTTACTATGGTTTCTAAGCTAAAATAGGCCATAGATTAGTCTAGGCTAATTCATACTGTGCCAGGCTAAGCTATACTATGTAAGGATAGGCTATACTATGATAGCTATGCTAGAGTATGGTATGGTAGGTTCTATTATTATAGGGAATCATAGGCCAGACTTAGTTATATTAAGCTAGGCTAGACTAGACTATCCAATGCTAGGCTAGGCTAGACTAGACTATCCGATGCTAAGCTAGTCTATACTATGGTAGGCTATGCAATGACATAATCTACTCTGTTATACTATGCTATACTATACTATGCTTTGATATACTATGCTAGGCTAGGCCGGATTTACTATGTAGGGAATCTAATAATAATAATAATAATAATAATAATAATAATAATAATAAGTCTTTTGTAATGCGCTCTTCAAGACCTGAGGCCTCCTCAGAGCGCACGTTGTGCCAGGCTACTACTCGAGAGTATACTAGGCTATGCTATAAAATGCTATACTATTCTAGACAATGCTAGGTTATGCTATGCTAAGCTATATTATGCCAGGAGATACTACATACACTATATTATACTTTACTATACTATGTTTTACTATGCTATACTATGCTATGTTATGCTATAATATACTATGCTATAATATCATAAGCACCACTATACAATAATATGCTATGTTATACTATGCTATAATGTGCTATGCTATACTATTCTAGAATATGCAATTAGGGTGTGGCCATTTTTTCTCCCTTCCAATTCCATAAATGAGGGGTGACAAAAAGTTAAGGCCCGTCATTTTAATTAAAAAATATATATTTTAATATTATTTAGTTCTGCTTTTTAATAAGCTTTTAGAAAGTTGTGACGTTTTAGTCGCAGTGACTCTACATCTCACTCACTATGTCGGTCGGTTGGTCGGTCCACGTTTTGCATTTCTTTTTAATAACATTGTAACAATTCAGCCAATTCTAACGAAATTTAAAACCCTTTATGTTGTTTTACATTCTCTTTCGAATGATATAATTGGCAAAGGGCTCCCATGTTCGCCTAGGAAGGATATTGTTTTTGCAATAACATCATAACTATTCAGCAGATTCTAACGATATTTGAAACCGTTATGTTGTTTTACATTATATTTCAAATGATATAATTTCCAAAGTCCTCCCAAGCTTAGCCCGAGGATTATTTTGTTCTGGCAATAACATCAGCACTATTCCGCCGATTCTAACGAAATTTGAAAGCATTATATTATTTTATATTCCCTTTCAAATAATATAATTGGAAAAGTCACCCAAGAGTGGCAAGGTAATTATTGGAAGAGGGGCAATAACATCATAACTATTCGGCTGATTCTAATGAAATTTGAAACACTTAAGGTGTTTAAATTCTCTTTCGAATGATAGAATTGCCAAGGTCCTCCCAAGGTTAATCCGGGAATTATTGAAAGTTTTCAAAGTCGTAAGGACATAAATCAGAATTAGTGAGGGCACGCAACTTTTTGTAAGCAGACCTTATTTTCTTAATTCTAACACAGCTGAGAAATATTTAAATAAAAATCATAAAACTCGAATGACTGTGTATTATTGCTCAGAAAAGCAAAAAACATCTTTTAAACTATTCATTCCAAAGCACCCAAAATCAGAACTATTATTGAAATTAAGAAAAATTTAAAGAGTACAAATCTCAACGAAAAGGATGCATTTCTTCAATTGCAGTCAGACTCATCAAGGTCTAACGTCAATTGGATTGAAAGTGAACGGACGGTACCGTATGTCATATACAAGTATAGACAAGCATAAATGTGAGAATAAAATTGATTCTGCTCTCATATTAATTGTTGGGGTGTAATTTCTTTTTCTTTTCTTCTTAAGTAGAGGAAGCATTGCTTCTCTTCCTTCCATTGACTGCACGCCGCTGATATATATATATATATATATATATATATATATATATATATATATATATATATATATATATATATATATATATATATATATATATATATATATATATATATAATACTTTGACTCCCCAACTAAGCTCCGCATACATTGCAGATCTTGGGTGCACAACCGATATACTCATAAATTTGTAGTCATATATGCTGAGAATTTGCCCACCCGTGGCAAAAACCTTCCCAGCTATCTTTAATGGCACTACTGCATTGCATATCGACATGCGAACGAACAATACCACTTAACCAATAATTGTCTAGAATGGATGGCAACGTTCATTTATAACAAAATGCTCCATCTCCTCTTATAGACTTTCAAATTTTTCTCTTGTTCCCATGTAACCATTTTTTTCTGTTAATTTATGATTGATTATGTGAAACAATTTTGAACGCCCTATTTTATTCTTACCTATTTAACCTGGTGCTATTGTCAAATTTTATATACTTTTCAGTTACTCAATCGCCAATTAACTACACCACTGCGCACGTTCAAACCCATTCTTTATTTAATCATAAGCGTTGAGATTCAAAACCAGTTTTGTTTACAATGGGTTTTAGTCAGTTATTTAGTTAGAGTTTATTTTTTTAATAAAGCACTAACAGCCACTATTCTTAATTACGCCCCTTGTTCGAGATAGACGACCATCAACGAGGACTCATAAAAAAAACAACGAACACCCTAGAATAATTCACTGCTAAATGTTTTGGTGTAACTCCATTTTAATTACTACCAGACCACGATATATGTACAGTACATACTCTAGTGATTTCTAAGACATTCCTAGACCTATTATTCTAAGTTCATGTTAGTTTCTAACAAAAGAAATTTTCTGCTGTCGCAGGGTTAAATCTTTTGTTTCTTAGTTTGAAACAGTTATTCCCAGTTGCCGCTCGGTTATTACGCTCGGTTCGAAAAGCCTGTAAACTAACTCCTTGAATGAGGAAGTGCGGAAGCACTGAAAGCAGGAATAGAGTAAACTTTAGACGGATGGATACTTCAAGATAATAGAAACTATGACAAAGATATGACCGCTGCAATTGCTAACAAATGTCCTGTAACAAAATATTTATCAATATTTTTCCTATGTAAGCCATTATATATTCGCTTTTGTATGCTGCTGAAATAAATTAGTTCGGGATCCGGGATACCTTGATTGGATCTTAGTATTATCGTTGCAGTAATAATACAGTGGCGTATAATTAAACTTTTGCACCAAAGTGTATACTCAGTAGACATACATGTGCTGGTTTAGTGTTAGTTAATACTTATAGTAAGCTGGTAAAATGCAATCTTAACTAAAACCAAATACAACAGGATTGCATTTATTTGGGTTCTCCGCGGTGCTTTACCAGACAGCTTTACCCTGAAGATTGATTAGTTCTTAAAGATGAATGCATTAGTTGGGTGCGTGTACCATAAAGCGAAACAACATAGAGTTAGTTGGTTATAACTCTGTCACATAAGCAAAATAATAAACCCTCGTACTCCACCAGACTCGAATCGTTGGATTATTACTCGGAGGCGTCTTCGAGGGTGACCTCAATAAAACGTATGGAGTAACAACTTGAGAATTCTTCCTACAAACCGTTGATTGGCTCATGAAAATATTTGGATAAGGAAGCCATCTTTAAGGCCTTAGTACCATTGTGAAGCTATTGTAGGTAGTGTTTCAACCAGATTTTTCAATAAAATAAATAGCTCAATTTTACCCTGTCTAAAGTCGTTTGTGTCAAGCTACAAATAAATTCTCCTAATTTCCCTTAGAAACATTCTGAGTGTTGATCATATTGCGTTGAAAAAATATACAAATGGAAAGAAAAACCGAACCCATCGTCTAGTGGGTCACCATTGAGAGATAATCCACAAACAAAATCGCATAAATTCAATACCAAAATTAAAATATCCGAACCTATCCATGTCACCGAATTAAAACGAAAAACCAAAAAGAGTAGTTTTAAAAATGCCTACTGGTCCATTAAGCAGCCTCGTTGATGCATCTGACCCTTCGCAAGCGCCCAATTACTTTGACTGGGTTTAAAGAAGATCCGGAAGGAATACTTCAACGCCTAACCCCTAAGACTTTAAGGCGTCTGGATTCAACGCCAAAGAAATCATCTCTTATCTCCCTGATGATGGAGGCAAATAAAAACTTTAATGGTTTATGTATTTATGGTCGTATTTTGTGCTGTTTCTTCTCCCTCGGGAGAGGGGAAAATGAATCTATCCTCTGCGGCATCGCATATGTATCGCAAACTAAAGATTGCTCAAAGCCAAGCAAAGGAAACAGCAGCGACATGGGATTTCTTAGAGGTCACTGTCAATCAACGTTGACCTCGAGTGGGGGCGATATTAATAGAAATAGGTTCTCTACGCCTTAGATAATTTCAAAATATTTTGAAAATATGGAGAATCATGTTCGTAGCTTTGAGATTCTGAGAGGCCATAAAGAGGTGGGAGGGGGTGGGGAAGCTTTAGTGTCGTTGAAGGGTGCTGACCTCATTTTGTAGTTAAATGTTAATATTTTGCTATTTGTCTTTTATGGGGCTAAAAGAGGGTTGTAGGCACGTTCGTGGGAAAATTATGGTATTTATGGTTGACGACGTTTGTAAATTCTCCAGTGGTTACCCTCAAAATATATTATCATTCCTGTTTCTTCTATTTATCGATCATTTGCCTTCCAAAATTTTTCCCTCTCCAAGATTCACTGAGTAAAAATGGCCTCGTTGGTTACACCAGTATTTTTACCATTTGCCAATTACAGTATTGTTTACATTTTTTCCTGAAAAACTTAGTAAAAAATAAGTAATAATATTTGGGGGTTTTTAACTAAATGTTTCTTGAAAAAAAAGCCAGAAAGATGGGGAAAATGTATTGCAAATAAAGGCGATTACTTTGACATCTTTCTCTGACCATCGATTAATTATAATTAATCAGTGGGGAAAGAAAGACAGACAAAGTAATCGCCTTTATTTGCAATACATTTTAATCTTCTTGCAACTCTCCGAAGGCGATGAATGCATTTCTTTCATCTTCCTGACACTCTACGGATGCGATAAATGCATTTCTTTCATCTTCCAGGCACTCTCTTGATGCGATGAATGCATTTTGGTCATCTTCCTGCCAGCTCCGGAAACGATGAATATTTTTTTTTTAATCTCTTCTGCCACTCCGAATGCGATGAATACACTTCTATCATCTTCCTGCCACTCTCCAGATGCAATGAATGGATTTCTTTCATTAGCCTGCCACTCACCGGATGCGAAGAATGCATTTTTTTCATCTTCCTGCCACCCTCCGAATGCGATGAATGAATTCTTTCATCTTCAAGCCACTGTCCAGATGGAATGAATACACTTCTTTCATCTCCCTGCCTTCTCCGGATGCGATGAATGCATTTCTTTCATTAGCCTGCCACTCTCCGAATGCGAAGAATGCATTTTTATCATCTTCCTGAAACTCTCCGGATACGATGAATGCATTTATCCCATCTTCCTACCACTCGCCGGATTCGATGAATGCATTTCATTCATCTTCCAACTACTCTCTGGACGCGATGAATGCATTTTTGTCATCTTCCTGCCAGTTGCGGATGAGATGAATACATTTTTTTCATTTTTCTGCCACTCTCCGGAAGCGATGACTACATTTTTTCATCTTCCTTCCAGTCTCCGGATGCGATGAATGCATTTCTTTCATCTTTCTGCCACTCCGCGGATGCGATGAATGCATTTCTGTCATCTCCCTGCCAATGTCCGGATGCGATGAATGTATTTTTCTCATATTTCTGCCACTCTCCGGATGCGATGAATGCATTTCTTTCATTTCCTGCCACTGGCCGGATGGTATGAATGCATTTCTTTCACCTTCCTGCCACTCTCCGGATGTGAGGAATGCATTTTTTTCAGATTCCTGCCACACTCCCGATGCGATGAATGCATTTCTTATATCTTCCTGCCACTCTCGGGATGCGATGAATGCATTTCTTTCATCTCCTTGCTACTGTCCGGATGCGATTAAAGCATTTTTCTCACCTTTCTGCAACTCTCCGGATGCGATGAATGCATTTATTGCATCTTCCTGCCAATGGCCGGATGGTATGAATGCATTTCTTTCATCTTCCTGCGTTTTTTCCGCACACGGTTCATGCATTTTTTCTTCTTCCTGCCACTCTCCGGATGCGATGAATGCATTACTTTCCTTTTCCTGCAAATCTCCGGAAGCGATGAATGCATTTCCTTCATCTTGATGCCACTCTCCGGATGCAATGAATGCATTTATTTCATCTTCCTGCCACTTTCTGGATGCGATGAATTCACTTCTTTCATCTTCCTGTCACACTCAGGACGCGATGAATGCATTTCCTTCATCTTCCAGCCACTCTCCGGATGCGATGACTGCGTTTCTTTCATCTTCAAGCCACTCTCCGGATGCGATGAATGCATTTCTTTCATCTTCATGCCACACTCCGCATGCAATAATGCATTTCTTTCGTCTTCTTGACACTTTCTGGATGCGATGAATATATTTCCTTCATCTTCCTGCCACTCTCCGGATGCGATAAATGCATTTCTTTCGTCTTCGTGCCAATTTATGGATGCGATGAATGCATTACTTTCATCTTTCTGCCACTCTACGGATCTGGTGAATGCATTTTCTTCCTCTTCCTACCACTCTCCGGATGTGATGAATGCATTTCCTTCATCATCCTGCTACTTTCCGGATGCGGAGAATGCATTTTTCCATCTTCCTACCACTTTTTGAATGCGAAGAATGCATTTCTTTTCTCTTCCTGCCACTCTCTGGATGCGATGAATATATTTCCTTCATCTTCTTGCCACTCTCTGGATACGGTGAAGGCATTTCTCCCATCTTCCTGCCACTTTCCGGTGGCCTTAAATGCATTTATTTTCTTCTTCCTGCCACTCTCTGGAAACGATGATTGCATTTGTTTCATCTTTTTCCCAATCTTCGAATGCGATGAATACATTTCTTTCATCTTCCTGACACTCTCCAGACGCTATAAATGCATTTCTTTTATCTTTCTGCCATTCTCCGGAGGGAAGGAATTGAATTCTTTCATCATTCTGCCCCTCTCCGAATGCGATGAATGCATTGCTTTCATCTTCCTGCCAATCTCCAATTTCGATGAATACATTTTTCTCATCTTCAGCAACTCTCGGGATACGAGGAATGCATTTCTTTCTTCTTCCTTCCACTCTCCTATGAGAAGAATGCATTTCTTTCATTTTCCTACCACTCTCCGGATGCAATGAATGCATTTTCCATCTTCCTAACACTCTCCAGATGCGATGAATGCATTTCATTCATCTTCCAGCCACTCTTTAGACGCGATGAATGCATTTCTTTCATCTTCCAGGCACTCTCTTGATGCGATGAATGCATTTTTTGTCATCTTCATGCCAGCTGGGGATGCGATAAATACATTTTCCATCTTATTGCCCCTCTACAGATGCGACGAATGCGTTTTTTCATCTCCCTCTTACTCTATTAAAGCGATTAATGTATTTCTTTCCTCTTCCTGCCACTCCCCGGATCCGATGAATGCATTTTTTATCTTACTCCCACTCTCCAAATGCGAGGAATGCATTTCATTCATCTTCCAGCCACTCTCTGGACGCGATGAATGCATTTTCGTCATTTTTTTTCAAGCTCCGGATACGATGAATACCTATTTTCATCTTCCTGCCACTCTCCGGATGTGATGAATGCGTTATTATTATCTCTCTGCCTCTCCCCAGAAGCAATTGTTATATTTGTTTTATCTTCCTTAAACTCTCCGGATACGATGAATGCATTTTTTCATCTTCCTGCCACTCTCCGGGTGCGATGAATGCATTTTGTTCTTCCTCCAGCCACTCTCCGGATGCGATAAATGCATTCCTTTAATCTTCCAGCCACTCTCCGGATCCGATCTATGCATTTTTTCATCTTCAGCCACTCTCCGGATACAATGAATGCATTTCTTTCTTCTTCCTGCCACTCTCCGGAAGCGATGAATGCATTTCTTTCATGTTCATCCCACTCTCTGTATCCGATGAATGCATTTCTTTCATCTTCATGACCCTCTCCGGATGCAATGAATGTATTTCTTTCTTCCTCCTGCTACTCTTGGTATGCGATAAATTCCTTTTTTCTTCTTCCTGCCACTCTCCGGATACGATGAATGCATCGTTCATCTTCCTGCCACTCTCAGGATGCGATAAATGCCTTTTTTCTTTCCCCTGCCACTCTCCGGATGCGATGAATGCCTTTCTTTCATCTTCCTGCCACTTTATGGGTGCAATGAATGCATTTCTTTCATCTTCCTGCCACTCTCCGGATGCGATGAAGTCATTTCTTGCATATTCCTGCCATTCTCCGGATGCTATGAATGCCCGCGGTGTTGCGTTAATCGAGCATTTTGAAATAGATCGAGTTTCTTCAGCAGATGATAGCTTCATACCAATTCTTGAAATTTTAAGTAGGAAGAAACGATAAAAATCAGACGTGTGGTAGGTAGGTGAACTTGACAGGTATGGTTATACAGTAAAACCGATATACAATATAAATTAACCGAATTTTTGGAACTATAGAAACCTCACAATTAGAAGAATATTTGTGTTTCCTCACCAAACAAAACTTACCTATACTTGTGTATTATTCTTGTTCTAGTTTCCTGGTATGTTAGTAAAAAGCTTAGGGGGAGAATTATTAACTCCCCTAGGTAAAATCAAAATTAGTACCCAATTAAATGGATACCAAGGATTGGAGAAGATTTCCAATGATGCTAAATCCTAAACAATACTGTATTACGATGATCAAACACAAAACCAATCATGAATCCCTTTATCTTCCATCTATCTTCTCTCGCACACACGCAATGCATCACTCTTTCATGTCCAGAAACTAGTGCATGGCTACTCTATCCACACTCCCCTGACCTATTACAGATGGCTTACCATTAGCTCGAAAAGGGACCATATACTCAAAAGTTAGTAGTTTTTTCTATCCCTTTCGTCAGCAACAAGTTTGCCTTGACAGCAAGAAGCTTACCAAGGTTGCACGTGGATTTCATTTTGCAGTCACGGAACCCCCCCCCCCCCCAAACAAAGATGAAGTTCGTCACAATTAATATGTTAATTTGGAATTGGGTCACTGCATTTTTAAAGCAGTTTAAATACAAGTCACTTATCTTGTTTTTTTAATTATTTATTCAATTAATAATATTTGAATAATATGGTAAGATAGTAAAATGCTGAAAATTTCTCTAACACCGAAATAATTTACTTCAACAGCATTACATAAGGCTGAGGCACCTCAAATTTACCTTTACATGAAGATCGGTATTTACGAAGCCAACATATCGAAGTATTTAAAATACTAAACTCGTTCACTAACATATAATATAATTCAATATTTGAACTAAAGAACGGAGTACCGACTAGAAATCACGGTTATGCGCTATTTAACAAAATATTTATCACTGCAGTAGCACAAAATTTCTTTTATTATATAATAAAACAACCATGAAATAACTGGTCTAGGAATCTCGTTAAAAGCACTTCATTAGATATATTTAAGAATAGAAATTATTAGATATTACGAGTACTCTACAATGTAATTAAGAGAAAACAGAAATTCCCAAACAGTTGTTTCTATAAGTTATATTTATTAATTCTTTTTGCATATTTCTTATCCCTTTTAACTTTCCATCACCCCTGACAACCACCCATTCCCATCTCTCTTAAACTTATAGATCGTATGGTATTTGCTGGTTTGTAATTTCTTAATGGTTTCCTTTTAACTTTAAATAGTCATTACCTGAAAGTTTGCTCCGTTCATCTTCACAGTGCATCCATAACTCGTCCTTATTCTTTGGATTTCTTTGTTTTAGAATCTTCAAAACATTTCTGCATTACAGAGGCCGGATTTTCCACCATTTTCATGTTGTAGGTTTATGTGAGGAAATTCCACGTGGAATTTCTTTTCCAGCCCGGAAGTTCCATGTGCTGGAGAAGATTCTGTAGGGCTTCAATTGGTAAGCCTACCCCCCCCCCCTCCTATTCCACAAGCGGTAGCCTCGAACCGCGTTCACCACGGTTCGCATTTAGACGGGTTAGAATAACCTCAGCAAGAAGATTCGAGGCCATTCGAGAGTAGAGCTGTGTCCCGCTAACCCCACGCAGGGAGAGCCTCGGACATAAAGAGTGCTCGACTCCTATGAGGCAGACACAGAGTTGAGAAGTTTCGCCCAGACCCAAGAAGATTCCCCTAGTCCAAGTCAGGTGCTAACAACAAAGAAAAGTGACGGCTGAACTAGTTGTGTATTGGAATTAGCCCCAGCCAGTGAGGTAATTCCATTTAATTATCGCTACCGAGCGATTTTCCGACTTCACCCATCAACTCCTGTCGAAACCTCTCCTCATTCGACCCTCGTTTTTGGGTGGCCAAAATACTCTCACCTGGACCGGACGTTACCGCCCCCTCCCCCTTTTTTGGAGAACCGTCATCACTTTAAATTCCCGCTCAAAAGCTCCGAGCGGTCTCGCCTCACGTGCAGAAGACATCCGTGAAGCCTTACCCCGACGTCTCACCTGGAATCCTCCGTAAGCCAACCTCTCTTCCCCTTCAGTAACCCATTTGAGTTAATTTCGCCCATTTGAATAGTCTCCTCCTGTAATACCTTAAATTTTAACTTCATAGTCTGATTCATAACTACAATTCCCCCCTTCGGTTACCGGTGTAATTTTAATTAATCTGATGTAATTTTTCCCATCAATTCTCTCATTATTTTTATGTAAATAAAATTATATTTTTGTACATGCCTCTTTCAAAAACCTTGAGCTTTGCCATTGGCCATAATTTACCTGACCGCGTTGCGCTCTTTATCGCTACTCAGCCCGTCTAAACTCTTGGTGTTCCGTCCATTTGTCGGTTCGCCTTTAAGTTATTGGTCCCTCCCCCATAGATATAATATGGTATTGATGTAATATAATTTCATACCACGACAGTTTATTAAAAGAGCCAACGTATCTTTAGTTTTCTTGATGATTGGAGAAGCTTTCGATCAAAATGGCCAAATAATCTTCTTACGCCACAAGATTATGCTTTATTATTGGGTTTTAAGATTTGTATGGTGTTTTTCAAAACAAGCTCTTCACCAGATATCCGCCAAACATATCTTCTATAATTATAGGAAAATAGTTATATTTTCGTTTCATTGATATGTAATGCTTTCACATTGAAATTGTCTAATCACGGAGAACCTAGTCGTTTCTCAAACGTTACCCTTCCGGCAATGATATTTTTATAAATATATGGGCTCTTCCTAGCTTGGTAGCTTGGAGGTCTTTTATGCTTAGAAATATTTCAACTCTCGTCTCTGAAACATTAACTGGTGAATTACAGGCTGATCTCTCTCCTAGGGTTAGTGGGGAAGGTCTACGAGACGCTTATAGCTAACAGGCTACAAGATCAACTAACTGTGCTGGAAGCCAACAACAGTTAACAGCACGTTTCATTAAGAAACAAGTGACGGATACAGCCTTCGCTCTTCTAACAGAAAAGCTCGCCCGCTGCAGAGCTGAAGGGATGTAAGTAGACTTGTTAATGTGAGATGTACAGAAGGCCTTCGGTAAGGTTTGTCTGAGAGGACTGAACTACGAGATCCTAGACCTCCAACTCAACCTGATCCTGGAAAGGGTTCTCTATGATTATATTATGTAGAGGAGAGCCCAAATTATGATCGAGGGCTACAGAGGACCCGAGTTAGAACTAGAGGTGGGTGTTCCACAAGTTAGATCTCTGATTCCAATGCTATACCTCACACTAGACTCCCCCGCGCGAGTACAGGAGGACGTGATGTATCTTCAATTTGCAGATCACATCACACTAATCATTCCCAGTTCCTATCGGAACGCAGGAGTACAGGCAAGGAGGATGGCTACCAAGATCGATAAAATCAACAGATACGAGAAGTGGAAAATTAAGAGTAACCACCAAAAATTCTAGATCGTTTAAGTAAACTGCTAAAAACTTGAAGACGTCATCACCAATGACGAATTTTATCCGTATACCAACGAGCGTAATGTTTTATGGTTGCGCGTCACCTCAACTGGACCTTCGCAGACTTTATAGGTTCAATTGCCTCACGCCACTAACGTCAAGTAACTATACACTGCTCTGGTACGCTCAACATTGGTGTACCCGGCAATGGTAAGAAAGGCTGCAAGTTCTGCCTCTCTCAGGCATATGCAGAGAGTGCAGACCTAGGTACCCTGCTAATACCTGGCGCGTGCGCAGGATGTACCATATTTGACAGACAGAACTGCACACAAGAGTAGGCCTGAAACCATTGAATATGGATCTCCATAGGCTAAGGAGAAAGACCTGTGAAAAAATAGAATAAATTATACTCTCGACAAAGGAAAATGACATTGAAATCCCTCGACAAAAAGGACAGTGCGTCACTAGGATGGCTCTATTTCCAAGTGGAAGAAATTGTTCTCTTGAAAAAACAAACGAAATTTACATCTGACTTAAACTAGGAAAAATTAAAGACAGAATAATAACAAGGAGTCACTAATGAAACGAAATAAATGTAATAAAAAGAGGCAAAGAAAGGGCCACCAAAAAGTAACTAAAAAGAAGGAAAACAAATAAATAAAGCAAGACAAAAGAGGCGAATTGACCAAAACCAATAAGTAAAAATAAAAAAATAAAAAGAAAGCTAACAAGTTAGCAAAAGCATAATTGAAAGGCTTGAATGCCATGACGGAGGAAGTAGATGGATAGATAGAGACAAAGATATATAGATAGATATATACAATTAAAGAAAACAAAATGGCGACAAAGTTTCGCTAAAGGCGATTAACTATTGGGCACTTTTGATTGCAACAAGAAAAATGACATAAAATAAAAAGGAAAAGAAGAAAGCAAGAGATGCTCTCTTCACCAGAACAAAACTAACCACATTTTTTACCTCTATCAACTCTCATACTCATTTTTTTCCTCCATCAATCAATTAATGAATCAAACTACAGAATATTCTCAGTTTAGACCTCAACGATATCACTTCTGAGGAAGATCCCTAGCACAGGTCTGAAAGCTTAGAATAAACTCTGTTCATCCTCATTTATATGGGGTAAATATTTGGCAAAGGGCATCTTTCAGGGTAAAGATTCAACTATGCTACAAGATAGTAAAGTCATAGGCATGATTTCTATCATTAATGGTTGGTCTCGGGAAACATAGTGGAGTGGTTAATTAGGTATAAATTCTCATTATTTCTCTTAATAGGCAAAGACGGAAGTATGGATACGGTAGAGGCACTATCAACAAATTTGAGTCCCGTATTTGAATCCTGGATGAAGATGCATCGTTCGAGTCCTGCATCGCCCCCACGGTGAGTGTGGAGGTAGGCTGATTTAGTTTCCCGGATAAAGGTGGAGCTTGTGGTGTAACGGGAAGGCACCGAAGATCGGATGCGGAGAGGGGAATGACATCTATGACGAAGTGAGGTTACGTTCTTTACCTCATCGTTAAACGCGGTTGTCATTTCCCGTAGATTTAGCTGTTAATGAATGGTGGTGTTGTTGTGTGAAAAGTTAAGTGGTGTCTGGATGAGGTACACTGGGGACACCAGTAGCTGCTAAGGTGTTTAAACTTTAGCAGCAGGCTTTTAGGTGGCTTCCGACAACGAAGGGGAGATGATCATTGGTGGAAGAAGGAGATAGCCATTGGCTTCTTTCCACACAGAAGCCACAGAGTAACAAGCAGCGATAGGACTCACCTTGGAATTTCTAGTAATACCAGCACCAGCTAGCAGACACTCCTAGGATAACCCGTTTAGAAGGGCAACACCGAGATGAGAACGAACCGAGAAGGTGAAAGGGAGCCAGGACACTTAGCTCGTAATGAGCTTCGACCTTGCAACTCTTTGGTCAGATTTGACCGCCTCACTGAGTTTTCCCGCCTTGTCTTCTAGCTATAAGGGTTCTTGGCCGGCGGGAAAGCTGCGCAAATCTCACTAGGTCGGACTGTTGTAGGCTGCAGCGGCAACTAGCTACTGGCCAATTAACGCATCTCGAGCTAAGAAGCGATCGGCAGTTTCTGCCAAGCTGTTGAGGGGCCGAATTTCACTCAGCATCTCTAGGATGTGTGTCACGTGAATAGGAAGTCAACTGAGGAAGGCTTACCTTAACTGTGACTGCGGAAAGTCCTCACCCGTGACGTTCCTCGAGCTGCTGAAGGAGAGGAAGGATAGTTCTGGGCTTCTGTTCCACCAGGGTGATGTTCATGATGAGGTTCTGGCGTCGTTGCTGATCGGATGGCCCGTGTTGCCAAAGAACGATGGCCTTGAGAGCCTGGTAGGTCATTTAGTCTCCTGGTAACTCGAATAACGAGTCCGATAAAGATAGCCGGAATTTGGTTTTGGTGAAAGATATATTTTGTGCCTCAAATGAGTCGCCAGATAGCCCCTTAAAAAAAAAAGTGCCTCAAATGCCAGCTCACAGGACGGATCCAGGTTTTCGGCCTGCCTGTTAAATATTGAGTAACTTGACTCGCCGAAAAAAATGTCGTGTCACTGCTGGTTGTTTTATTTAACAGCCATGACGATCGGGAAGAATCGTGTTGAGTACTGTGGCCTCTTTATCCAGCTTGAGAGAGTGTACATTTTTTACAGAGTCCCCAATGGAGCGGTTGGTTAGGTAAACGCTCACCTTTGTCTTTATTAACAAGGTCTACATACATCTAGAATTCTTCTTGGTTGCCTATTGTCGGGGACCTTGCAGCTAGGATGAATAGGTAGCTTTCTTGGAGGTTGATGTGAAAGCTGGCACTTGGAGTGGAGCGAGGGTGGCAGCCGAGCGAGAGAGTTGTGTCAATAACAATACGGAGCCTCTCCCGTGAGGTTGCCAGGTGTCGCACGATGTCGCCCTCGTTGGGTTGCCAGGGGTTCGCTGCTGCACTAGTAAGCAATAAAATGAGATTTGGGTTGTTATATCATCCGACATCGTCTGACATCCACCACAATAGTGGATCCTCACAACGTTCTTCTACGACCAACATAAAAATAACCCTGCTAAACATTGTAAATTTTACATGCGACTTTCGGATTTATGTTGTGATAATTGAATTCATCACACATCAGCGAGTTTCACACAAGCCGAACACATCTGCACAAAAAAAGACTAGTTTTAAAATGAGAAACCAGTGATAGGAGCATCCTCAAACTTCTATTAAATTAGTCCTTTTTACTTATCATATACTCGTTTGTCTTTCTTTCTAGATTTTAAGTCCCACGTATTGCCTTACCGGTGGTAAATAGACAATTGCCATTGCCTCGTCTCTTGACACTAATCTTCTGTCGGCTATCTTTGCCTTTTCCTTATTTACCTGACAACGTAGTTTGTTGTCTTTATCTAGTTCACCCTCATTAATTATATGCCACCTCTGCCCTACAGTCGTCAACGCTTTTACTGTGTGAATTCAGCGTCACACTCAAAATACCACTTCACTGCCGTCTCGCTAAATCGACTCCTTTTCGTGCTCTGGCATCATCAACCTTAGCTTTGTCTCCATTCTTGCACTCAGTCGGGATCCAGAACGTATTGCAGTAATCAATAACGATCCCTACGAATGCGTGCCCTCCTGACCTCAATATTCTCAGGTGGACCTAAAGCGCTATATCTTCCACATATTTTCACTTTCTCCATCTTTATCATCCATTTACAGTCTTTCCTTGTAAACATTCGGGTGGATATGCCCTCATTGGTTTCCCTTATTAGTTTTAAATAACTAATAATGATCTCATTATAATATGATAGTTATGGTGGACGAATGAATTCATTTACACCCATTTGAAGTCACTCATTTGAAGTCGTTCCCCTGCATTTGAAGTCAGTTGAAATTAATTGCAATTCACTCCAGTTTCATACTTTTAATTCAGGCGTGGATCCAGTGGAGGCTGAGGGGGTTGAAGCCCCCTTCCCCAAATTTCATACCTGTATATGTTTATATTTTTTTAAGCCATTTTTGTATTCTGTTATTCAGAAAGAGTTGTGTAATGATATAAAATATATATAAAAACAGTTTTTAAACCGTTGCGATAGAATGTAGGTAATACCAAATACCAAAAATGTAGATAAATCGTAAAAAGAAAATATTAAATTTGGTATTATTCCACTGCCGATGTCCCAAAACAACAATAAACTACAATTCATAATTGGGAAAAAATCGGATCTAATAAAGTTAATGTGTGAGTTCCTGTTTTTTATTATCAATGTTGTGTAAGATAAACATCATTAATGATCAATGTCCTTTACTTAAACAACTCAGAGCGAGGAATTCACCTTACCCCGCCCCAAATTTATATCCTAGATCCGCCATTGCTTTCACTTATATGCGTTATATCTCGCAACGGGCGGAGTTTTATTGGGTGCAATCCTAATTTTTGATTAATAACTCGGCTCTTGTTGAATTTAATTCCTGAATATTATTATTAAATAAACATTAAAACACTATTATTTTAATCTGCTTAGATAAATGGTCCATCCACTACGGCTACTCCCATTGCCAACTCCACACGGCGGTCCTAAGCTGTTTGTGGAAGGGAGGGTCGAGTTAAATCAGTGTGTGAAGGGGACGGTACAAAGATGAAGTGTAGTGTATGAGTAAGGGAAAGATGAGGCCTTCGTAAAATTCGGTGGGGGGGGGGGGGGGGGGGTATGTAGGAAATATTAAACTCTTTTTTTTTTAGTTGTGAGTCTAAGTAATTGCTGTCTATCCATGCGTGATAATGGGTTTTGCTTAATGATACAAAACAGCAATATGAAAGTCACACATGACCTCACGCGTAGACCTGTAAATCATTATAAATTTGCTACCACAACTCGTGAATCCCAGCGATAAAAATCAAAAGCCTCGACTTCACGATATACGACAGTCGGTCGAATTCAACCCAAAAAGCCACGAAAATACGGCCTTGAATCACTCAGGAACCATAAAATGCTCTTGTCAATTCTTTCCTGATGTCGTGGGTGCAGAACCCTAAGAAATCTTTACCCTCCTATTGTGCCTAAAATTGTCTTTTATGGCTACTGTATTTTCGCACATCTTAACTTTTTCCCTAATTAACTTTAAGGCTGAGATTCTTTCGTTTTCCTGCTATATTTAATAAATAATAATAATGAATAAATAAAAGCCTAAGGGCTGTCGTACTCTCTTGATCAGGATCAGGTCAGCAGGGCTTTCGAGTTCCTGAAATCCAACTCTGATCTATGTTAATTTTCCACACTTTTCCACTCGACTTTAACACCATTTTGAACTTTTATTTTTCGCTCAGATTGACTCTGCAACGGAGGAGGTTGAGTAACAGAGGAAACATGAGTGGCAGAGAGGAGAATGATAAAGGCAATGGTCAACCATTGCAAACCCGAATAATTCAACATCCAGGGTGGACAATATCGGGACCTCCAACATCAATTCGCATAAAAACCTAAGTACTCAGAGATACGAACGTTAAAGCGTCAGAATCCGAATGTTCTTGTATACAATGTATTCTCTTGTAGCAATAGTGTGTGGGTTGTTTTCATTTGTAATTCTAAGTGCGCGTTCTTTTTACGTCAGACATCTACCCGAATTCCATCCTCCCAACATTCTTTTACGCTCTTTAACAAAATCGATCTTACCCCCCTCCCCACTCTGATGGGATTGAGTGGGGTCCTCTTAAACATATGCACATTCTCAAGAGTAGACATTCAAGAGACACCATTAGAAGAGCACACGCTCAAGTCTGACTTGCATACTCTTTTACGCAAAGAGAAAACTCAACAGTGACGCCCTCTAGATTTTCTTTCGCAAGCTCATCTCACCTTTTCCAATTAACCCCTCGCCTCCAAAGTATAATATTCGTAGTGTTTTGGAATTAACAGTAAGTTAATTTGAGCTCTTTAGGAGAATAAGATAAGTGCTTAGATTCATTATTTTGTAGTGGTGTAACTTTGTACTGTCAAATATTTTTAGTTGCATGAAAATTTGGTTCCCTCGCATGCCAAATCAATAAAATTCCTTTCAGACTGCTTCATGCAGCCTCTTTTCAAATTAATTTTTCTTATCAAACTTTAACACCCTTTGAGTATTCATGTCATCTTTCATCCTCTTCTACAACTAACTACGAGCTAACGAGAGAATTTATTAGAAGGCATTTAACTTTTCATAAAACTAGCAATTAGGGTTTGTTGCCTAACCTAATGCCCTCTATTAACTAGTAAAGATAAGCCTTCCCTTACATCGGAGGAGGTTGATACTATCAACTGATAACTACTGTTTGATTTGCTTGTCTAGTGTGGACCATGCATGATAGCGAAATTTATTAAGCACCACCAAGTTTTCTCCTTGAGGGCAAGCACATATATACAAACAAAGGCTACTTAATAAGGAAATGATGTATTCCCGATAAGTTCATGCATTCTGTCCCCAGCGAGAGGAGGGATTCTCCATAAACGAAACTCCACTTTGTGGGGTTGACTGAGTTTGAGAGTGAAGTCTGTGTTATACTTAGCCTTTCTTACCTTTTTCCTTAACCATATCTTTCTTTTACCATTGTGTAGTGTGCAAAAATTCCCTCGTTAGTTACGACCTTTGTATTCAATTCTTTATCAAATTTGTATAAAATCTTTGGCCATTGGGGTGGCTCAAATTTCCCCCTCTAAGTGTCAATACCATCTGTCACAATATGGTACTGTAACCTCAACTGCCCCCTACATCCCTAACATTTAAACTGTAGCTTTTCTTTATCCATTTAATCGTCGATCTTATAAATATTGTCCTTTTAATTCTTAATATTTTTACGCTCTTTTTCTAAGACTATTGACTATTTTCTTCCATTGTTTTTTCCTCTTTTTGCCTATTCCATCACCACTGAATCATTAATCCTTCATTGGATTACGCCACTTTTCTATTCTTGCACACCATTCAAACAAATAACAAGATTGTGGTTATTATTATTTCTTATCTTTCCTTAAGTATGCCTCCCGTTCCAGTTTTTTCTCTTTTTTTAATTTTCTATTATATTATTCTTCTCATTTTCATGATCCTCATAATGTGGACCTTTTAATCCTTTTCCCTTTTATTGCTGTATGTTAAACCTATATCCTTTTATTGATTTTCTTTTACCCTTCTATTCTGTAATTGGTGTTATTTTAGTGTCCATTAGGGTGGTCCAAAAACGGGGGTAAAATTTCAAAGTGCACTGATCCTTTCTCCACACCGGTGCTTTTTTTCCGTGTTGCATTACTCTCCTTGTGTGCTAAATTTCATCACAATACAATGATATTTAGAGGTTGCCCCACTTTTAGTCTGACACCCTCAAAGACAGGCATGGGGCGACCCCTAAATGTTGAGATGGAGAGACAAAATTTTACTTTCAATTCTTTTGGGTGAAATGTAATAAAATTAGGCCTGTGGAGAGAAAGAAATATCATTTTCAGTGTTTTTGGACCACCCTAATGTCCATAGTGTCATCTTCTTTAGTGCTAATCCTGATATTGATTTTCTTTTAATTCACTCTTCCCAGGATGGTGTCCCTATAATATTCTGCCCTGTTTTTGTTGTTCTTTTAATTCTCGATCTTGTTTGTTGTCCTCTTAATGATGGGTGTTATTATTGTTACATTTTTAAAAATTTCAATCCTATTATATTGTCCTTTTGCTTCTTAGTCCCGTCATTGTTGTCCTTTTAAACCTCAGCCCCGTTATTGTTGTCCTTTTAATCTTTATCATATGTTGTTAATTCTCCTTGATATTGATATCCTTTTACTCAAGATCCTCACAATGTTGGCCCTTTTGACCATCGACCCTCTTATTATTTATAATACTTGAACCTGCTATTTCCTTTTAATCCTCAAAGTTTCTCATGATATCTTTTTATTGTCCATTCTATCCATTTAACGCGTGAAACTTATATCGTTCTCCTTTTAATCATTAAAATTAATAGTCTTTATTTATCTGCACTCTGTATATCCTCCTTATCCTTGATCTTGATATCTTTGGCCTTTAATCCGCGATCTTGCAAATTTCTTTCAATAAATGCTATTATTCTTCATTTAATTTTCGATTTTTTTATCTTGATATTCTTTTAATCGTAAATAATGATATTCTTTTCCTTTTAACGGTCAATCCTTATGTAGTCGGTTTAATTCTGGATCTTGTTGTTGTCTATTAAATCGGCAATCTTATTAATGTTGTCCTTTTAATTCTAAATATTTTTAACATTTTAATCTTAAGACTATTAACTATTTACTTCCATTTATGGTGCCCAAAAGGAGGTATCAGCTAGGTGTAGTATAGTCTGCATCTGCGACTATTATATCTTCCACACATCTTACTTCCTCCATCTTCACTTTGAATCCAAACTTTCTGTAGGATGTTCCTTCGTTGGTGTTTTATTTTTTGTATTTTTTAACTCCTGGCACCACTCGTCACCCATACAGTTGAAAGGATGCGCATGCGCCCAGACCAAGCATTAATCCATAGTTTCCCACATGGTGTCAACGTAAGGTGAAAAAAAACTTCCATCTTGTTCCTGTACATTTAATATAAAAGTCGCACAACAAATAACAAATTGACGAGAGAGAGAAAAAAAATGCTTAAAAATATTATTATCCTTTTATCATTATTATTTATTCATACACTTCTAACACTGCATTTGGCGGAAGGTAATTGAGTGAGATTCGGAAGTTATGTGCAGGTGGCACAGTCGAATTAGCAATAAGGGTAGTTTATAGGAAAGGGCTTGAATTCGGTTAATTGTATGGGAGCAAAAAGTGTTCAGAGGCCTAAAAATGGAGTATTTACTTTATTTATTATAGTTGTTTTGTTCTCTGCAGAAAAAAATAATAAACTACCAAAAAAAGTTTGGTCCAGTGAGAAACATATCTTTCTTACCGACGTACATTCCTTTTTTTTCTGAATATCCTACCCCATATATATATATATATATATATATATATATATATATATATATATATATATTTATATATTTCAAATTATTTATAAAAAAGTGCTACAAATAATTGCTAAAAAAAACAAGATAAATAAAAACGCTGCTCACGTTCACCGTATAATAAAATTTTGTCTCCATTTGAGTCCTAAGTAATAAGTAAAATGGGGATTTGGTGACACTATAACGCCGTGTTGAGACGCGGTGAAGTGATAAGACTAGAATCAAGTAATCGCTTTCGCTTTTCCTTAGACAATTTTTTTTGTTACTCTTACTCGAGTTGATTAATAAACAGTGTGAAGGGAAAAATATGTTATATATTACGGATGATCAATATTAATGCATTTATTAAGGTATATAATGTTTATACCAATATTTTTTTTTATCTTATCGGACAAATCATAATAGGTTCTACTATATTCAATAGCTTAATTATGATAGTTACTTACATAAGGTGATTAATTGGTTGCTAAAACCTCTATCGAACAGATTTGGAAAGGACTTTTAAATGATATTTTTTCTACCTTTAGAATTTTGTTGACTCTATCGTGGTCATAACAAATGACTTGTACAAATTATACGATGAATGCATAATTTCGTTATAAAAAGAGATATATATATATATATATATATATATATATATATATATATATATATATATATATATATATATATATATATATATATATATATAAAGAGAGAGAGCACCGTCTATGCATCATACACAATAGAAAATTATAATAATACAATAAAAATGGGTGTAAATCCCGAGAAAAATACGAAACCGTGTTTATTCATACACATAATTTTATATGAAGCAGACAAACTGCCCAACAAAATCATATAAAAAAACCCAGAATTAAATATGACAACACTTAAAAGACTTATTACTAAAATCTCAAAAAATGCTGTAACAAACTTCCCAACAATAATTAATTAACAGCACTGATAATTCGCGAATCGGTAATTAATCTTTAAAAGAATGGCAAACAATTTACCAGCATTAAATGAAGAATGACTATAAACGACCATCTCTTCTGACCGACGCTTTTCACATCAAGAGAGAACATTTTTTACTCCGAAGCCGAACTATTTTTTTGTGTCACCTCAAATGTTTCTCACAAATGAGAAGAATACTGAAAACCTCACCCCGGACCCCACCCCCCTAGAAACGTTTGAAAGTGGGGGTAAGGAGGAAAAGGATGGGGAAAGCAATGCAACATACTTCTTAATTTTCGTTTAATTAACCAACGTAGGTTAATAATATAAACATACTAATACAAAGTGAATAAAATACTTTGGTATAACTGTTTGGCAACCAGTTACTCTTCCCTAAGAGGGTAAAAGGTACCTTTAATCGATTACTTTACAAATTTGCAGTTGGGATAACTCCCCCTACATGTCCCATTGCGGTCACATCTCTGAAAAGTACTTTCAAAGGGCATGGGTACGTATTTTGAATATATATATATATATATATATATATATATATATATATATATATATATATATATATATATATATATATATATATATATATATATATATATATATATTGACTATGACACATAATTTGTTTATGTACACCTTAGATAAAGAATTTATATATAAATATGTATTTCAATAAACATCATCGATTTATATATATTCGAAAACTTTAGTATGATAGGTATCCATTTTCAGAATTATCAACAAACTAAAAACAAAAGAATACCTAAAAACGGCCTCTTACTTTAGATACACTCACTAAATTTCTCTCTAATGGTTATTTAGTTTTTAAATTACCTTTACACTTTGAAAATTAGGTCGGATAAGAATACTCCCATAACCAATTCTTTTATCAAGAGAGACATTCTTTATATAGTTTTCTCGTATTATTTAAGGAAAAAATCTCGTTTTAATTGCGTACTCTATATCAGTGTTTCAGATATCTTTTACCAATTTTTTTTCGGGTTAAGGTGGGAGGACGAGTAATTAAAGCAAAAACATATGTAATCTACTTTTATGCTAATCTTTCTCCGAGTGCGAGGGGGTGTAGCCTGTCAATTACACCACTATCTGTTGAAGGGTTGTTCATATGTGACTGTAGATCGTCCTCTATATTATCGTCAAGATCTGACGTTGAAGAGTTAATTCCATCCGGAGAAGACGACACAGAACCGTCAAAACTGTAGTCGGAGGACGGTGTAACTAACGAGGGAAGATCACTATTTGTGATAGCTTCTGTTATTTCCCCGTCTCTCATTATCTCATCGCCATTCATGTCCCGTCGAATATCTTGTAGATGAACGGACCCTGTGGTGTTACCACACGGTGAGGTTGTAGTAGATGCTGTGTTATTGGAGCCGGAGGAGGAAGAAGATGTAATCCGCATCGACTCGGGGGAAAGAAGGTCGTTTTTGTAAAAGTCAGCGGGGAAAGCGTCATCTTTCATTAAACTTTGCTTGAGAAGGTCGTTTTTTAAGTGATCCGAACCTGGTGGAAGAAGCTTTGCCAAGTCAGAAAGACCATTATCACGGAAGTACATATGTCGCATCTCGTCTCTCTTCTGACGCATCATGGCTTTGTATTCTGAAATTCTCATTTTCTTCCCGTCCACAATACATGTACGCTTCGGTCTGGGTCTGTAGCGATAGTCTGGGTGTTTTTCCATGTGTAGTTTAGAGAGACGTGACTGCTCTTCATAGTACGGTTGCTTTTCTGAGTTCGACATTGATTTCCAACGGGAACCTGCAATCGAGAAAAGAAAATGTACCAACCATTTAAAGGCAACAACAGACTTACTAGTAAATGTGGAAAGTGCAGCAAAAGATACCTTTATTACTATCATAACCCATCTAAAAGTTCTTACCTAAGATTTTCGATATCGCTGAATTATGCATATCTGGACAAGCCTTTAGGATTTTCCGCCTTTCATCTCTCGCCCATACCATGAAGGCGTTCATGGGTCGCTTGATATGGGGTTTATTTTCTCCGTCCTTTCTTGATTGCCGGATGATTTTGGCACCGAACATTTTGGCTGCGGGATCAATTAAACGAAAATGAATTTAGGTAAAGTTGTCTGTTCGCCTGGTCTATACCAATGCTATACCAGTGAGGAGATGAGAAACTTACTTTGGCACGTGTTAGCGAAATCTTCTTCCTTGTTTTTGGTGTCTTGCATCGGGGAGTAGGGCGATGTGTTTCGTACAGAAGTGACCGCATTGCTCACTAGTGAGGGCAGTGAGGTTATTGGTGACGAACCAGGAAAGCCAAGACCGGCTATTGATGTGAGCGGAGGGGGTAGGCTTGTAGACATTGATGTGGGAGGAAGATACATGGGGGGGAAAGCGGGAGAGTATTGCTTGGAGGAGAGGGCAGCTCCAACGGGTGGAGAGGGAAGAGATCCGAGACCCCCTAAAAGATCTTTATGGTCCAGTGAAGGAGAAAACCCATGGGTCATGTATGGAAGGAATGATGGGGGAACTAACGATGGTGGAAGACCACCGGGGATCTGTGCAGAAGGAAGACCCTTATCGCAGAGCTTCGGGGAAGCGTCTTTGGGTTTGGTGAGGTTTAGAGGCTTTTCATCAGGATTCTCGGATTGATGTGAAGATGTGCCGTTTCCTCGTGAGCGAGGTGTCGCGTTAGAATTTTGGGAGACGGTAGGAGTGTTTTGACAGATGGAGGAGTGATTGGACTTCTGTGAGAGTTGAGCCAAGTGGGCTGATGCTGTCATCCAGGCGGGAACCTTTAGAAAAGAAATAGCTATCAGTTCGGACTCTTTTAATCTCGAACTCGAACCTGACAAAACTCAGTCAAGATATCACAACAGCAAAACTTACAGACACGGAAGCACCGATCGGCGGTACTTTGCCCATCGTTCCTTCATGGGGTGGGGACAAAGGAGGAAGGATAGGCGGACCACAGGGAGGAGCTAAGTGTGGATTGCCATGTCCACCTTGGGGCGTATGCGGCATCGAACTAGGAGGAATACCTCCAGCCCGAAGTCCTTCTAAAAGGGGTAGGAACATGAGGTTGTGAGGAGACTGGATTCCTTGAAGACTTTTATTGGCGCTGTAATGGTTATATAGCTGATTCTGCGGAAGGAATAAAAGAGAGTGGTGAAAGGAAAAATGACAAAACATACCGAACGACGATGGTTTCATTCTAAACCGAGAACCAATTAAACCACATTTGCGTCTCAACATGAACGCCGAGTAATCTCCCATCTGAGTCGTGACAAGAAGGCTAAATCACAACTTATATTCTCTATTCATATCTAAGACCCAAAGAAATTTTGTGCCAAATATTGCATGAATACAATTTTGAATAGAGCTTATTTAAAAGCTACATAATTAAAATGAGGGCATAAATACTAGAAGTTAATAATATATTTTCCATTCGACTCACGTGATAGAGCATCAAATTCTTTCTGGTGGAATAAATTTTAACAAGATTCGTATATCCGACTTCTTAGATTAGCTCATTCAATAATTTAGGTGTGTGCGTGATAGAAACAAATGGATGTGCCTACAAGAGCTATTCATAAGATCACGAATTAAATAAATAAGCTCACAATGGTGGAATTCAACGATTTGATTTCTAACTAACTAACTAACTAACTAACTATATCTATCTATCTATCTATATATATATATATATATATATATATATATATATATATATATATATATATATATATATATATATATATATATATATAGATATATATATATATATATATATATATATATATATATATATATATATATATATATATATATAATTGCAGTAGGAAGGATACGACCATCAGTCACATTCTTATTTATTCCAAGCAACGTTTCGGATTACCTAATCCATCATCAGGCTAAAGAGATAAACAGAATTTGTGAGGCGAACAAATGTTAACTTAAACTAAATAACAAATAAAAAAAAAAAAATTAAGATAGTAAACCTATAAAATTAAAAGTATTAATAATTACAAGTATATATACAGATAAGCTCAAAGCAAAGGAGAGGAACAAATTCATACCTGCTGTCAGCGAGTCAGGGGAATGACCAAGGAATTTACCAAAACCAAACACGATTATGGGTAGTTTGTTGTCGGTAGAATATTAACAGGTCTGAAGCTGGTTGGTTGTGACTATTGCCGATAATGGGTGGCAGGTCAAATCTGAATTTAACGAGGGCGAATGTGTTTTTATGAAGAGAGATTCCAGAATTCTGAGCTGGATAATGTTAGGATTAGAGCCCAGAATCTCAAAATTATTCATGTTTGCATCAACCTCAACTTTATAATGTGATCTCTGATTGGCGAGACTTCCTTACTAGCGAGAGACTTTTCTACTTGGCAACTATTGCTAAGATGTACGCAAACCCTTGAGCGTAACGAGCAAATAGTACTACCAATAAATGTTCCCTGGGAACATCGAGGGCAAGAAAATTTGTATACAATACTATTGCGCAAATAAGCCGGGGTTAAATTGTTGGTGCGGAAGAAATTACCTATTTAAAATTTAAAATGAACAGTTTTTATATTTTGATGCAAAGAGCCTTGCGGCTTTGCTCCTCGTGCGCTTTAAAGCACCTTGAATTTGATGTTCTAAGAAGTTTTTTCGTGTCCAACTCATTCCCCCTAGATTTGGTTAACAGAGTCATAGGCAAAAAATTAAATTAATCTTTCCATCCAAAGTTTTCAAAGATAGATGTCAATAAGGACTTACGATATTTTCTCCTACCTGATCTCGGTCCTCTGAATCAAGAGGCTTCAAGAAGGGTACCGAAAAGTTCTTCAGAGTTTTTTTTTCGCAAATACATTTCCGAATAACCTTCATTAACAATTTAAAAATAGGTAATTTCTTCCGCACCAACAATTTAACCCCGGCTTATTTGCGCAATAGTATTGTATACAAATTTTCTTGCCCTCGATGTTCCCAGGGAACATTTATTGGTAGTACTATTTGCTCGTTACGCTCAAGGGTTTGCGTACATCTTAGCAATAGTTGCCAAGTAGAAAAGTCTCTCGCTAGTAAGGAAGTCTCGCCAATCAGAGATCACATTATAAAGTTGAGGTTGATGCAAACATGAATAATTTTGAGATTCTGGGCTCTAATCCTAACATTATCCAGCTCAGAATTCTGGAATCTCTCTTCATAAAAACACATTCGCCCTCGTTAAATTCAGATTTGACCTGCCACCCATTATCGGCAATAGTCACAACCAACCAGCTTCAGACCTGTTAATATTCTACCGACAACAAACTACCCATAATCGTGTTTGGTTTTGGTAAATTCCTTGGTCATTCCCCTGACTCGCTGACAGCAGGTATGAATTTGTTCCTCTCCTTTGCTTTGAGCTTATCTGTATATATACTTGTAATTATTAATACTTTTAATTTTATAGGTTTACTATCTTAATTTTTTTTTTTTTATTTGTTATTTAGTTTAAGTTAACATTTGTTCGCCTCACAAATTCTGTTTATCTCTTTAGCCTGATGATGGATTAGGTAATCCGAAACGTTGCTTGGAATAAATAAGAATGTGACTGATGGTCGTATCCTTCCTACTGCAATTAAAATTACGCCTTCTTAGAAGCAACCTTGTGGAATATATATATATATATATATATATATATATATATATATATATATATATATATATATATATATATATATATATATCAGTGATAAAATAATAGTAAAGCACAATATTTGAATCAAAATTTATTTATAACAACAGAACTGGTTTCGGCAAAGTTATAATTGACGTTATGATTGATGCAACAATTATAACTTTGCCGAAACTAGTTCTGTTGTTATAAATAAATTTTGATTCAAATATTGTGGTTTAGTATTATTTTCTCACACACACACACACACACACACACACACATATATATATATATATATACATATATATATATATATATATATATATATATATATATCCGTCTATCCATCCATAGTCCCTTACCTGCAACGTCTTCAGCGTGTTATGATGTTGCAGGAATTGCAACGTCTCCTGCTGTCTTCTGAGGGCTTCCTGGTGCATCTGTAGCGTCGTCTCCTGTTCGCTCACCAGCTGAAAAGAATGACACAATTCGATGAGCAAAAATATCGCACAGAAAAAATATTGTTTTGGTCCGACATTGTCATCTTTCCATTACCCTTTCCGCCTATGTCTGTTATGTCCACCCTCGACCTTGAGCCAGCAGAAGTGCGTTAGGTAAAGGCTGGTCGCTAAATGTCGAGAGTTTTGGTGCACCTAGTAGTTTCAGTCTTTTAGCACTATGAGGAGCTACTGCTTGTGCCCCCCAAAAGGGACAAAACCCATGAGTTCAAATCAAAAATTTCATCGACACAAGAGTCAGCAATGTCGTACTTCTGAGTCCTCAAGGCTTTACAGTACGCTCTCTTCACCCTAGTTTTTAGAGTTCACAGGAGACACTATTGCAGATTTCGCAGTCCACTAACTTTTGCGTACATCTTGTTTTTTCTATATATTTATATATTTTCATTAACTCTATCTCTTTCCATTCTCGTTTCCTTTAATATCAAAATCAAGGAAAAATATCACAGTTATTATCCCACCGATCAGCGCTTATTTATGATGCTTTGATTCTTCAGGCCCTACTGATTAACCTGTATCCAGAACCACGGATAAGCCTATGGCAGTCGCCATGAAATCGACCAGAATCGAAACTACATCCTTCAATTAACTGCACCTGGTGTGGTGCATCACCTCGATTAGACCAGAATTAAAAGAACAAACAATGTCAATATCGAGGGGTAAAAGAATAACGGACTAAAAGGTTAACCATATCAAGATCGACAACTATAAGGATACCACTATTGAGATTCAGGATTAAACGGAAAAAAATATCAACCCCCATTCACCCTTAATTTCATCAAAAAATATCAACCCCCATTCACCCTTAATTTCATCAAATATATCAACCCCTATTCACCCTCAATTTCATCAAAAATATTCACTCTCAATTTCATCAAAAGTATCAACCCCCATTCACCCTCAATTTTATAAAAAAATATAAACCCATATTCACCCTCGATTTCATCAAAAATATCAACCCCCATTCACCCTCAATTTCATAAAAAATATCAACCCCCATTCACCCTCAATTTCATAAAAATATAAACCTCTATTCACCCTCAATTTCATCAGAAATATCAACCCCCATTCACCCTCAATTTCATCAAAAATATCAACCCCCATTCACCCTCAATTCTATCAAAAATATCAACCCTCATTCACCCTCAATTTCATCAAAATATAAATCCCTATTCACCCTCAATTTCATCAAAAATATCAACCTCCATTTACCCTCAATTTCATCAAAAATATCAACCCCCATTCACCCTCAATTCTATCAAAAATATCAACCCTCAATTTCATCAAAAATATCAACCTCCATTTACCCTCAATTTCATCAAAAATATCAACCTCCATTCACCCTCAATTTCATGACTGCGGAACAAATTGCCAGGTTTTAGAAGGAAAATGAACTAAACACTGGGAAATAGGACGTTGAACCCTCTTCGCAAGGTCACTCCAATGGGAAGGACTCCTTTTTCCCGGGCGGATATAGGGCGCGTTCCCTAGTATACCTATAGAGAAAAGCAAAGAGGGTCTCGGCAGAAAAAGGAAACAAAGAAATAAAAAACTAAAGAAAAACAAATAAGAATAGAAGATCAAAAAAGGGCAGAAAATAAGGATGATAATGGAAATAAAAAAGTAGGAAAAGAGGAAGAAATGTAGTGCAATAGTGGTCTAAACATCCAACCGAAGCCAAAGACCTTTATCCCCTTCCTCGAATTAAAATCTGGGGTTATGTTCCCAAACAGTGCACACCCTAGTCGCAAGAAGGCAATGTTCGTAGTTTCGATTAGCGGTGCATGTTTGAATTTGTTTCTAATGGACCTAATCGACCTTAGGTTTTGTTTTGACCTCTTGATCAAATTTTACTATTCAATGTCTATTCAGTGTTCTCGTCCTGTTTTTCATCCTTCTATTACCTATGGAAGAAAAAGTCCAAGATCTCGTGTAAATCCTCTCCCCCCACCCTTTACTTTAGGAAAGATGAATTTCAATAGGGTTTTAGGTTGCGCTTATCTTGTTTATTCTATATATTTATATATTTTCATCAACTCTATCTCTTTCCATTCTCGTTTCCTTTAATATCAAAATCAAGGAAAAATATCACAGTTAATATCCCACCGAAAAACGCCGGGGGCGAGGAAAAATCTACATGATCTCAAAGGATTACATGAGTTTCATTTTATCTATAATCAGGGATCTTTACTAATTACCTGCAGTTAATAGCAATGGTTTCTACGTACAGTATACGACCAGTAGTTCATCTGAATTCCACGCAAAGTACGCAAGTAAATTCAGGTTAATTAACCCACCATTTCGTCGCAGACCCTCATTGCTTATATGTATGACCAGCTTGTAGGAAGTTACACATGACCGCCCCCCTCCCCCCATCCCATCAGATACAAAAGAAAGACGCGCAACGTAATCGCCGCGTCCGCACTAACATTTATGGCAACAAAGGTTACACAAATAAAAAGACTAATGGAAAATGCATTAAAAGGGAGGAAAGAAATGTCCCAGCTCCCCGGAGACCATTTTTGATCTTTTCTCACCCTGAATCTATGACTTGTGCATTGTTCCTTCCATCTGCGAAAGGGCAAGCTCTTTCTCTCTCTCTCTCTCTCTCTCTCTCTCTCTCTCTCTCTCTCTCTCTCTCTATATATATATATATATATATATATATATATATATATATATATATATATATATATATATATATATATATATATATATATATCTTTCACACACACACACACAAACACTCTTTCTCAGATGGGGTGTTTGTTGTCCTAATATGCAAGATATAGATATAACATTCTAAATGTATTTGCAGTCACGCTTTTCTAAAAGCGATATTTTACATTCAAACTGTTACTGATATTAATATGCGATTCGTAATTATACGTATTAGTAAGAGTCGATATTTCGATAAAGCCACTTTCTCTCCATCATATATATATCTTTTTTGACCTATCCACTCCCCATCTCTTGCTTCCTCTCTCACGCACACAAATACATTCTTCTCCTTTCTCTCTTTGGCGTTGTTGCAGCAGCAGTTAGCCAAGACAATGCATTCCACCTCAGCCCGTTTCCCGGCGCTGAGAACTACCTTCCTTCTGCATTGCCGTTGCTGCAAGGCTGCATTTAAATGCACTGCATCCTCGGTCACTTGGGACGATCCTTTCCAACAAAAGCCCCAGCGAAAGGAGGGAACCCCTAGAAAAAAAACTCGAAGACCATTGGCCGCCGTGCTCAGACCAGCTGCGGGTTTCCAGTCTTTCCGTGGCATGTCTCGGACCAACCTATCATACTTACGTCACAACCTTTTCCCTAATCTCTGCGGGAACCAGGTTAGAATATGGACGATGTCGCTGTCGTCGGCGAAAGCGTCATGCCACAAAAAACTCGACACAAAAGTGGACAATGGGTCAATGGCTGGACAAAATGGTCAACAAGGAGCCGACCTTCGTTTTTTTCGACCACGCAACAAGTTTTGTTCCGCAAAGAGTTCTTTCTGCCACCACCGGTGTTGCTGTTGCTTGATTATGTTGCTGTTCCAACCATTCTTCCATCTTTCACCTTCGTTGTATTTCCCCAGACGTTGTCCCCAAATCCATGCAAACAATCCTTCCATGAAATCCTTTTAATCCTTGGCTGGGCAATTGGACAATATCACTTTTTTTTACCTTCCCGTTCTTTTTTTGCATATTCTTCGCCTCATAATTTTGGTACAGTCAGTTTCTGAAGCGTATTGTCAGAGAAAATTTACCATTAAACCCTAAACACAGAAGCCTTCACAAGGCAACTTTGTCCAAGGCAGGTTTCAATCTGGGAGCCTCTTGTTGCATTCTCCGTAGAAGAAGTGAGCATTGTCTGGGTCGGTAACGGCATATCTCGGCCACTTTCCGTCCTCATAACGGATTCCTTTCTGACCACTGGGTACATGTACCCGCCTTGACGAAATAAAGTCTTCAAATCTCTTCCCTGTCCAGCTTACGGAAGAAGACGATAGAATCGGATCGAGCTAAGAATTCCATAGACGAGATTCGTTCCCCCCCCCTCCCTTACTTATAGACACACCCATTCCATAATGATAAGGTAGGCAGTTGGTGGTGGACACACGTTCTGTTTGCTGTCAGTCTCCTGTCGCCATAGCATTGTTCTCTTTTGCTCGTGATAGACTGGAGGTTTGTTAGGAGAACAAGGACTTTCTTTCATACAGAGAGTAGTGGACAAGTCGAGCCATTCGATGGGCATATGACATCTTAACTACAGATTTATAATGCCCAGGCTGCTAATAGAAGTATATCATAAATCACTGCTCTGATATATATATATATATATATATATATATATATATATATATATATATATATATATAGTAAAGAGAGAGAGATAAAAATTCTCCACTCTCACCCTTATCTTTACTGCTTAAGTATTAGCACTAGTAGTAGCATACGCTAAGGAAGAGTACATGCACTCACATACCTGCTTGTAGACTTATGCAATCAATGACTCTCTCTAACCATAGATATCTTTATTAAAATCTCAGAACATAAATATTTAAACATAATTTAGTTACGAGACTTTTATTTAAAAAAAAAATTGCTTTAGGATCAACTCCCCAAGCTGTAGGTTATTGATGTGCCAAATCGTAACTTGGGATCAAATAAACAATTCTGCTTCTGGAATACTTTTCTCTTCTTTGGGATGAATATCATCTTCGCTGTTCTGAAGATTAAAGGGAAATCGCCTAGGCGCCATTATAAATATGGAGCTCATTTGAGATCTGGAATCGGACCAAGGAGAGAGTTCGAGGACCTTTTTTTCCCCCAAGTTCACCAATTGGCGTTATTTCTATGAATGACTCCAACAAGTGTTCTTCCACTGTTTGACAATTGATTACCAATTAATCCTATTTGGTTTTGGTTATTGCCAATTTATAGGAAACATAAGCAATTTTTCACTGTATGAAAACACAACAAATACAGTTTAGACAGGAGTAGAAGTTGCGCCAGAGTTATTGACTCTTTTAGTAGCTAATTCACTCTTCGTATTATTATTATTTTTAGTAGTAGTAGGGGTAATAGTAGTATTGGTGGTACAAGTAGTAGTGGAGGTAGAAGTAGTAGTAGTGGTAGTAGTAGTAGTAGTAGTAGTAGTAGTAGTAGTAGTAGTAGTGGTAGTAGTAGTAGTAGTAGTCGTAGTAGTAGTCAAAGTAGTAGTAGTAGTAGTAGTTAAAACTAGGATTTCTCCGAGGTATCCGTCTCTAATTTTAGAGGTGGCGGGTGCGTCCCTTTTGGTGATTTCGAAAAATTTTTGGCTAAAAAAAAGGTCACTTCTTTTTTTTTAAATAATAAATTTAAACTTGAAGAAAGTGAAGTCATTCGCAATTTCTGCCACACACTCATGCGTGCATTTTCTTAGTCCCATTTACATGCCCCGAACTCACCCGGATTTGTTCACTCAGTACACACTCATGCACGCCGTCTTGAGCGCCCCACCCCACCCCCCACTTCGTGGAGAGAAACTCCTCATATGAGCGAGACTGAACAGGCGGCAAAAGAATGGAGACCCACACAAGAAGACCACGAGACAAAGAGAAGAGCGATGGCAGATAAGGAACAAAGCGAAGAGAGGAGAATAAGAGCGTTTGTAAGAAGAGAACAATAAAGAAAAAGGAAGAATTGTCATAAAGAACTTGTCGTAAGGAAGGAAAATCGACTATTTTCTTTTTGACATTTTATTTTTTCAATTCCTTCTTTTATGGATAATTCGTAGCTGTTTTGAGCTTCTTCTTTTTCCCACGGGCGAGGCAAGAATGATGAAAGCTAACAGATATCCTGCAGGGGTTCTTACTTCGTACCCCTCTAATTATATAAATATATTCTTGAAGATGTAAAGAAAGGAATCAGTGAGAATTTTCAATGGCCACGATCCAATACTCGAGTTTGCCATGTTATCGCAGCCATTGGTTGAATTCCTTTCTTCCCACCTTCTGAGAGGTTATCTTCTTGCACTCTATGTATAAATGTGTTCAGTTGATTTTTTTGGTTCATTTTCCGTCGTTTATTCTATTAATATGTCTGTCCATTTCCACGTTATTTTATTATATCCATCACCCGTGTTTGTGTTCTTTTCCAAGGATTTCTTTAATTTATCTGCGTGTCCCCAAAATATAGTTTCTACAAGGCGGCCCAAAAGTGGAGCTAATAAGAAAAAATCTCAACAATGTCATTGATATCATAAAAAAAAATCAGTTATTTAATAAAAATGTAAATTCATTAAAAAAATAGGGATTTTTTAAAATTAATAAAAATCTCATTTAATCAGAAAAATTGTAAAATGTTTCTGCTGTTTTCTGGTAGTGCAAATTTTGGTCCACTCTGTGGGTTTCTCAGTTTCTAGCTCAACAAGACACAAGATTACGCTGTGTGTGTGTGTGTGTGTGTGTGTGTGACCGAACCGAACCACGATATTGGGAAGCGAGTTTGGACTCATTGCCTCCAAATCACGCATCGTTTCACAATATTGGTGCTTCTTCGAAGCGTTGTCTTTGCCCTTGTATGCATACTTGTCCCTGGAGGACCCTGCGTCCATGTATTTTTTTCGCAAGACTTAATCTTCTTTCACTCCGATTTTCCATTACACCCGCCCACAAACGCATATATATATATATATATATATATATATATATATATATATATATATATATATATATATATATATATATATATATATATTGCTGAATCGTGACAACTAAAAGTTCGGGCGTTTTTTCAATTTTTTAATTAAGATTTGCAAATGCATTCTAATTAAATGGCAATAATTGGTAATCATTTTCTGCAACAAGAAGTGATTGGCAGTGATAACGTCGAAATAGATGGTCCCACAAAATTCTGTTTGTGAGATCGTCTTCTGCACGAGTTTTAAACCCGTAATCAAACGAGCACAAATGGTTTGCAAGATACATAAGCCATATGATGGAGATGGCATCAGTGAAGAGAGTACTATAAAGGGCGATAAATGGTTTTAAACTCCGAATTGGACTTTTAAAAATGTACGCCATACAAGACACCGGAAATCTTTAATAGGGGTGCATTGAGGTTACTTTTTATTGAACTACACAAGTGTCAGATGATGCATTCGGGGTTGACACGAGGCCAAAATTTCTCTATCCACTCCAAATTAGACAAAAATACTCGCGTGAAAATTCATTCATTTTGATGCCTCACTCGACATTTTCGGGCACCTGGTTGAATTCTTTCTCATGGGTACCACACAATGCCCGACCTTTCGAGCACCTGATGTTTTCATTATTTCTTTTTGAGTTGATGGTGTTATTGTTGGAGTGGGTATTTTTCAAAAGGTTATTTAGTAAAATTCAGGGGAAATTTAATGCAATAATCGATTTTAATTGTTTTACGACTCGAAATTTCATATGGCAACTAAGAAACATGGCTTTAGAATTTGATATACTGTATCGTACCAAGAAAACAAAATAATTCAGGTCGTATATCCGAAAATTCCGCTAAAAACACTTCCCAAGGTACGAACTTTAGGTTTTCGCCCTGCACGAACGAAGAGAAGGGGATGGCGCGGGTAGGGGAGAAAAGGGTAAGGAACGAATAGAAAACGCTTTTAAAACAAGAGGGTTATCCCAGGTGTTGATTATTGGGTTCCCACGAGTTTCGAGTTGAGGATCATTCTTTTTATTTTAGGCCACGGTGTCATCAACCATTATTCATTCTTTTTTTCTGCCTCAGGGATTATTTTTAAACTGTCCATTTTCCCATTCTTTTTTTCTCTCTCACACATCCAAGTACACAGCTCCCAGGAATCTCCATTCGCAAGGTGGAAAGGAGAGGAACCAGGTGTGTTCGAAGGAATCGAAGCGTACCACGAATAGTGTCACCGTGCCGAGGTGCCATCCGGGTAGACGAGGAGAATGGCACTTAGCTGTCGTCATGGGAACGGGAATGCCAAATGTGAATTTAAAAACATGCGATCTTGAGGGTGACATGCGAAGAGGTTAGGGTGGAAGGATAAGAAAACTGGGCTCATTAAAGAGCGAGGAATTGCCAAACAGGTGTAAAAGCGCGTTTGAAAGATTGGCATTTCCTGAATTTTTAATTGGAGCCTAAAGGGGAAAAATAGAGAGCAAGAAATAAGGCGATCACTCCTCTTTTTAAAGGGCCTGAGCGTGGGAATTGCTCGCACACTCGCGCACACATTCACACTCCATCCCCCCCCCCCTCAAACTCCCCAACCCATTCTCTCCCCCATATAAATTCAAATTAAGCAATATGATTCCCCCTCGAAAATAATTTTAATTTTCGACCCCAACTTTTCTCTCACAATTCGAGTTGGGAACTGATAAATACAACTTAACAAATTCACCTTCTCCACCTGTTGTATAAAATTAATAATAGTAACAGTAATAATTGCCGGGAGCTCTAATTGCTGAATTGGGCTTTGCAATGCACGATCCGAAAGCCTCGCGAAGGACCTCAAGATCAAATCCTTATTGCAGGGACAAAAAGAATGAGAGAGGGGGTGGAAGGGCCGTTAGAACAAAGCAGAAGGAGGGGGAGGGGAGATAGAAGTACAAAATTGAAAGAAAGAAGTGAAAGAGTAGAAGGATCCGAGTAGCAGCGACACTACTCAAACCAATCTTTGGGATCGATGCCATTTGATAAAGGAATGAACACGACTGAGCAATCTTCCCAATTTTCATTAGATCGAAAGGAGTGACTTTTTATTATGTATGTGTGAAATACTGTGAATGTAAGTGTCTGTGTATTTTTGGGGGGTAACCTATCTTGCGACTACCCACTTGGGCACAAGTCGCCGCACTCATGACAGCCTAACATTAGGCTACTTTAAAATAAAAAGGAAAAACAATAACAACAATAATAACGGAGTGTCAGCTGGGATGATAGTGTGTTTATGATATCCTTTCGAGAGATAACAAATGATAGTTCTGCAAGGATATATTAGATTGTCAAGACTAAATGTTATTTAAAAAAAAAGGAGAAGAAGGCATCATTAAATGTATTAAATATGAGCTTTAATTAAATTATTACGATTAACAATTATCATTAATTAAAATTAACTGGTTTTGATAAAATGATATCACTCTCCACTTCCTTCATATCACTTATCTCCATTGAGAAACTGATGCGAGGAGTGATTAGGTTGTTAAGAAATTAATGTCGTTGAAAGAAGACCGATACAAATGCTTCTCAGAGTTGTTTAAATTGTTTTCAATTTGCTGAGATATGTTTAAATATAACTGTAGTAATGCCGAGACCTTTTTAAAGTTAATATTTTCTAGAAGTTCCACAAAATATTGTTTGAGGGTCTCAAGAAGTGCGAAACTTCTAGAAAATACTCAATAATAAGCAACCAGTTACTTCAGATCTCAAAAATTAGGACGTTAACTTTAACTCTTGAACAAAAACAATATTCACTGCTCAACCGAGTGTCTCAGCCCCTACCACTCCACCACAAATCACAACCACACGTGACACGTTTGATCCAAGCTAAACTTATAGTTAGGTTGGGAAGTTCTTCCCCATTCCTAATTACCATTTATTTAAGTCATTAGACCATTATATTAATACCAAAGGGAAAAAGGATATGGAGTCATATGATGTGGGCGAGTAAATGTGATTTACAGATGAAATTATTTCACTTTCCTTTTAAAAACGACATTAATTTCTTACCAGCCTAAGATGGTGAAAGGTATGGAGGATGAGGGACAACTTCCAAACCTTGGTAAATTGTCGTTTTCTTGGTCATGCGACCAAATTGTTGTCGGCAATTGTCATAAAGCAAAATTGATCTCGCTTCCTGCTCGCACTCATAAAGATTTTCCAGGTCAATTTAAAGCTTAAAATTACTCTCGAAATTACGAGTTTCCTGCTATTGGAAGAGTCTACCAAACTCTGCAAAACTCTTTCATGTCTCATATTGGAAGAGTCTACAAAATTCTGCAAAACTCTTTCATGTTTCATATTGGAAGAGTCTACAAAATTCTTACATGTCTAATATTAAAAGTCTAAATTAATTTCTTGGCAACCTAATTCATCCTCTTTATTTTCCTCCTTATTAATTTGATGTGACCCATCTATCCATAGTGGGTCACATGGATAGGGAACGCTATCCATCTCTTGGAAAGGACAGACCCCGAAGCCGGATAATGAAACCAACATAAAGATAAGCAAGACTTTCGTGTGTGAGTCCAAAGGCAAGATGAGCCAAACCTTGCTATTTTGGTGGAAGTTAAGTGCCTGGAATCTTTCTCTCTTTTTTTTTACACCAGCCAGCCACCAGGTACGAACTTTCGTTACCTCTGTGGTGCGGGGTACTTGTTCCGTGTCAGGGGCATATAGAAAGACAGCGGTGTTGCGATTAGTTCTGGGTGTGATGACTTGTGTAAGATTGACCTAGCCGCACGGGGGTAAGCACAGGCCGTTATCCAACAGGTGATCAAATTTGTACGTGCGCTGACTTTTCCGTCTGCCGTCGCTTTGGATTGAACCCGACACCTTGACGGTGGAATTCCAGCTATGTGTCCACTAGGCTAATGAGAGCACCCCTTGTGTAGTCAAGATCCCTGAACATCGAGGTTCGGATCTTTCTTCGGCACGAAAAAACCTTAGGAAACGGGGTTCTGTTTGAAGTGTTGTGGCGAATTATTATTATCATTATTATTATTATTATTCCTAGTATTGATAGAATTTTAAAAGTAAGACACAAAATCCAAAAATGTCATCTCTGCCCGAAAGGTATCGTCGGTTTTTAAAGAAAGCGGTGAGATTAAGGGAAGTGAAACCATGTGAATATAAATCAGTCGAGTTTCTAAAAGGGAGACTACTTGGGGCGCTCGGAAATAATATAGAGGCAAAGGGAAATGAACTACAGCCGGGTAATCAAGGGGAAAGAACCACTGAATAAAAAAACAACAAATAGAGATAGAATTGAATGAAAAAGAATTAGGGTAAGAACAAAGGTCGAGAAGCTAAAGGACACCATTCAGGGACCGATCGTCTGGGAACTAATTCGTACAGGACATGCAAAGAACTCGAAGGATAAACTTAAATGAAGTAATTGGCACCCACTAGCGAAGGCAGAGGATAGAAAAACTGATAAGAATAAGATAAAAACTGAAAGAGAAGAAAAGCCAGAAATAACAAGGGAACAAATAATTGCGAATGATGTCATCCGTTGCAATCCTCAGGACAATGCGATCAGCATTTCTTCGTAGTTCAAGGGGATGTCAGCTGCAGCCAGGTGGCAGCTGACATCTGTAGGCACGTATACCTTTTCTCTCGGTCTCAATGCTCGAAGATGGATATGCGGCTATAATGATCTTTCATACATTTTCACTTCCTCTTTCTTCACTACTTTCTTTACAAATCTCTCCTTTACAAACTTTGTTAGCGAGATGCCTTCGTTTGTTTTCACTTTAAAAAATCATGTTTCGAACTTGCTTCTGCGTTGCTTTACCCCCCACCCCATTAAACCCTCTTTTTTATGAATATTTTTTAATAAATTAAAACACATTTTCAAGTTAAAATTGAAATATTTTATAACATTTTAAAAAAAAACACGATTATGAAAAACATTGTCCTATAAATAGGACAATGAAGATATAGGTAAAATTATACACATTCATTCATTTTTGTATACCTAACCTTTTTGTAGGACGAAGGAGGATAATGGGTTAAGATTATTTCCCCCACATTCTCTAAATGGCGTATCTGAGCTGCTTCAACCTCCCAATTAGCCTATTCAATTAAGGGACAACTGTGATCAATACGGAAGATCTTAATTCGCTTCTCCCACGTTAGCGCGTTCATTATGTCCCGCGAATAAACGCAGATAATTATAGTCATGTGGTATCTATGACAACGGAAATTCGGTTTGGATTATTGAACGCTGTGCGTAGGCTGCGTGGTCTCGGTGGCAAGGGAAATTGAGTTGAATTATATTTAACGATATGCGTAGAATACTTGGTCTCGATGGCACCTGAAAATGAATTGAATTATTTAACCCTATGCGTAGGCTGCGTTGTCTCGATGGCAACGGAAATTGGGTTGAATTATTTAACGCTATGCCTAGGCTAGGTGGTCTCTATGACAACGGAAATTCAGTTGTATATTTAACGCTAAACTTAGGCTAAGTTCAGCATATATTTACTTTCACCTAATGAGATTAACGATGTTTGTTTTTCTTCAATAAATTTTATTCACCAACCTCTGTATATAATTCTGTATTTTCACTATCCCTTTTAGCTCGTTAGTTGGTTCTCATTTTCCGATATCGGCTATCAATTTCAGGAATTCTGAAGAGATTATGTATGTTGATGATGATGAAGATAGAAAGAGGAGAGGAAAAGGGTGTAATACAACCAGAATATAGTGATTCAAAAATATAATTTTTAAGAGAAAGAGAAATATACAGAAAAAGAATTATAAAGACATAGGCAGCAATAACGGACATCTTCGATACCTTTGTCTACTCAAATTCCCAGAACGTTTGTATTTCTGAGTCCTAGTGCTTGGGAATCCGTACGCAATCCTAGAGGATGCTCTCCATGATAGACCCCCACACTCCCTCGAAAAGACACCCTAAGAAACACCAGCGTTCTGTCATAGATTTGTCTTTGGTTTTTCCATGCCTTCTTTCTCTGCTCTATCACTTCTTCTTTCTCTCCTGTATATCTCCTGTTTCTCTTCCATTTATCTCATTTTTCCTTCTTCCTCACCTTCCTTGTTCCTTTCCTATTTCCCTTCCTTGTTCTTTTCCTATTTCTCTTCCATGTGTATTTCAATTTCCCCTCTTTGTTTCTCTTGTTACTTTTCCTCATTTTACTCATGATTCCTTTCCTTGTTTCTCTTGTTTCCCTTCCCTTTACTCTGATTTCCTTTCCTTGTTTTCTCGTTACCCTGCCTTGGTTTCTCCTGTGCCCTTTCCTTGTTTCTATCATCTTTCCTATGTCTATTTCTTTCTTGTTTATATCTTGTTTCCTTTCCCTCATTATTTTATGTTTAACTTCCTTGTTTATCTTTAGTTTCATTTCATTACTCCTTCCTTGTTTATCTCAAGTTTCCCTTCCTTGTTTCTCTCCCACTTTAATACCTTGATTTTCTCCCGGTTTACTTCCTCATTTCTCTCCTATTTCACTTCTTTGTTTTTCTCCTTCATTAGCTAAACAACGCTAGCAAAACAAACGTACAGACATCCGACACCACACCCAAACATCCACCCACACCCGTGTGGTACAGAAAGGAGCCTTTATTATTTTTATCCTTGTTTAAAGTTATCACATATAGCTCTCGTTAACCTGGTGGATACGGCGTTGGATTTATAATGTCAAGGTGCCGGATTCAATCCAAATGAGCGGACAGCAAGTTTTCAGCACATGCACGTATGTGCTACATACACATACGTGATGCCACGCAAAACCAATCAAAACACCGCTGTCTCTTCCTCCTTCCTCTCTTCGAAAAAAACATCAATCTTCTCTCTCGGTTTGCCCCACCCCCAAGGGGTTGTCATACAGTCACAGCCTTGATGCGGTACGGGTGGCACTCCTTTGGGCCATTAAGAGTTTTCTAACCGCCAATTGGGGTCAAAATACAGTAATATCCTTCTTCTGCCCCCTTCCCCCAAAAGGAGTGCCCATTTGCGCCAACGGGCCGGATAGCGATTGTCATTTTTATCTCGAATGGAAGGGGGCACAAGGGGCAATTAATTTAACAAAAGAGAAAAACTTTAAAACAACGAAACCTGAAGATCAGAAACGATAATATTAAAACAAAGAAATTAAGATCGCCAAACCGATCCAAGCTTGACTTTTCGCCGAATCCGAAAACCGAGCGTCTCGGGGCGGCAGCGTCCTTTGGCTTTCCCTCCCATTCTCTTTCATCAGTATGCAACAAAGGTGTGTGTGCAACACTATGCATTTGGCACAAAATGCATCTCTGCCGGGTTCCGCTCTATTCTTTTAGGAATACTGATGCAATCACCCCTCTTGTTGCAAAGGCAAAGAAAGGAACGGCGTTTAACGGACTTTAGAGAGCGACGAATCACAAAGACGAGATTATCTATTCTTCGGGAATATTAGAATTAATATATATATATATATATATATATATATATATATATATATATATATATATATATATATATAGGTAGTAACAACTACCATAGGGTTTTGGCCATATCAATTAGACAAGAAACAAGAGGTTTTTTGAAGGCAAGAGAAAGGGACATTGGAAGAACACAAGGATGAAAGAGAGCAAAAGATGGCACAATGAAGGCAATCCATACTGAGAAGACAGAAATAGCGCGAAATAACAGAAATAATGTATCATTGCTTATTTCCCTCAAATTTCTCTACGTGAATATTTCTGCTTCTACAAGCCGAATCTTCAGCAGGAAAAGGAGAGCAAACACTGAATTTAACATATATTGCCAATGTTTCGGGCTCTGGACCCGTCTTTTGGCTAGAACAATGAAAATATATACAAGTAATTATTTTTACACTAGAGAACAATGAAAAGAGCTAAGGGGCCAAAGATAAAAATGTACCAAAAAGTAAAAACAAATAAATGCAAGCAATAAAAAACTGAAAAACTCAATACGAATGACAAATTTCGTAGTTTGAGTCAAAATACAAAAGGAATTCAAATGACATTAATGGGGGTAGAATTGGAAGAAGAGGTAAACAATAAATGCAATAACAAATATTACCTTCTTCAGAGAAAGCTGTGAGCTGACTGAATGAAATTTAAAAATTTGTAACTAGGAAAGCTCCGATTTAGTGTTAGTTGGTTTTTATTCTATGAAATTGGTTGGTAGACAAAAATATAGTGTTAGCTAGTTGGTTGTTTTAGAGGTAATTAATTACTGGCAACTAATTAAATAAGACTGTGTCTTTATTTTAAATTAAGCAATGTATAACGGTGGGAACTAGAATCATTATTTAACTCTGTTTAATCAATACACAACTTATTAAACAATTATGAATACGAATCCAGAGCCCGAAATGTTGGTCAATATATGTTAAATTAAGTGCTTGCTCTCCTTTTCCTGATATATATATATATATATATATATATATATATATATATATATATATATATATAGATATATATATATATATATATTTAAGATGTTTATTAAATAACGCAGTGCGTGGTTGAATCCTCGCTATTTTACAAAAAAGGTTCAATTTTTGTTTTTGTTTGGTAATTATCACGGGTTATATGAAGCTACCCCGCACAGCATCACTGAAGAGCAATCTTTCTAGGTTCCTTTGCAGGAATTTGGCCTGTGGCTTAAATGAATAGGCCGATGGCTACAAAAGTTAAGAGTGTTTGACGTGATGAATTCGAGCCCACGCCGAGTGCAAACCTAGGTGAGATAGATTGAAGTTAGATGTCTCTATTTTGATGATCATCTGAAATTTAATTGGATTCAATCATCGCAAGTCCTTTAGCAAACTGACACTGATGAGTTAGGTCACAGAATCCAATCTTCTTTATAATCACCCATGTTCTTTTAAAAAATAAAGAGGAAAAGGGCAGTGAAAAATAATAAATATAATGACACAGAATAGGTGAATGGGAGCCACGTGGGGGGTGGAAACATAACTCTACCAACCATTTAATAAAAAAGATGATACTGAATAACTCTCTTCCTCCGTCTCACTCAATTTTACTCTACACTCTCTCACTTTCACACAAGCTCTGAGACACAATCTCACACAGACTCACACAATTTCAAATTCACACACGTCACACATAATCTCTCTCTCTCTCTCGCTCTGACACACACGACCAAACAATCTCCCCCCTTCCCTTTCTCTCTCTTTTTTGTTCTTTTATAGAGCACGTTCCTTTCAAAGGTACATAATGTTTACATAGAAGAGCGGAGCGAGAAACAATTGGTTCGTTGTTCTTACTGAGGTTGCGCTGCCTGTTGCAAGGTGGGCGTCAGTGAGTGATTTAGGTCGCGTACGTAAACAAACCACCTGTTTTGCAGGCGAGAAGAAAGGACCAGGACTCGCGCACAAACGATGTTATTTTCATGTTTTAGGCAAAACAAAGATGGCAATTATCGCTTGCCTTCTTTGAATTTAAGCTCAGATAAACAAGTTGGAGTCCCACAAGGCATCTAACTACCTCCACTCGTTTTTTTTCTCTCTCGCTCTGTTTGTGTACATATATGTGTGTTTGTGTCTTTATACTATGGTGTGCCAGAAGAAATGAATGTGAGGCTATGCGCGCGCACGAGCTGGATGAAGGGGATAATGAGTTGGTCGCTTATGGTACCTGTTTTGGGTGGATGGTATTATTGAGATTAAAGCTGCTTTGTTTTGTCTTACCCTTAAATATTTAAAGGATTTAAAACAGATTAGTATTGGATATATATATATATATATATATATATATATATATATATATATATATATATATATATATATATATATTGTGTTTGCTTTCGTAAGTAGAGGCTATGCGTGTGAGCGCGTTCACAGAAGAGTTCAATTACAGAGGTCAGGAAATTTAATTTTTGAATATCACGAAGTTCGTTCTTCCTGGTTCATGTTCCTCTTCGCACATGGATCAGGAAGTTTGTTCTTCTCAGTTCATGTTCCTCCTCGCACATGGATCGGGAAGTTCGTTCTTCCTGGTTCTTGTTCCTACTCGCATATGGATCAGGAATTTCGTTCTTCCTAGTTCATGTTCCTCCTCGCACATGGATCAGGAAGTTCGTTCTTCCCAGTTCATACTCATCCTTGCACATGGATCAGGAAGTTCGTTCTTCTCGGTTCATGCTCCTCCTCGGGCATGGATCAGGAAGTTCGTTCTTCCCGGTTCATGATCCTCCTCGCACATTAATCAGTAAGTTCGTTCTTCCTGGTTCATGTTCCTCCGCGCACATGGATCAGGAAGTTTGTTCTTCTCAGTTCATGTTCCTCCGCACACATGGATAAGGAAGTACGTTCTTCCTGGTTCTTGTTGCTACTCGCACATGGATCAGGAAGTTCGTTCTGCCCGGTTCATGCTCCTCCTTGCACATAGATCAGGAAGTTCGTACTTCTCGGTTCATGCTCCTCATCGGACATGGATCAGGAAGTTCGTTCTTCCAGGTTCATGTTCCTCCTCCCACATGAATCAGGAAGTTCTTTCTTCACGCTTTATGTTCCTCCTCGCACAAAGATCAGGAAGTTCGTACTTCTCGGTTCATGCTCCTCATCGGACATGGATCAGGAAGTTCGTTCTTCCAGGTTCATGTTCCTCCTCGCACATGGATCAGGAAGTTCGTTCTTCCCGGTTCATGTTCCTCCTCCCACATGAATCCGGAAGTTCTTTCTTCCCGGTTCATGTTCCTCCTCGCACAAAGATCAGGAAGTTCGTTCTTCCAGGTTCATGTTCCTCCTCACCCATGGATCAGGAAGTTCGTTCTGCCCAGTTCATGCTCCTCCTTGCACATGGATCAGAAAGTTCGTTATTCCCTGTTCATGATCCTCCTCGCACATGGATCAGGAAGTTCTTTCTTCCTGGTTCATGTTCCTCCTCGCACATGGATCAGGAAGTTCGTTCTTGCCAGTTCATGTTCCTCCTCGCACAAAGATCCTTTATGTTTATTTCATTATCCGCTTGTTATTTGCCTGGATAAAGGCGGATTGGCGAACTACTACTACTAAGAAAGTAAAGATGGTGGGAGTCGAAGTGTGTGTGCAGGTTGGTTGTCTCTACTACACCTGACATTCCCTTGGTTAAACATTTGGGCTTCTTATCAATAAAACCTCTTTCCAACATTAGACAACTTTATTGTTATTTTATTCTCATTGTCATCGGTTGTTTTAGAAAACCTAATAAGAACCAATGTCAACAAAAACTGACTCCGGGGATGCCTAAAATACCAAAATCCCAAATCACGTTAGGTTAGGTTAAGAATTTCTGTGTTTTGGGAATTTGTTGATTTGATATTTAGGTATTTTGTTTTTAGGAATTATGTCACTTAGCGGTTCTGACCCAGATTCCTATAAGATCCACCCTTTGTAGAATAAAAATCATGCCGAATATGTGCGTTTGTATGTGCGCGCGCGCGTCAAACCCTTTTCATCAGTGTTGTCTTAAAATATATTTATCGTCTCCAGAGATGTGAGGTATTGGGGAGGAAAGTAGAATGAAACTAGAGGTTCCTTTTGACATTTTTTCACGCTGTTTTGACCTTTATGACCTGCTTCTAATCAAGCTGAACATAAGGAAATAAACGGATGTCATTAAGGGCCAAAATGGAGAACATTGACGGATGTCAAGACAAATGGAAACCGATCGTTTTATGCTTAAAGATAGATTGGTTACATTCGCTTAAATATGTGTTATTTCTAATTTTAGGAGTGCACGCGCGCATGGTTTGGTTTCTTGGGTGTGTGTGTGTTTGAGCGTGTGTGTTTGTGCGTGTGTTATTCACTAGGCTTAAAAGACAAAGTAGGAAGGTAGAGACAAGCAGAAGAAATGTCAGTTAATAATTTAAGGAACTAAGGTCGAGCCTACTTTCTTTTCCTAGAATTGTGCAGTTGGTTATGCTCGCTATTCTTGTATATTTAATTCTTTTCATATATTTGGTATCTACGTATGCTACTTATTGCGTCATCAAATGCTAGGCGTCAAAGGGGGGGCGGGGTTGCCCCAACAAACTCATGGACGACTTCTGGAGTAGAATTTTAATCGTCTCTTTCAGTGACGTGATTAAAAAGTGGAAAATTATTATTTTTCTAAGCGGTAGAAGTCTTCCCCACTTCCAACCCCTTTCTTTCCCTCTGCTTTGGGGTCCTACTCCTACCCCATGGTCACGTGGTTTACAGATGCCTTTGTTTCGGCGCACAATAGGCCCTAATTAGTCACTAATGTATCTGTTAGGCGTACGGTTGGTTGGCCTCTTGTGTCTGTGGGTTGGTCGAACAGACACACCCGCAGATAAGCGACAATGCAGCCCACGTTCGATGCCAACCCGGTGCACACATACCGAGGCACACACACACATGTCCTAGCATCATGGGGATTACTTTACCAACCCCCAACCCCCGCTCCCTATCTTTATCATTAATCTTTGATTTAATTATCAATAAATTTATTATTTTTTTATTTTATCAATAAATTTATTAGTTTTCGCTTTTATCAATAAAGTTATTTGTTATTTTATCATCATTAAATTTATTATTTTCTAATTTATTAAGAAATTTATTTTTTATTTTATCAATAAATTTATTATTTTTTTATTTTATGATTAAATTTATTATTTTATTATTTTATCATTAAATTTATTATTCATTTTTTTTTGTTATCAATAAATTTATTATTAATCTTTGATTTTATTATCAATAAATTTATTATATTTTTTATTTTATCAATAAATTTATTAATTTTTTCTTTTATCAATAAAGTTATATTTTTTTTATTTCATCATCATTAAATTTATTATTTTTTTAAATTATCAATAAATTTATTTTTTTATTTTATCAATAAATATTATTTTTTATTTATCATTAAAATTATTTTTTAATTTATCAATATTTATTTTTTATTTTATCACTAAATTTATTATTTTTTATTTTATCATTAAATTTATTTTTTTTTTAGTTTATCATTAAATTTATTATTTAGTTTTTTATGTCATCAATAAATTTATTATTAATCTTTGATTTTATTATCAATAAATTTATTATTTCGTAATTAATTATATTTATTTTCAAATTACGGGGAGGATATTTTAGTGTGCAAACTTATGGGGGGGGGGGATGTTAAAAAGATCCCTATTATGGTTGCATTAAAGATATACGGGCCATTGAGGTAGACGCTTGGGTTAGACCCAAGTACAGGTGAAAGAAGGCGTTATGCCTGTTAAAGAAATGAGTGTTCAAGTTCGTGCATTTAAGTGCCTGTGCTCTGTATAGGAACTTGTTCCTGGCAGTCTATGGTAAACCATCCGACCAACTGTTAAAGATTCCTCTCTTATTCTCTTTTTCAGTTGTTCTTCTTGATTTGTCTGTATCTTCCTACATTTTAGTAGAGTGCGATGAAAATTTCATACAGCAATTTGTATCAAAGAAATAAAATTAGTCGCTTGGCTTTATTCTTCGCCCTCCCATTCTCCCTTTCGAATCATGGACGAGATCCCTTCATGGCCCATGGGTCAGCCACCCGTTCCACATCAGGGGCGGTTGGATATGATGATCTCTTTTGCCGATTCTGAGACGGAATCGTGATGGATTGTGTTTGTTGCGTAAGCGTTCCATAGAGAACGAACGGGAGAGAGATGGGAAACGGAAGACGAAAAATAAAACAATAAGAAACCGACAGAATAAGCACCCCCCCCCCCTCCTAATTAAAACAAAATAAAAGAATCACAGCTTTGTGGCTCCCCAATTCCCCATTGGGTTTCAAACCCTACCTTTCCAACACCCATATATTACTTACACAAATAAAGCACACAAACTCCTCTATGTGGTCAGATGAAATAAATAAGCGATATGTGGTTATGAACTATTCCTGCTGGTGTAATCCGATGAAGAGAGACATCCACTAGGGAGGGGGGGAAGATTGAAAATGAACAAGCCTTTCCAGGCTGGTCAGACCTAACCCATTAAGAGGAAAAGGTCGAATTTGACTCCGCAAAATGAATCAGGTTTGTGCCCGATGCAATAACGTTTGAGTTCCAAATAACTTAACCTAATTGGCCTATTTGTTCATGGGAGTGCTTTTGTACGGGCCTTAGCGTCTCATTAAACAACTTTTAGACAAATTTTAAAGTACTTAGCTCAACAAGTGGTAAACCTCTCATACTATACACGTTATTGTTGTATTCGATGGAAAGGAATGGGAAAGGAAGCGAGATTGGCGTTGATGCGCACTGACAACAATTATGGAAAAGCGTGTGATGCTTAAAACCCCAAAAGACAATTTAGTAAGTACCATAAGGCAATTTGTGATGGAAGAGGAAGAGTAAATAAGATAAGAATCTCCTATGTGAAGAAACGATGGTTGTCCGCATCCTCCTGTGCATGTTTCCGTGCCTTCAGTTTTGGTCTTGGCTCTGAGGAGGGGAGGATTTATCCTAGCATTAGGCTAGAAGATAATTGTGGCGAAGCTAACAAAAAAGTTGTGAATAAACCAAACAGATCACCAAATAACCATTTTCTTCCCCTTGGGAAATCAGGATCTTCCTCAGGTTTGTGTGGGTGTTAGGCATGGTGGGTGTATTTGTTATGGTGGTGGGGTATATCTTGGGTTGATATGTATCTATGGAGACGATGTAGGGAGTTAGCATTAAAAAGAAGAGAACAGCTGGGTCCTCAAGGAGTGGAGGGAGAGGAAGGGGGGTGAAGGAGCCAACAGAAGGGCAGCCGTGGTTCAGATGTCAGGCGTGGTTGGTATGTGAAGATGACACCAGTCGATGAGGCATTGACTAAGTTTGTCTATTTATGCCAAAAAATCTGAAACTTTTCACCTCTACCGGAGTTTTCCTTTTTACCTTTCTCCGCCTTCCCCCCTTTTTCCACACACACACAGTCATAGACGCACGCAAGTGTAAATACAAGACGTACAGAACATGGTAGAGGGTTGAGACGACTCAGTGAGCAAAGCAAAATAAAGAAATGGGTGCGGTAAGAGGTGTTGGTAGTATAAAAATGTATGCGCTTAATAATATATATATATATATATATATATATATATATATATATATATATATATATATATATATATATATATATATATATATATATATATATATTCTACAATAGATACGAAGTTATTGAAAAAGCTTCCTATCATAAAAAACAACAACAAATAAAAAAATAATAAATATATTAAAAAAACAATATATATATATATATATATATATATATATATATATATATATTATCTCTGGGTCTAAAAGTGAAGCTCTCTTGGTTTCGCGTATGTATGTATGTACGCTTTAAACGCATCAGTATTCCAATTATGACTAAAATTAAGCGATGTTTTTGCAATAAAAAGTTTGCTTAGCAGAAAAAGTAGGGTGGCGCTAAACAACCTGTCCTAATTCTCCGCTGCAACATCAATGACAATAGCTGCACTGATTACCTTTCCGGTTGACTCTGCCTTGTTTCAATATCTCTCTCTCTCTCTCTCTCTCTCTCTCTCTCTCTCTCTCTCTCTCTCTCTCTCTCTCTCTCTCTCTCATACATATCTACGGTATATGCTCTGTTAACAAATGTATGAACGAATTCATAGATATGCGAGGAGGCATGCTTATCGGAAAACGCACTTATACACCACGAAAATGAACGAAATAGCAAAATCCATGGATTTGCCATTTTTGTTTCACTGTTTTGAGTGCGGGCAACAAAGGGCGATCTAAGACGATAAAGATGGTTGGTTCCCTACGCCGATTTTCTTTTCTTCCAATATTTCTAATTACATGTTTTCTCTTGTTTCCATTGTTTTCTTTTTTGAGGTTCCCACACAATTTGTTATTTAATGAAAACGCCTGTGTAATCCTACGGAGATAAGTTCCTTTACTGGCTAATTATAACTTTGAAAAGAAGGTATATAGCAAAGTATAAACGAAGTGTTTGGAAATAAATTAAGTGTAACCAGAGATGAAAAAGTGAAATTGCAAATAATGGCAACCCAAAGTTTAGGATTTGTGTGAAGACAAAATATAACACCTCTTGAAGCTTCTACATAACGAACACAAACTCAAAGATACGTCAAAGTTTGCAGCGATCGTGTTGCGTGAAATTAGGTAAGGAAACCTGATTGCACCAAATCGCCTTGGGCGAGCAGTGTATTCCCCAAGACCTAATTTGGTAAAACGAGTGTTGAACATTGTTTTCACAAGAACTCACACAACCAATTCACTTGAGGCCTGTTTTTCCCCAAACCTTTTATAAAAACTTGTTTACATATATTTTACGTGATCATTGTTACCACAAAACATTGTTTTACAAGATCAGTTCCCATTACTACTTTTTTTTTGCAGGACTTAATGGCACCGCACCAAATGACTATCAGACACTTTGTGAGAGATGGCATTGAAAGAGCATCACGCAAGAGACACCGTTTCTGTGGAAGAGGATAAGAGACTTAAAAAAAGTTTCATTATATTTCCAAGGATAAGGGCGTGCCTAATAACAAGGGAATGAACAATTGATAATAAAGAAAAATATAGTGTAATAACGAAAAAAGAAAGAGGTAGAAAAGAAATATTTTGAGTGCTGGATGCTGGTGCGTCGTCCCTTTTTGTGTAACTCATTTATTAAAGACAGTCTCCGGTTTAGAAACATCTCCCATTTACGAACCAATCGGCATAGAGCCTATTAAATAATCGAGTTGTACCCAATAATTGGTAATCACAAACGGACGCACTACAGTGAAACGCTCATGAAAATGTTGCCATCAGGAAACGTTGCCACCAGCCATTCGTCGGCTCGAGAATTTGAGATAGGAATTGACAGTCATTTTGAAACGGGGGTGGCAAAGTTATGAGCTACTCAATGAAGACCAGACCCTATAGACTACTAAATGAAAGCCTGGGAAAGTAAATGGAAAATATTTGGGTCCTCTCCTCTGAAGGTTGTCATACAGGTCAATTATTGTTAGTAGTAGTTTAAATATTTTTTTGACAAGCTAAAAACCGGTAGAGGCATCTTTGACAGAAAGTTCTATGGCAAAGGTTCACAGCCCTCGTATATTTCTTTGCTCTATGGTTTTGAATGCCCCTCTCTTACCCAATCTGCAACAGGGTGCTCGAACACCCCCAAATGGGTTAATGTTCTGTGACCCTTCAATGTGTCCCCCCTCACGAATCTTTCGCACAAACGCTATTTATTCAAGTGATAATCTGCGAGCGACTAAATTAATCCGCTTTACTAACTCGGCGGTCAGCATAACATTTGAGCTCATCTGTTTAACGTCCATTTTAAATAACAGGAAAGAATTCAATAATAATAATAAAGTGATAATAATAATATAAGTATAATAATAATAATAACTAATACTCCTTCTTTGTACCTTGGTGAGTGCCCCAGTTCTCATTTGTGAGGCTCTTAAAAATCTGGGCGTCACCTTCGATATTCAGCTTTCGCTCAGAAGTCAGTTTTTTTCTGGTGCCTGTCTTCTCTCCAGACTTCCTTTAGAACATCTTCGCCGTATCTACTCCCACTTTTAAGACGATAGTTTCGAGATCGCCATCGCTGCTTTCATTACTTCCTCCCTTGAGTACTGCCTTCTCATTCTTGTAAACCCCTCCCCCTTCCTTTCACCCTCCGACCCATTAACTTGTTCAAAATTATGCAGCTCATGTTTTCCGCCAGGTATTTTTTCTTGTTTAACCCCCTTGCTCCGAGAATTGAACTTGTTCCCCATCCGCCCCCCGTATTATCTTTAAGGTTCTTCTTGTTGCCTGTCTTCTTCACGGAATCTTTCTCTATCCTTATGACAACCTTACGTTCCGGCTCTGCCCCTTGTTGCCTATGCTTCGTAATCGCTTGTATGGGTGAACACGCCTTTTCCTTCTGTGCTTCTACGATGTGGAATGAACTGACGGCCACTTTACGTTTCTCTCCGCCTTTTGGTGCCTTCAACAGTGCCTTAAGACCCACCTCTTTCAGAGGCCCGAAAGACACCTTATAAAGCATTACTATTAGTATTATTACAAACAATAGGGTATTCAAAATGAAATAATGAAAACAATCTGCCGATATTTTGCAACAAGAGACGATCCACTGCACAGAATCTATCTTTTTGTTGCTCCCTTGCATTGCTTGTCTGTAAAAAAGACACTTTAATTTGTTCCTCTTTTATTTATGCGCTTGTCTCTAAAGGCATCTCCTTTCCCCCTCCCCCTACACAAAAGTCATACAGAGGAAAATAAGTGAGAACAAAAAATAATAATAAAAATATCCGCGCTTTTTCGACTCAAGTTGTCGTATTTCTGCAAATAGCTGACGACAATGCTTAGAATTTTGTTCGTGCCGGGAATTATTATTCACTCTGAAACTATTATAATTCTGCAGAGAAGTATCTGCATTTTCACGAACCAAAAAATGGGCTTAATGTCATCAAGCTTTAAGGTCGATTTCTCCGTGCTACTGTTCAACTTTATCTTCCCGGAAGCCTTACGCAAAGTTGGCCATTCGGTTCCTGTCTTTTGTATGGTTAAGGATGGGAATACCTACGCACACGAAAGGGATGCAATATGCAATCTTACAGATTTTTGCAATAATAGCAGTTTTTCTTTAACTTACAACAGAGGGATACGACTTGAAGATAATTTAGTTTCAGAATATAATTCATTATATGCAGACGCATTATTGTTAATATATTTTAATATCATATTACATTTTGAATTAGACGATATTTCTGTAAAAAAAATAATTATGGTATTTATCTACACGATGATTACTGTGTGACACAAGCGAAATAAATACATTTATCGGTATAATTTATTTATCCAAACCTTTGCTAGAGTTACACCTTCAAACGCCAATTTTCCAATCCAAATAAGCTCCCGTAATAATGAAGAATGAAAAGTGCGGAAATGTGGTTGAAAATGAAGGAAAAAAAAAAAAATCGTGACATCTAAGATACATGAGTATTTAAGCATTTTTCTCTCGAGTTTAAAACGCAATAGCAACGACGGCGCGTCACGCAGAAAATTAGGAAGGAGAGAAATGTACAGAAAGTGGTGAACGGAGAGGAAGTGAAAATGTATAAAATATATATAGCCGTAGATCCGACTGCGGAAGTTGGGGCCCGGGGGGCAAGCAATCCAATGATGTCGGCTGTAGCATAGTTGATCCTGCCGTTAACTGACATCCCTTGTAGGGTCAGGAATTTAAAATACCCCAAAGGAACATAGAAAAATATGTGCTAATAATAACCCGCAGGAACGAGAAAAGATAAAAAATGGATACAAACACAAGCACAGGTGATACATATAATAAAAATAATCACATTTCTGAAGTGGATGAAGATGGGTAGGACACATTGCCTGAAGGACAGAAGATGGACGAAAAAAACAAACAAACGATGATTGAACGGCGTTATACATAAAGAGGCTCCGAAGATGCCATTGTAGAAGGTGAGAGGAGTAATGTTACAATCTCTCGGGCAGAACCGGGATCCCTGGAAAGATATTTGGAGGAGGGGGCATTTTTCCCCAGTGGAGGGATGGAACGGAGTGGATAATTGATAACTATCACTTCTTAAGATGTCGCTAAGATTCGCTCCCGCCTCTCTCCCGGCTAAATATTTTTCTTAATCTTCTTACTCTCGAAAGGTTGATCCTCAATTCTAAAAATATTGATCATTATGCTAATTGTGAGAATAGCTCGTGATGGTCGATTCCCGGCCAGGAAAAGTCAAACGTCTCTCCCGCTGGCGTTCTTTATGGCTTCTCCTTATGGATTGCCTTTGCTCTCCTCGATCCTTGTGTCTTTCAATGTCCCTTTCTCTTGCTTTGAAAACCCCCATCCTGTTTCATTGCACACACACACACACATATATATATATATATATATATATATATATATATATATATATATATATATATATATATGAGGAAGATAAGTGTTATAAAAACAGACCTTTTTAATCATACTTGCTTAAGGTGAATGTAGATAAAGACAAATCGAACGCAAGTGAATAAAAGAGTCCACTTGAAGCCAGAAATGGCTCTCAAATAGAAGCCAAAATTAATGCATTTGCCCCTCCTCCCCCCATTTTCCATTTATAAACGACCAATGGCAGCCCCTTATGAAAAAGGGGGTGGGGGACTGTGGTTGTGAAGTGAGCTGCTTATTTTAACAAAGCCGTATGGTGGGGCTCAGTAACCATCGATAACTTGACCACGACTGCCAGGAGAGATTGAGCTAACCATGAACCTGGCGAATTCCTTTTTGTTTGGAGTGACTGATTTTTGTGTCAACAGAGCAGCGGTGATTGTCATATTGTCAGAAAAGTTCAAACCTGGTATGGGAGGTCACTCGGAATAAACAAATTAACTCTTCAACTCCCTCTATTTTTTTAATGGGAAATTTCCTTTTTTATATATTTTTTCTCTATTTGTCCAATCTCTCCTCTCTCGATGGTTTCGTTTTTTGTGCCCCCTCCCCCTCCGACTCTGTGGGCACTTTACATGAAATCGTAGACAAGATCTATTAAATATTAACCAATAGAGGGCATTTACCTAACTGATTGATCATTGAGAGGATAAGAAAATCTGTGTAATCCAATGTTGGCTGGCATTTTCACGCAGTCGAAAAATAATGTGATTCCGGGTGGGGTTGGTTGAGCTATGTGTCGAAGAGTAAAAACATGTCCCTAAAAAAACACTAGTATTCGAGTATATTCTTAAAGAACTAAAATCCTACTACACAAATTCCTTAATAGAAACTGACGAATACAATTAATGGGGGTTAAGTTCCCCTTTTCTAAATGATCCTGGCTGAAACAAAAGGGGGAAAGTGGTGTAAAATATGGAATTATTTAGAGAGTAATTTTGAGACTACTTTAATTTGTGATATTAAAAGGCTGAAAAACGAGAGTTTACATTTGGTGGAAGCAAATCCGATTCCTTTGGGAACTTATCTAAATGATGCAATTCTAAATAGCCACGATATTCTAAATAGCCTAGAAGCTAAATGTCTATTCATTTGGGCAGGGCACATCGGGTGAACATAGATACCCTAAGAATTTAACTTCGTTTAAGAGTTCGGCTCAAATTTGTTCATGTAAACTTGTGAAAATTTGTTCCTGGAAATTTGCATTTGGAACGGCAACACTTTGTTGATGAAAATTTGGCACTTGTTTTTCTGGAAACTTTGCACAAATTTGTTCCTAGAAAAATTTACACAAATTTGTTCTTTGTATTCGGGAATTTAAAAAAACAAAACAGGAAAACGGTGAATTTTCTTGTTTGAAATTTTGCACAAATTGGTTTCTCGAAACAGCAAAACTTTTACCTTGGAAAAATGGCACAAATTTGCATTTTGAATGTGGCACAAATGTTTCTGGAAATGGCATAAATTGGTTTTGAGAAGCTTTGCACAAATTTATTCTTGGTACTTGGCGCAATAAAATTACTGGGTAACTTGACGAAAATTTATTCCGTGTAAATTGGTAGGAATTTTGCATTTGTGTAAGAACAAAATTATTCTTGGAAGAGGGTACAAATTCGTTCTCCAGGATTCAAATTTTAGTACTTTTTACAAATTCGTTCCTGGAATGTTGGAATGAATCCTCCGAGCTCCTTTATTCCCCCATTGTGGCTTTCGTGTGGTCTCTATCAGTACTTTTTGTACTTAATTTTCTTCAACGTCACTCCCCCGTCCCTGAACCCAGCCCAGAGGTTCTCATTTCCACACTTCCCTGTCCAGGAACGGGTTGCTCTCCCTAGATCCAAGGAGGAGGGGAGGAGGTCAAAACACTACTAATGAGTTCCCTGCTCCTTCCTCTCCAAAGAAGCACAGCCCCTGAGACCAAAGAGCTTGCCGGCAATTGTCATTCTGATTTTTATGTCGATTTCGTTATCCAGTCGGAGGACCTTTTCCAGTACCTATTGAAAATGGAAAAAATGCAATAAATGTTTCTGTCTCTTTTTCGACTTTTTTGATTTTTTCTTCATTTTATTGCCATTACACCGGCATTTATTGGTTGGATTAGACAATATTTTCCCTTTAGTCTATTGCCATCTGGTGTGGCTTCTATTACACTTGATATATTTTATCACAACACAACACCAAAACAAACATGTCATGACAACATTGTACTGTTATATATCGCCATTGAAGGATCCAATGCCCCCACCCACTCTACGCCCACTCCCTGCCCCAACTCCTCCATGATGATCTGCCACTATATATCTCCCATGCATTTTGATTTCCTCTAACTTCACCACTTTCATGCGGGGACATGCGAACATGTGCTCGTTGGTTTATGTTTTAAAGTAAATCGTCCATTGAAAATAAAGAGCACCCTCGAGTACATGTGGGAGTACGGCTGTCTGTGTGCATATTTCGACGCGTATTTTATCCATTATTCGGGAATGACAATCGCTTTGTGTCTGTCGCAGAGTCGCGGGAAATCGGGTTTTGGCGCCTGAGCTTGACACTCGGATGACGTCATCACCGTGGTCCTCGATTCTCAAACAGCGGGTTTTCGCTTTCAACTTTATTTTCAAATTTAAGCAGAGTTTGATCTTTAATTTAAGTCCGCTTAACGATTTTAGGCCCCCTCAGGGTTTTCAAGGACCCCCTCCCTTTATGGTCCCCTAGCACGCTATTTATACACACTTTCATTCTACCCGGCATGGAGTCCTTTGTACTCATTCTGTTTGACTTTTGTTATTATACGTATGTATAATCGAAACAGCACAAACACTTTACCACACTATTACCACTACTTTTGTTTCTAGTAGTGCTGGTTGTAATATAAAGCCTATGATAAGAGTACCCGCAAAGGCAATAGCAACAAAATGTTTGCGATAATACTGCATAATACTACTAATAATAGAACTAATTAAGTTTATCTTGGCTGGAGAGAGGACAAGAGGCCATAATTGGTGCCATTGTTTCCAAACCGAGCGTCGCTAATTATGTCGGGGGATGAGAGGGGGAGAGGGTACAATTAGTGGGGGGCAAAGAAGAAATCCTGACTCACAGACAGGGAGGGACACAGACGACGTAAGAGATAGGCAGTGACAGTGGTGGAGAATATATATATATATATATATATATATATATATATATATATATATATATATATATATATATATATATATATATAAAATTTCCCCAAACTATTAAGCACCTTATAGAATCATTCATATAACATAATTAGATATTTGTGGTAAATTAATTATGAATTTATTATATATATATATATTTATTTTTAATTATTTTAATATACTTAGTTGAACTCCTTTAGGCTTTAATTACAGCCCTAATTCTTTGTGTCATTGATTTCACCAAATTTTCACACTCAGTTTATAATTTTTCCTAGAGTTCTTTTTATTTGCACTTGTGGTACTTCTTATTGCTTTTTCGATCAATCTTCAGAAATGTTCTATTTGATTTAAGTCTGGATTCTGCAGTTGACCCTCCCTATGGGTGATCCCAACTTCTCCAAACCAATTCTTAGCCGTCGGGTGTATAGATAGCATGGGGAATGTTCGGCTGAAATATAACTTCATTTCTTGGTGTTGTAGGACGTAATTTCTGGATAAATAGCTCTAGAACTTGTGAGAAGATGGTGATCTAAGTTGTAGAGATCATTCTTTCCTGTCATAAAAAGATCTCTTAAGGCCCTGATAGAACCGCTTCCATGCTTCACAGTTGCTCCCACACAAGCAGGGTGAAATGCCTCTCCAAAGCCTCTAAAAATCTGCAAAATCGTTACAACACAATGTTAAATTATTAGATAATTTTCCTCAACTATATATTAAATGGAATTACATAGATTATATGTACAAAAAACAATACATTAGTCTTTCTTGCATACCTGATAGTTACTTTCAGCTGATCAGATAACTTTAGACCATTTTTCATGATCTTTGCCTTAATGGACTTTGTAACGTCAGATTATCCATGGATTATTTTGCACCTTGCATCCTTTTAACCCTTGATTTTAAGTCTCCTTTAACTGTTCTAAGGGATATTTTTCAACATGAAGCTTCATTGAACTTCCCAGCAAGTTCAGATGTTTTTTTCGGCGATTCTGTGGTGAAACCCGAATGGTAGAACCGTTTCTCTCTAGGAATTGGAAGAAACATTTTTTCCCACTTCTCTTCGTGGATACAAATCTCTTCGTCTCTTTATATCCTTTTTTATAGTTGTTGGACAACATATCTGGAACAATTGAAATTTTTAGCCCTTTCTATTTGTGATAAGGATTGGCTATGGAGAAAATGGAGTTGTGGTATCTCTGCTTCGGTAAGTTCTATAGTTTTAGCATTGTTACTTATTTAGAACGATATTGAATACACAATAGTTATAAATCTATGCTGAAACATAAGAAACATGGGATAAATTCTGATTTCAGAAAACATGACATTTTATTAATTACACATTTAATATAATGCACATTATAATTCTACATATTTATCAATATTTTCATCATATAGATCTCTCTGATGGTTATATATATATATATATATATATATATATATATATATATATATATATATATATATATATATATATCCAGGTGCTCACAATAACCTCTCTCCCCCTTTTCAATAGTCAGTATCTATCCACCTTATGTCTATACCATCTCCCTATCAAATGGGGTTAGTTATCCTACTACCCATTCTATCGCATGAAACGAAATCTTCAATTACACCTGCCTCATACTCACGTTTATTACCATCAGGCAATGAGATTCCCATTAACCTATACCTGAGGACACCCCCAACAAACCTCTACCCAAGGCTTCTTCGTACTTATGCCTCCTGGGGCCGTCCCGCCGGGGCTCTATTTATGGACGTCTCCGCGCATATCTAAGCCCGCTCTCGCCTCCCTCCCGTCTGGCCCCTTATCAGCCTCTAGTTAGTGTCTCATTGTAACTTCAAAGCTTTTGTTTATCATTGCATTACGTTAACTCGCTCGAGTCGGGTGCCGGCGCGAGGGCAGTTTTTCTCCTACAGCTCCCACGCTCACGCACGTGTATACACTGCCACCCCCCCATCCCATCTTCTTTTACACCCCCTCACGTGTGCGTGTCTGAAAAGCGATAATTACCCTGTAATTTTATAGACTTTGGCATCTCATGGGTCATTCATCTTAACCGTACGGTTGATTTAGAGCGACAAACATGCGTTTGGACAGGAAGGAAAATGTTAATACTCATTAGTAACCTCTTTCTATCATGGTGGGGTTAGCGATGATCAACTTTACTACTGGCATGACTGGAAGGAGCTGCGCCAACCTCGCCCATTACTGCTATTGCGAATTGTGCTTACAGAACAAAATTTTCAGAAGACTTTTAAAACTCAGCGACCACTATCCGGGATTAGTTGACTTTCAGGAGACGCACGACAAGGCGAGATGAGTAATCTCCCTGTCAGACAAACAGGTTATACAAAAGAGGTTTTGAAAAAGCCTTTTAACCGAGGAATAAAGAAAGGTCATGATAACTAAAAGGGATAATAATAAAAATAATTCACACTTAAGAAGTCATTTTAATTAACCCCATAACTGTCGAGTAAATAGTAGGAGGGGGGAGGGGGCGAACCTGCGCTATCAAGATCTCTTCTCTTCACAGGACACCGCTATAACCACGAGGCTACAGTCTCCAGGACTTGAAGAAAAGGTTCAAGGCTGAACAGTCCAATGTGTGTGAGTTTATGTAAACGTCAGAGTGTGCAGAGTGCATCATTTCAATAATTATAATACTATTTCATACAAGAATACTTAAGAGTATGAGTGCCTTTGGAATACTTTTCGGCAATTATAGTATTCATTTGTAAAACAAAGCATATATCACAAGGACAGTAAATTTAGCGACCTTAGAATGAAAATATGTAAATAAAAATAAAAGTGAAACTTAACAGTGGATCTTTATCACAATCTTTAGGAAAATAGATCATAATAATACATCCAATTAATTTAAATTAGTTTCAGTTTATTTCATGGTTATTACAGCAGTCTTTTAAGTTCTTAATAAATCCCCCAAGTTCCTCTCATTTGAAGAGACCTGTTTTCATGTATTGGGTAGGCTCAAACTTCAGAGGAATTGCGTGCCGGAATAATAATAATATTAGAAAGTCGAAGAACAAATTTCCTCCTCTTAACCAATTCTTTCCTCGCCAGTTCGATCTCACGTTTGTCACACCCAAACGACTAAAGTTTAAAGACAGCTGCGATCTTGGCAAATCTAAACGCTAGGATTGGGGGAGGGGGTCTACTCTGAACTTAAATTGGCAAATTTATGTAAATAGTGCAGAGACTTGTGTGTTGGTGCGCAATTTCGTTATTGGAACTGCCTGTCATTTTTTCACTATTTTGCAGTTCGGCTGCTCAGCATGACAGGGTCACTTATCACCGAATGCTATTATTATCTGGCATCAGCTTTTTCCCAATACTGTTTATGTCTGTCAATGCTGAGGTAAGCTAGCTGTTATTATGCCTCTCGTGTATCCAAAATCGCTTGAACATGTTTGATGCGGCTTTCGCAAGTGGGCAGGCTATATGAAATGTTTTTTTTTACATTTTATGTGTTAACGACTTAATTAATGATATACTGTGAACTAATTACGGATATTTATTCGCGAATCTATAGTGGAGCGATTCACAAAGCCATTTTTTAATACTAATCCAAACATAAACAACACATCTTAGTCATGACTGAATTCGCATCATGGTCTTTTGCATTGACTTTCTTGTGGCACGATCGGTTAAAACACATGAGAAATCAATTTTAGGTTTTCATCATCTGGAACTCGTTATAGATTAAGTGTGATTAATAGTCAGAGTGGCATAACTTAAAACATTGCTGAATCAGCAAAATGTCTTTAATAACTTTAGCCGAAAAAGAGAACCTAACAAAATGTTTTTCTCCATCTGCTATTATGATTTTTTTACTTCATTTTAGCACAAATGCCTTATCTGATATTTTGGCCATTGAAAGAAATGATTGTGAGGAAGTTTGTCGGACTATTCATGCATGTAGAGGCCATGTGTCTGAGTCGATGATTGTGGCATTGATGGTCTTCGGCTTGGTTTATTTATGGAATCTCTGGTGGCTTATGATCCCATACCTGGGCTCAGAAAGTTTGTCGACATTCAAGATAGTTCCAGATGGTGGTCGGATTTTGGTTGTTACTGCCTCGTTCTCTTTTCTTCTGCGCATCTGATGATTTCAAAAGGAGATGCTCCTCAAATGATGTTTCATCCTTTTCTCTGCATCATGTCTTCGGTTTCCTTATTGTGTGTCAATAGCCAATTGAAATGCGAAGCAATTGTACATATGCTGATCTCAAATTGTTATTTGAGCGCAGTATCCTGTAATTAAACAAGCTTTGAATCTTAATAGGACAGTTCAAGCACTTAAAAATGGTTAACAATTTAAATTTACTTCGGAAATTTATGTCAAAATGGACAAGTCCGTCGCCATCCCATTAATTGTTTCGTTTCATCGTGGGGCTGAGTGGTTTTAACTAGATCAGAGCAGAGTAGTAAAATGAATATTTCCACAACCGAGAACCCTACGCTACCCATTTCCCTAACAAAGCAAAAACAGTGCATCTCACGCTTCTCGGGGGAACTGATCCTGTAAAACTTGTCATTTTGTTTGGCATTCGTCTGATCTCTCGACCGATTAAATTGCGGTTTATGACAGACGTGTTTACTTGTCCAGAATGGGTGAAGAGACGCAAGAAAAAAACAGACGAATGAGTTAAAAAGGAAATGAGGAATGAAAATAGAAATATAGATAGTTATAATTCTAGTCAATCACCTGTATATCCTGAGTAGGATGCATTTTAATGGTCCGTAAATCAGCTCCTACAATTGAGTATATGCATGCCAAGCACGAAATTGAAATATCTTTAGTTGGAAGCAATTGGTGGAATCTCTTCTTGTGAATGCGCGTAGATGACCAATAATAATAATAAACATGTTTATGAAAGATGTGATGCCACGAAATATGTCGCAACTCAATCTCTCAAATGGTTGAGCATAAAATGCAAATATGCATCCATTATTATTATCTAATTCAAAGCTATTTAATATTCATTGTAATATTATTATTCTCTATTACATATTTTTTAAACAGGGTTGTTTATTAAAATGCCTTTAATTATATTGAATAAATTGTAAGGGGTTAATTTAACAGAAAAGATATATCATTAGAAAGAACGATTATATAAATTTAATATGATTTTAAAGTTAGAAATTATATCTTTTAAATGCCTCTAATACACCTAGAACATCCGTTTAATCTCGTCGGATTCCATAGAATCGGGAAATGTTAACATCGATTTCGCTCAATTTAAAGGGATAGTCTTTAATTGGTTTTAAAGGGCTTTAGAGTGAGTGGGCAATATTCAGATTGATTATTTAGGGAAAAGTTAAATGCCTTCTCGAGATACTCTGAAACGAGTTGAGTCCCCAATTCTCTCCTTAGTTGGTAGAGAGTTGTAGTAAGGGATAAATTCGGTTCTTTAAATATTTGAAAATCAAAATGTTTAAAGTTTGATAAAGGTAACTTGCGTCAGACTTCAACTTCATACTTTTGAAAGAGAGGTTTTCTGCAGGTCGCAAAGCCTCTCGTTTGGAAGTTTGAAATTAGGGGAAGTGAGAATTTGATAATAATTAGATAAAAAATAATGAATTTGAAAAAGAGTCTGCACGTTGCAACCTGAAATAAATTTGAAGAATTTAAAGATAACCAAAGTTTCGTGCAGCTTAAAAGGTGTGACGATAAAAGCATAATACACCACGACAAAATAATGAAACTAAACACTAACTTGATTCCCCTAAGGAACTTAAATTTATTTACCGTAAGAAAGTGCACCCTGAAATCTCTTAGCCATCTGATCTTGAAATATTTAACGTTTGAAAAGGGCTCCATACAACCCCACCAGACAGAGAGATGCCCGAGATCAAGGGATCTCCCTCCTCTAGTCCCATCCTTTAAAATATGCGCCCACTCCCTCCCGCCGCCCGTGCCCACTATCTTAGGGGCAGAGAGTTAGAAAGACGTCCCACAATCCAGGCCACGACCCTCGACCGTGCAACATATTTATGTTCCAAAAGTGCATTTAAGCGCTGTACTTAAACTAAGTTTTAAATATTAATAAATGCCCCCTACAGATCCAAAACTGAAGAAAAACATAAAACATGTAATAAATCGAGAGACAAAAGAAGTGGATAAAGACAAACGAGGAAATGTGGAAACTCCACAGGCCGAAAATATTTTATATATATATATATATATGTATATATTATATATATATATATATATATATATATATATATATATATATATATATATATATATATGTATATATATATATATATATATGTATATATATATATATATATATATGTATATATATATATATATATATATATATATATATATATATATATATATATATATATATATATATATATATATATATATATATATATATATATATATTTAGGAGTTTGTTTTACAGTACTACTTTTTGCTTTGGCAGAGTAAGGTATGAATGGGAAGTGCCACGGTCCAATGCCCCTTTCGTAGCCCCTCCCCCCCGCTCATCGCGTAAATTTTTCCCCTTATATTCAAACTGTGCCTTTCTGAACTGATTGGCTCTCCTCGCTCCCTCCACACGCGGCACTATGACACAATTGGTTTAACACACTGGTGTCTTATAAGAATTCCTAGCGAGTGCCCCTTTCCCTTTTTTTTTACGAGGGAGCAGACTCGGAACGGGGGGGGTGGAACAAAGGGGTAAATGAATGCAAATTCCCCTTCCTGGATGCCACCCCTCGCTTCACTCTCGGATCGTCTCCCCTTAGGGTACAATCATAAACCATATTCGCCGATCCTAATCTCATCACCGCTGCACAATTGGACTTTTCTGGAGGAAGGGGAGGGAGGGGCTGATTTCCCGCCCAATTTCACTCTAGAAAAACACACCCAAATAAACCTATACTCTCACACACGCCACTCGTGTCTGTGCTCTCCAAACAGGGCTTAAATATTAACGCAGTCACATACAGATCTCGTGTAACGTAATGCACCTTGTGGATTGTAACATGCCATACACCCGTAACTACATACCAGTCTCTCTGTACGTGTGGATGCATGCATACGTTCACCATAGTCAAATATTAGCATAGACAATGTTGTAGATTATGTGTGTGCAATATGATACACATGTGAATTATAGCGACCGTATGCATACACATTAACACACAGGAAAAGGCTTCGTATTTAGCCAATTTGTGCATCTTGGGTTGAGCAAATGCGCCAATTTACGAACTTTGATTCGTTCAAAGAAACAGAAAAACTCTCGCTAAATTCGGTGGGCGTTGTCCTTCTCTCGCTCCCAGGAATGAGTTCATTTGGTAGCGGTTAACCACAGATCTCCACTCTTTGTTGAGGTTGTACTACCGATTTACACTCCTGGTAGTAGAGTATTACAACCAAGTCGCACTATGCATAGAGTTTTACCACCGATGTGCTCTCTTGTTTGAAAGTTTACCACCGCTAAGCACTCTTTGGGGGTGATTTTACCACAGTTTTGCACTATTGGCATAACTTTTACCACCAGACAGTACTGTTGTAATTGTATTAATAGCGATCATCTCTTTATAAGGGATATATCACCGATCCGCCCTCAAATAAGATTTTTTTTCTCTCTGGTGGATTTACTGATTAACGTGGATTATAAACCACAGATTTCTACAGCTTTGGCATCTACAACAAAGACGACCAAAATCAGAGCTCCATCCGCTCACTAACCACACCCAATATGTCTAAACTTCGGTAAAATAGGTGAAGAATAGTATTCTTTATTAGCCAAAAAGGGGGGGGTCGATGTGTATCTTATTCCAATTCTCCAAGAGGAAATAACAGGAATCAGGCGTAATCCAACGCGAATATGTTCTCCGGATATCCCTTCGATGAGAAATAACCAAAATCTTGAATCATTCCCTGACAAATCTAAAATACAACCGGGGGTGGGGGTTAACGTAAAGTGGTAAACCATTTTCCTGCGGGGGATTTTCATCCTAAGTGCCAGGGGATTTGGGGAAGCTTCCCTCCTTAGTGACCTCCTAGATGTCCAATGTTACATTCAAGGTTATACATCGCCACTGAAATGTAATTTGTATGAGTGCGATCTTGGGGGAGGTTGTGCTGGGTATATTTGGGCCGGGACTGCGATTACTGGTGTTACCACGGACTTGAGAACACTGACTACACGATAGAAGGTCAGCTTACACCCCCTCCCACACACACACACACACTCTCCCGCTCGTTGGCTCACTTTATTTTGGATTGTTATCTATAATAATAATGTCAATAATAACAATTACAAAAATAATGTCCATAATAACAATTGCAATAATAATAACAATTAAAATATTAATATCAGTAATAGCAATAATAAAAATACAATAATAATGTCTAATGACAATTACAATAAGAATGTCAATAATAATAATCACTATAATAATAATAATAATAATAATAATAATGTCAATAATAACAATTGCAATAATTATAATGTCAATAATAACAATTTCAATAATTATGTCAATAATAATAATTACAATAATAATAATAATAATGTCAATAACAATTGCAATAATAATGTGAATAATAACAATTACAATAATAATGTCAATAATAACCATTACTATAATAATGTCAATAATAAAAATTCTAACAATAACAATGAAAATAACAATGGCAATTATAGCAATAGCAATGGCGATAAAAAAAATAATAATGAGGACATTAATTATAATTAATAATAAATATATAATAATAATAGTAATTTCAGTCTGTACATATTTGTATGTGCGCTTTCCTCTTTGTATATGTGTACGTATAAGTTACCTATTCGAAACTATGTATAATGCGACCTTGATACAATTTGTACTCCTATAAAGTCACTTGAATTGTTCCACACTTAGACATGGGCATAAAAAAATTCGATTGCGGTGAAAGTAAAGAAATTTAATTTCCGGTTCTTTCGTCTTCATCGTGAATTTTATTAATGACGAAAACGAAATAATTTCTAGTTAACGTAATAATTTCCCTCCGTAGAGACTTCTTTTCTGATAATGTGTTCACTTGCCTTCCTCCTCTATAAACCCCTTTGTCCTTATACTTATATAGGGTGTTTCAATAAGGTCGCTCGATTTTTAAATGTAAATAGAACAAGTTGTGTATGATTTATGTACTCAAATTATTTTAAATTTGAAAGTACTTTTTAGGCATTAAGTGTGGAATATGACGTCGTTTAAATATCCGCCTCGGCTTCGCTTGGTGGAACGTATTCGGGAGGCCCAATTTTCGATGACTTTGTCGCATAAATCTGACTGAATTTGCTGGATGGTGTTCGTTATGTTGACTTTGAGGACATCAACTTTTTGCGGATTATTCGCCTAGATCTGCGATTTAAGGTAGCCCCAAAGAAAGTAGTCTAATGGCGTTAAATCGCATGATATCGGTGGCCAGTTGACGTCGCCTACGCGAGATGACCCTGCCCTGAAATCGCTGGTGAAAAATGTCTATCGTGGCGGGCGCAGTGTGGCACGTAGCGCCGTCCTGTTGGAACCACATGTCGTCAGTATCCATATCAGGCATATAATCCAGTTGAGTCCACAAGAGGTTGCTTATCATCCATCTGTAACTCTCGCCGTTGACTGTTATGGCAATCCCATCGTCGTTCTCAAAAAAATACGGACCGATGATTCCATTAGACAAAAATCCGCACTAAACAGTGACTTGGTTGGTATACAATTGGTGCTGGTGTATCTCATGTGGATTGTTTATGTCCCAAATCCGACAATTTTGCTTGTTCACAAATCCATTCATCCAAAAATGGGCCTCGTCGCTGAAGATGATAGAAATCACGTAATGCGCGGAACGTTTGTCGAACCGAGCACTGATTATGATAATAACATTTGATGATTTGCACACGCTGTTCAACGCTATAACCTTTTATCGTAACTTGCCAAGTACTACTGAACAGTTTACAGTAAAGTTGCCAGATGTCTCTTTAATAAAATGGCCACTATCGCCTGACAAAGCTTGAGCATACTTGTTGAAAGACCCTTTACTTGAGCAGGGCTCTTTGTGGAGAAAGACGAGAAGGATGGAAATCTGCCCTTTGGTTTGTCATTTTCTTAGATAATAAGTAGGTATGTAAATTTTAGTTAATTAATTCATATATATATATTTATGAACCAATCCCTGCTTTATCTAATGTATGCATATGTCACCATAAATATATAGTTTTTTAAATATGACCCTCGTGTGTACGTATCGCCCTGTGCTTCCGTGTATGTATGAACGAACTCCTTAATTTTTTAGGTCTAATTCAGATGCTCGTAAATAAGACTCAGAATGCCCTTCCTAATGGGAAAGAAAAGCAGGTGTCGTGCCTCCTCCTTCCCTCAGACCCGAACAATGGCAGAAGGGTGCCATGCAGAGCGGGAATGGCACTTGTGGAGGTCAGGGACCAAGAATGAGTCGATTGTTTTACGAGGGCGAAAGGAGACGTGGGAAAAATTCCATTCCCTCTTTTTAAAGGAAGTGGAGGGGGACACAGATCCATATGGTTCTCTGCTTTTAATCTCTCTTTCTTTTCCCCTTCTCCTTTCTCTCTCTCTCTTTCATAAATACACACAGATAATTTATAATGCATTATTGTATACATACTTAATTCACGTATATTGCTTAGATGAAAATATTTTTGGTACTGCACAGCAGGGTGGCAGGTCAACCTGGAGGCAGAACTGAAACTTTGTTTGGGGGAGCTAACATCAATAAAATCAGATCAAATATATTCCAGATCATGAATGCAATGCCAAAAATGGCTACACTTTTATAAAAGAATTGTTTTTTCAGTTTAGTCCGGTAAATTCGTTTCGAAAATTAACCTAACATATAAAGAAAAGAACTAAGAGATGAAATGTTGCAGCTCAAACCTGGAATTAAGCAATGGGACAATATAAACGCTTAGTTAAATTAACTTTGGGTGTCTTTTGACTGACGGTCCAAAACGTGTCCAAATAACTCCTCTTTTGATATGTTGCGAAACTCCTCTACTACGTACAATCCCTCGAGTACATGAAAACCCTCTCGTATGCGAAACCCCTCTAGGTCTCAAAATTCCTTGAGTACATAAAAACTCTTTCGTACTAGAAACCCCTTTAGTACATGACCCCACCCCTCTTCTCAGTCACAGTGTAGGACTTAGATTCGCGATTAATGAGTGGCTAGTCCATAAGGATTCCATTGCACCACGTCATTTTACAAATGCAAACGTAAGAATTAATAGAACGAGGAGAGCGGTCGACTATTTAGCATAAATTCTATTATATGGAGATTACAATAATCACTAGTAGGTATACAAGGTGTGCAATATTTAAACAGACGTAGTTAATAATACTACACTTCATTAGATTGGCCGTATTATTATTTATATTTGTCGCGGTCGATGTTGTGTTGAGATGGTGTTTATGCACATGACGATTGTCGAACCCACCCCTCTCATCTAGGCACTCCTGGCATGCTATATCTTGGCACCATAATTGCGTCTATCAGAAACTAAACTATCTACTTTGGTTCTCCTACCAGAAAGCGCAGAGCCTCCCAATACAAAGACGCTATTGAAAAGATTCAACAAAACGTTTATTGTTCGCCTTCGAGACTAAACAATTAAAACAAGGACAAAGTTTCTTACTTTTTTGTTGTTTGTTTTGATTATAGAGGTACACCTATTCACTGTGTCGGTCCTAGCGTTGAATTATCCTCTCAGCGCTGTTCAGTGCCTTAAGTTAAGCTGGGTTTTCGAACTGCGCGGTGGCAGATTTTCTGAGTCGATTGCACATACTCGTGTTTATTTGTGTGGTTGCATTTGGTGTTTGGTTGTTAAGGAAAAATGGATTAAGGTTGGGTGGCTGGTTAAGAGTAGAGAACTAATGTTGGGCTAAGGCTTGGTATAACACCCCTCCTAATACACACAAACACACACAGATTTAACAATCCATAATACATTTTGACTGGATTACAGAGAATTGACTCGGATCGGGTTGGTGTGAATCATCCTCCAAAAAGTAAACTCTTCCTCCACTAAATTTAAAAGTGAATCATATAAACAAACAGATCGAGAGATACATAGATAAATGGCGAATGACAGGCAGAAAGATAAATAAACAGAAGGAGGGGGTAACATTATCTTCATTGACTTATTTTCCATTTTTCTCCACCAGGGAGTAAGACCTTACCCTGGGGTGTTCCTCTCCCGAAATGTCAATGAGTGCCACATTATATTGAGGGACAGAATGTAACTTATCGTCAGAAATAAGATTAAATAAACCGCGTCTCATTTTAAGTGTCGGGGGGCTAAATTCCAATCTCCCCCCCTCCCCTCTTATGTCCCCGAGGTGTCCTAGTTCGAGTCCCGCAAGCCTGAAATCATGGAATCAGGCGTCACTCATCATCAGGTCAATGCGAACGCGTCGTGAATTCCTATTTAGGGAATTGGGAATCGCTCCCTGCTAGATGACAGGGGAGAAGACACAGACAAGGCGATTAAGACCTTTCTGTGAAGAGAATTTTGAGTTCTTTCGAGTTTGTTCTTGATGGGAGTGAATGAGTCATCCATCACGAGGGATTTAAATCCTTACTTTGGTGTTCTTAGCTCCCACAAACTTCCCCTGGCCTTTATGACCTCCCACCCTCTGGTTCTAGTGTTTAGAGTGCACGATATTTCATATCCAATCTCATTTTTCATTAATGTTTTGTTCCACTGAAGTGTGTCAGATTATTTGTAAATATTGAAAATGGCTGAGGCTCTTTTAAATCAGCTACACTTTTTCCCATACTCTTCTTGGAGTTCACTCAAACATGACAAAAAAATGTAATAACGTGTATATATGGAATTTAGTATATGGAATCTAAATTCCATATGAGGGCAAAATAAGACAAATTATAGTAGGATTGACTATTTCACTCTCATGAGATCATTTGTAAATTTTTAATTAGTAGGAATACGTAGAGTAATAGCATAGAGGAAAAAGGTGTGGTAGTGAGGAACAGTGATAACAATAAGGGAGAGTGTGATGCCAGTGAGGAAGTGTGTGATAAGCGAAAAAATGCGTTTAATACTAAGAAAGAGAGTGATTATGGTGAAGAAGAATGTAACAACAGTAAGGAATATGACAGCATTCAAGAAAAGCACCTTAAATGAGAGCAGATTAGAGATAAATGACCTGCCGAAACAATGAAATTGGCAGCAAGAGAAAACTTTGTCAAAGTTGCTATGGGAACCTCTACGCGAGGAGTTAGCTAGGAGGCAACTGGGTCCGTCTGGGCTTGGTTAGGGTGTGGTTTGATAAAGTTAGGTCCCCTGGAAGAGGGAGACCTATGGTATTTGTTAGTTAGAATAAGTAGTGTCCAATTATTTTTAGTCGCGTGTACGCAATTCTCTAAGTTACTATGTTGGTTCGTAGGTCATCGGTCAGACGGTAACCATTTTACTTTTCAATTGAGTTTTTTAGCAATGACATCGTAACTATTCGGTCGATTCTAATGATATTTATAATCATTATGTTGTTTTACATTCTCTTTCAAATGATATAATTGCCAAGGTCCTCCCAAGGTTAGTCCGGGAGTTATTGAAAGTTTTGAAGGTCGTAAGGTCATATGGTCATAAATCAGAATAATTGAGAGCACGCGACTTAGGTGTGTTGACCTTGTCTTTTTCGGTGGTTTTGGTAGATTAGAGACAGACAGATACGGAGAGAAAGAGAGAGACAGATACACACATACAGAGAGACAGACAAAAAGAGAAAGAGACGGACAGATACAGAGAGAGAGAGATATATATAGAGAGAACAGGGGATAACGACAAACACAAGATAAATAAATAAAAAGCGCTACGTCCTAGCAAGTGCAAACACCGCTAAACGAAGTTAAGCCACATTGGCTATGGTTGGTCTCCGTCTAGAGTCCCGATATAGGTCAATTCTGAGGCGGCTGCCTTGGTACTCAACTCGGTCTATTTACAGTCCTTCCACACATCTTCACTTCACATAACTTCACCGTTTTACCCCTTTACGCTTCATTTTTAAACCAACCAATGGAAGTTTACAAATAAGCGTAATACTCAGAGATAGGAACTGATCCAAGCCGTGGTTCCCGGTCAGTAAAGTCACTCAGAGATAGGAGCTGATCCATGCGGTGGTTCCCGGTCAGTAAAGTCACTCAGAGATAGGAGCTGATCCATGCGGTGGTTCCCGGTCAGTAAAGTCACTCAGAGATAGGAGCTGATCCATGCGGTGGTTCCCGGTCAGTAAAGTCACTCAGAGATAGGAACTGATCCATGCGGTGGTTCCCGGTCAGTGAAATGACTCAGAAATAGGAACTGATCCATGCCGTGGTTCCCGGTCAGTGAAATGACTGGCGAGAAGGACGGAGGAATCTTCAATTTAACATCCACTCGAAAACAAGAGTTGTTTACAGCGGGCGAATTACATTTCCCTCACATCCCCGTCCTTCCCCTTCTCCCTTCGTCGTTTTGGATCTGACTTCGACCTTCGTCAACATGAATACATAGGATGTTGCTTTGTGGCTTTCATCAGTGTTCGCTTAATAGGATTTTTAGGCGTTTGTATTCTGGTGTTAATTAGGTTAGGCTATTTATGTTTCCTCGAGATATGTGATTTAATTAGTTTAGATTAGGCTATGTCTCAATATGGTTCATTCCCTAGCTCTGGCTTAAACTAATTAACATGTAAAATACGAAATAATAACACCTAAAAATCACAATAGGCGCGCAATCCCATAAAAGTTAACTGATCCGTTGCTTTTAGTGCCTACTTGACTGCAATTATGCACGCGCGCGTGAATACGTCAACGATTGTGGAGGGTCACTCGTGAACGGTACACATACAGCGGCGTACGCTCATACCCAGGGGTGTATAAACAGTCGCATGCAGTTCCTACTTGAAAACTATCCGCTATGGTGGATTTAATATATATATATATATATATATATATATATATATATATATATATATATATATATATATATATATATATATATATATATATATATATATATATATATATATATATATATATATACATAAATATATATACATATATATATATATATATATATATATATATATATATATACATATATATATATATATATATATATATATATATATATATATATATATATATATATATACATATATATATATATATATATATATATATATATATATATATATATATATATATATATATATATATATATATATATTATATATTAATATGGTGCCCCCTCCCCCCCCTCCCCCAAATTAGACCGTTTTTGAGAAGTAATATCTGAATAACCATTGCAGCTTGGGACATGAAATAAAAACAAATGAAAATCGAATCCTTTAAACTCGATATATATTTTTTGTTATATGGTGCACGTGTGTGTGTGTGTGTGTATTTTAAGCAGATTTATCGTCATCATTCACTCGTAATAGGATCTCTTCAGGCGTGACAGAGGAAGAAGAGTAAAAAAAAGGAAAAGAAAAACTGGATGATGTGGAAGAACAGAGAACAAATTACTGAGGCCAGGAAAGATTAGAAAGCTCCGGGAACTAATTAGTACCAAGCTCAACTTTTGTTTACTTTGCACCTTAGTCATCTCTACCAACCTCCTTTATCCCCTTCCTTTTTCTCTCATTCTTCTTCCTTATGCCTTTTCTCTTCTTCTCTCCGATAATTCACCTTTTCTAATAGGCCTCAATTCTAAACTAGAACACCCACTTCGACACGTACACACCAGTGGAGAGTCTCTCTTACACGCAGTCCCCACTCCCCCACATTTCCCCAGATGGACACTATATCACCGGCGCTCTGCTCTCGCAAGTTCTCCGACCGAGAGGTCTTAAATCAATTTAATTCTGAGGCGAAGGGGACATAAATTCGGAGCCTCCACCGGGGCTGTAAATCCCCCAAATGAAGTCGGTAAGTGGCGATTCGAGGCCCCCTGGGAGGGGGAGGGCAGACAAGGGGTGAGTGGTCATGGAATGGGGGAGGAGGGAGCAATCTTTGTTATTTTTCTGCGCTTCCAAGATGGTCTGAAACGTGAGAAAGGAAGCAAAGAAGAATAAAATTTAAATAATTGTCATATATCGCGTCTCCCTCTCTCTCTCTCTCTCTCTCTCTCTCTCTCTCTCTATCACACACACACAAACACGTACTCTCACTCTCCTCTCTCTCTCTCTCACATACAGAATGACAAACAGGTCAGCAGTGCGTTTAACCTCTTTGTAGATTCCTGTTTCTTACACCTCGTGTTGATCTCTCTCAAGATGATGTAATTGAATTTCATTTCATCTTCACACAACCGACAACTACATCCTTGAGCGAAGTTGGTGCTAGTCTCTTCCAACGATAGAGTTAAAGGGTCACACAAAAAGAAAAAGAATGATGAGAACAAGAAAAAATGAAGAGAATAACAACAACAAGAAAAGGAAGAAAAAGAAGGAAAAGTAGAAGGAGAAGAAGAAGAAGAAGAAGAAGAAGAAGAAGAAGAAGAAGAAGAAGAAGAAAGGGAGAACAATAAAATTAAGACAAGAAGAAGGAAAAGGAGAAGAAGAACATCAACTACAAGAAAAGAATAAAAAAGAAACAAAAGAAGGAGAGGAATAATAACAACAACAAAAAATAAGGGAAAATAAAAAGAAGGAGAAGAACCACAACAAGAACGGGAATCAAAAGGAGAAAAAAGGAATAATGGAAAGGAGAAGAAGTATAAGAAAAAAAGACAAAATAACAAGAAAAGAAGAGGAAATTAGAAAAAAAGAAGAAAAATAAGAAAAAGACCGGGAAGAAGAATAACAAGAAAAAGGAGAAGAAGAAAGAAAGAGATTAAAATAAAAAAAATAGAAGAATAATGATGAGAAGAAGAAGAACAACAACACCTACTGCTGCTTGTAAATATAGTAAATGGTCCATTCACAGGACCCACGTAATTATTATCATGGTAACCACCGCCAAAACCATTCATTATATTTTGTAAGATCTGGGTAAAAACATTCTTAAAATATAAAGCGAAAACTAACGAGGGCATCTCCCACAAAAGTTTGTAAACCAATCCAAACAAACAAATTTAAAAATAGTTCAAGGATGAGGGGCAGGGAGCCGGGAGGACTAGAGAAAATGGCCAACAATGGAAATGTCGAGAAAGAATAAAGCCTAGGGAGTTTCATTCTAGTTTCAGATCTCCAGATAATACGGGGGGAGTGGAGAAAGTACTTCACCGACAGTGAGTCAGATGGGCTTGTCTACAGGGCCCGCTTTTCGGGTGGTAGAGTTGTTAATGGAGTTGTGAAAATGCGTGATTCTCTCTCACTTTTTTTCAACATTTCTCGCATCATTTAGTTTTCTTCGTCTCGTTCATCCCGAAGCGTTGCCTTCATTTATTCTTCAATTCATTTACTTCATCACTTGTTTATTTTACTTCGGTAAACCTTTCATCACGAAGACTGACTCTGCTTGCCGGCTGCCGGCTACCAGGGAGTAAGGTGACTGATGGGCCGGGCGATTTGCCTCTTTCCCGTCTCATTGACTGATTGCGGATGAAGGATTTTTTTAAATATGCACTTGAACGAGGTCCAACAACCAGATAATGAAATTCACATAAAGATCAATATAACAATCGCTGGCAAGTCTGCTATCACCAGAGCACCTTGTGCCATCGTTAAGGGTGGTACAGAAACACTTGTGTTACTGTATTTAGCCGGCAGTGCTTCGTGGCCCAGGGGAGAGTCAGCCGTTCAACTTTTGGGGAGGGTGGATATATAAACCCCTTGGGCACGTCGTGAGAGTGGAATTATGTGTTGTTTTGTGAAAAAAATGTGGATAAAGTAGGCTGTGACGTACGGCCACGTACTTCACAACACACTTCATGAACACTTCGTGGCCGGAGCTGTTTGCGCGCATGCGTCAGACTGCACACCACCTATTGTCGGTGGATCAATGCGAAGGCAGAATACGTGCCCCATGTTCACTGAGAGGAGTGTGCGCAAGAAGTGTTCTGACGTGTTTGCACGTTCGTGTGTATATGTGTTTAATGTCAGAAAATGTAATTTATTCTGGCCCATCCGCCATCACTTCCGACACATCTCCAATGGGCCATGCTATGCCCGTGTAAACCCCAATGAGGGAATCGTAACTAAGCTCCAGCAAACAGATGTCTCGTAATGTGAGAATGTGTACATATCTCGACCTTGAGTACCTTCCTGATGGCTTCTCAACACAACCCTTCACCGTGTAAATTCAATGACAATTAGTGGGTAGTGGATTATATCACACTTTATTGATTTTAATCCAAGACACTTGTCCGAGGAACTCCCACATGTACGTTGACTTATATTCGTACACATACTTATCACTTCAATATAACCCCTTCCTGAATATACCTGAGCAGAGAGTGCGTGATAGAGCCTATGGTGGAGTGTAACGCATATTAAGTTGCAAATATTTCACGGATCGAAAGAATTTTGTGGGCTTAGCCACTCCTTAATAACAATTTCAATATTTTTGCTGTCGGATCTTAGGGTAAATCGAGTCATGCAAGTGGGGGCCGGGGTATCTTCAAGAAATAATTATATCCTATTTACCTTAACGAGCAAACACGAGCCGAATTTCTAAGGGTTCATTTCCTCGAGATCTCATTTATAGAAGTAGAGCCGGAAAACTTCTAAACTGCTTTCCCCAACAACCAATAAATACTATTTAACCTTCTTCCGTTCTTATAATCGTAAGCTTACAAACTAAAATAAAGTGAGTGGAAAAAAATGAGATGAAGTTAGATAAAAATATTCACGAGACGAGTTTCCCATCTTCCGAAACTAAGTCGATTGAAAAGTAAAGGTAGTCTATTTTAAAGGATTTTTGCCTTTTGTATCGATGGCCGTAGAATTTATGTTATCTTGCATCCTCTTGGATTCGACAAACCCAGGTTTTAATATGATATTAACTCACTACTTGATCATTCTCATTATGTGCTAGCTCAATATTACTACCAACTCCCCAATTTACTCATTTCCATTTTGATGTATTTAAGTATATAAATTTATTATTTGCTTGGAGAGAAATCACTTAACTATTCATTTAAATACTAGACTCCGATTTTAAAATTAACAATACAGGATAACTTCTGTGGAACCATGTGTAAGATTCGAACCTAGTTTAACTAGGAAACTAAAAAATAACGACCCTAGACCTGGTATGGTGGACTAATTCTACATATCTTTTCCGAGTTCGCTTTAGTGAATCTCTGTAATATCTTTGTTATTATGCAAAATACATAACGAAGAAAATGGACAGCAGATTACAAGTTCTTACGTCTTTATTCACATAGACTTCCACACCTGCTTCTCTATAAGCTTTTGATCATGGCGTTCTCATTGGTTGTTCGTACTTTCGAAATTAACCCGTTTTGAGAAAAAAAGAGATCGGAATTGGATATAATTTCCTCAAAAGTAGCCTCTATTTTAATTTGCATAATCTTTTGTGTAACTTTATCATTATTAACTCGTGTTATCTGTTTTGTAACCCTTTCTTTATCTCTAGTCCTTGTATGTTCTTCCTGGAGGAAAATGACTCGTGTCTTTGAGGTTTAAATTCTTTATTATCCTTAGGTCTAAATCTCTCGATCTTTGGCCAATATTTTGCATCGTTTTGGAGGTCATTTGTAAGGTGTGGTAGGATAAGTAGGTAATTTAAATTACCAACCTTAAACTTATCTTGGTTAATTTAGTGGATGATCATTTTTACAAAGTGTCCATAGTTATTTTGTTAATTGCGCCACCTGTTTTTCTTACCTCGCGAACGAGGTCCAACCACTGGAAAATGAAAGGTAAATAAAGATTTTAAAATGACAATCGCTGGCAAGCCCATGCCCACTAGAGGGGGTTCCCGTTATAGGAGGATATCTGATCTATCTACGGTGCTGCGACACCTAATCTGTGCATAAGCCCATTCATCCCATCAAGGAGACGTGGAGCAGTTTTGAGCCGTTATTGCCATAGATAATCGCACAGAGTCGGTCACTAATCGCATCCAGGAAAGTATCAAGCAGAAAGAATACCCCACCAAGTACGGAGTGACCCAAAATAAGGATCCTAACTTTCAATAAACTTTATTTCTTAATTTTTTGTCGAATTAAGTATTGAAGTTTATGAAAAGTCGGGGCCGTTTTGTGGGTGGGTGGGTCATCCTGTATTACTTCTTCGGTAAGTACCAGATAAACATTTTACCTTTCATTTTTCTGACCGCTACCCTCTGAATTGAGGGTGGATGAGGGGTCGCAACAAGTATTGTGGAGCTGACTGTAATTGGCCAAATTTGGGAGATTTTGAATTTAGTTAGTTAAATTTGGGAGAATTTATCTTTCCTTAGTCAAATTTGGCGGAAATTATAGTTAGTTCTTCAAATTTATGACAACTCATCCTTAGTTGGTAAAACTTACGAGAACTTATATATACTTGGTCAAATTTGGGAGAACTTGTGTTTATCTGGTCAATTTGAAAGTGCTTATTGGTTGTCGTTAGACGTACTTAGCTTTACTCATTCCTGAATTTTTATGCTCCACTTAAATTTCTTATAAATTTCGTAGACCGTAGATAAAAGGCTAGCTCTCCACTCTCCCTTTACAACAAGTTAAGGCGAGACAAATTTATCCTTGTGCCTCCTATTGCTCGATTAAAGGGAGTTCGATTATTAGCTCTCTTTCATAAACTGTTAAAAAGGTCACTTTAAAAAAAATTGAACACTTTAAAAAACTCAAAATAGTGTTTTTCGATTATTACCTCACTAAAACTGTAAAAAACATTTTTAAAAAGATCGAACAGATTTGAAAAAAAATTCAAATAAAATATTTTTATTATTACTTGTCTTTCCTAAGCTGTGAAAAATGGCACCTTTTAAAAGATTTGAGAGGAGGCAATTCTTCCATTGCATAGAGCTTTTGTGGGATTTGAGTGTATACTATGGTCACGGATGGAACAGGCAGCCTTGTTATAGTCTTAATGGGTTTTTGTTTAGTTTTGTTTAGATTTGGTTTCTCTTTTTGTTCCTATTTCTTCCCGCTCCAGGAGAATTCATTTTTGGCTACTTAATTTAAGTATATCCCACACATTTTCCCTTATTCTAATTTCCCTACCATCCAAATCCCTTTTAAAACTCTCTCGTGTAGGTGCCATCGTTGGTTTTCCTATTTTTTCTAAGAATCGGTTCCTCTCTCACATTTGTTCACTTGCCTTCCATTTCTCTCCTCCCTAATCAGATAGAGGGGAAGGAGGTAGTGTGCCTTTGTGTGTGAACGAGTGTCACATTGTTACAAAATCCCTTTAACGGATCTTTCATCGAGTCTCACGTGAGGTCCCACCCGTAAGTAGGGCACGGCGGGGCATCGGGGCACCATGGAATGCGGCTGAGAATCGCAGACGCCAAATGAGCAGCGACAGGAACGGAAAGGGACGATCGAGGAACCCGCCGCTGTTTTCGGGGCACGAGGAACCTCCCCTCCTTCCGAGGAGGATCGAGGGCTACGACCAGGACGAACAGATCCACCTAATGAGGCCCCGGACGACCCCCGAGGATGACGGATGAGCGCCGATGACGACCAACTACTAACCCTTCGCCCCCTCGAGGCTCTTCCCTCTCTGTGGTGTCGTTCGTCTTCAGGGACTCGATGAGTTAGATCAAACTTTAATCCTGCCATTTATGTGTATGTGATGAGTGTACCTTTGTATATGCATGTGTGCCATAGCGTGTGTATGTATCTTCGTGAGGAAACAATCCTTCCACTGCCATTGGCACAGCCCCGTTCATTTAAGCACCTATATTGGTAGGCAATTACGCCAACTCCATGTACATCTGCAGCAATATATGCATTCAGTGGTGTGGTATAATATGTGCGTATTTCTATCGTGTGCAACAATTCATCCAAATATATCCTCCCGCTCTCGTTGCGTCATTCCGCTGCGATCAAAATTGCAATCGCGTCCCGCGTCGGGGGATTCCTGATCAGCTCCAACTACTCCAAACTTCCACTGCAACTGCATTCCTAACACCCAATTTGTGGTCGATACTCATCAACGCCAATACATTCTACATCCACCTCCTCCACCCCCTTTACTCTACCCATCTCGTCCCTTCCGCTCAAGGAAAATTGGCTTAGTGGTAAACACGGCAAGCTCCATGCTCGTAGGAAAAAGAATTCGACACCCTACGACGGTGGAAGGGAGTGCGAAACCGTACCCCTAAATGTCTGTCCTCCTAACAAAAGCTTGTTCCTGGAAGGTTGTAATGCGACTCCAATACCCATGGCATGGCGACGATGGGGTCCACTATTGCAATCCTTAGCATCCATACCATTTATACTTATTTCCGTTCTTTATACTTCTGTTATTTTCTTTTCTACTTATTTCTGTTATCTTCTTTATCTCTCCGTCCCCACTTACAATCTTCCTTTACTGAGGGAAATGCTCTTGATGGTTTCATTTTGGAAGGTCCACTTCCCTTTTTTGAGGCACCATTACTCACCTTAATTGTGGCACCGTGCAATTTTCCACAGTGGCATATTTTAAGCGGTTTTATTTGAGTGAAAATAAGAATTAATGATGGCATTTTTGCCAGAGAGTGGCTCATGATAAAAGTATTGGAGTTAGGAGTGAAAATGAATGAACCCGAGTAGGTAAACGAGAAGACTACTCGTTGCGCTTGAGATTGGGAGGGGGAGCAACTCTCCCTAAAGGTAAGTCTCCCTTTGGGGTGGAATGCCATCAACCAATCAATAATAAACGTCTCCTTTTTTTAAGTGAAAAAATAACCAAAGTCGAACAAGGTATCGCTTCTGCCCCAGCTAGAAAAGGCCGACGTCATTTCCCATGCATCCAAGTCTCCCTGTGGTCCCCTCGCTCTACGTGACCTATTATTCTATATGTGTGTTTTTGTGCACGTCATCCTGCGTGTGCGTGCGACGTCTATGTGACTTATTTATCTGTATATTCGCGTTTCATTATGTATGTGTGCTTCTATGTGACTTATGTATGCGTAAAAGTGCGTCGTATATGATGCGTATATATGTGACTTGTGTATGATTGTATATTTTCTCGTGTGTATACGTGAGACGTCTACTTATATATGTGTATGTGTGCTTTTATATGACATGCATGCGACTATGTACAGGCATGAAGTGTGCGTATGCGTGCGTGTATCTAACTTGTGTGAGTATGTGTATACGTGGGTCCCCCTGCGTATGCGTGCGTCTAGGACATGTGCGAGTATGTGTACATGGGCGTCTTCTTACGTACACGTGCGTATATGTGATTTATGCATGTATATTGTATGTGCGTTTGTAAGCACCTCCGTTACTCCTGCATGGATATATGTGCTTTCCTGACGTAGGCGTGCGTCTATGTGTCATGTATGTGTAGGTCTGCTTTCCCTCCCGCATGCGTGCATTTATGTGACTTACGGATGTATGTGTCTTTGTGAGCACCTTCGTGACTTAAGTATGAGTATGTGCAGGTTTACTGGCGTATGCGTGTGATTATGTGACTCATATGTGTGCATGTGTGCGTCTCCTTTCCTATGCGTGCGTCTATGTGACTTAAGTGGGTGTATGTGTACGTAGCAGATAAGAGGGCGAATCCATCTCCCTTTGCCGACCTCCTTCGCGTAACAAAATAAATGCCGGATTAATGAACCCCAATTTCTGCTTAATAAGTTTTAAATGGGTTATTTTTAAAGGCGAAGAAGACCCTACTGATCCCCCACTCCCTATCTCTCTCTCCCTATACCCCTGCCCCCCTCTCTTTCTCCACCCCTCTCATTCGTATAATAAAAGGTAAAAATTAGAAACGGAGGAAACGAGGTGTGGAGAAGTAGAAACGGCATATACCAGACCCAACGGTAAGAAAGGCCTAGGGATTATAAGAAAGTAATGGAGGTGAGGAAGAGGGGGGCTTTGGAGCAAGGGGCCAAAGGAGGGAGAGGAAAAAGTAAAATAGCGATAAGAAGTTTTAATGATTTGGCCTCTTCAAGTTACGTTCCTTTTCAAAGATGGCGAAGAATTAGGTTCCTGCGTGGCTTGCCATTTCTCATTATTTCTTGCCGTGGTATTAATTCGGGAAAGGAGTTTCCACCCTTTGGGTTAGACATCCGTCGCCTCCCTTCAACGTCTTAGTGTCGTTTCGTCCGACAAATCAGGTTACGGACGACATTTGGATCATTGCTCTGTGAGTCTGAGTCTGCTTCGAAATCATCGCTTGCGATGGGGCGGTTATAACACCAATTATATCTGGCTGTTTATTTATGCGTCAGTGTATTTGAGGACCACAAAGACCTACAACACCGTTTGCCCAGATGGAAATCTCGACTAGTCCCATAAAAATATGATTGGTGCTGTAATTATTTTCTGGTCCAAGCAACTTTACATTCACGTTGGTGGGTGCATGAATATGTGAAATCGGACACGGGCATGGCCGGGTTGTAAGGTGAACTTTATGTCTGTATAAATTTAAATGGTGCTCGTAATCTATTCTAGCACACAACATGCATGGGTGGCAGGTGAATAAACAACAGCTGTACAACGTCTATCGAGAACTGAATCCGGACATTCTTCTATTGTTAGAAACTGGAATCAGGGATGACGACAAGCAGAAGATTTTCGGATACAACATTCTCCAAAGGAACGTCACAGGAGAGAGTTTCGACGGAACTATAATAGTGGTCAAGAAAAATTTGCAGTACAGACCAGGGAATCCAATGGACGAATCGTTTCTATCAATTATACTGAGGTTCTCTGGGTGACATAGAATTAGGCGCGGGCTACCAACCTTCCCGCCGTTCATACTTTCCATACCACGACATGTATACCCTTTTCAGGAAAGAACAGCCAGTGTTGTTCCCCAGGTACATGAAAGCCAGGAACAGAGCAGCGGGATATGCAAGGACAAACGCGAGAGGCAGGAATCTTGACCGCTTGCTAGGAAGGGATATCGCTGAGCACATCGGGCCGGACCTCCCTACATTCTTGTACCCAGGGTCGGCCACCAAGCCTGATGTAGTTCTCATGAATCCCGCTCCTTCTTCCACCAGCTCGTCAGTCCAGGACCGCTGACACCTAGCGATCGCATTCCCATGTTAATCACCATAGCAGTTGCTCCGATTCCAGTTCCTGTTGCACCAAGGAAAGACTTTTCTAAGGCCAAATGGGAATAATAGAAGAGGGCGTTCCCATTGGACCTCCCTGACCTGGACGGTGCATCCGAGGTAGACCTCAACGATGAGCTTACTGCTATTAATGCCTGCATTTCAAACGCAGACGAGATAGCTATCTCGACAACCTCTCAAAACATCACACTGCCAACAACCCCTACAACAAGATTGAGTGGTGTTCCAACAGCGCTTCGCTGATGTCTACAACCACATCCTTGACGTGGGCTACACTAGGCCCATCGATTTCCGACTCGTTCAACACCTCAGAGGACAGCTGAACCCTATGCTGGTGCACGAACTGAGGAAGAAGCGGAACTGTCTAATTGAAAATTTAGACACTGACAGGAATCCGAAATCTTTCTGGAAAACGGTCAACAGACTAAAGGGGAACTCCCGTTCCCATGGCCCAACTGCAATTTTGCACGAAGGTACCATGGCGACCACTCCCAGAGAGAAGGAGAGACTGTTCTGTGGAGTCTGGGCAAACGTTTTCAAAATATCCGATGAAGAGGAGGAAAACTTTGACCTATGCTTCGAAGATCAGGTTCTCGAGTACATGGAGATGAGGGAGGGTCGATTCGACCCTTATAGAACCTCGTACCTCCACCTTCTACATGGCAACTCTCAAGAGGGGAACCCCATCACCAGTGTGGAATTGTGGGAAGCAATCGCTTCATTTAAACCTTTAAATCCCCAGGCCTCAGCCAAATCACCATCAGGCACCTTCAGAAGGCACCCGAAAGATTTTGGAGTAGGCTGTTGAACCTACCTAATTCGTCCGAGGAATGGGATATTTCCCAGATGGCCTGAAAACCTCAAAAATGATTATCATCCTTAAGCCTGGGAAGCCAGCGAACCAGGTCATGAATTTCAGACCTACCTCATTGCTGGAGACCATTGGAAAGGTTTTTGAGAAAATTCTCAACAGCAGACTATCAAAACACATGTCAGAGCACTCTCTGTTGAATGAGGAACAGCACGATTCTGAAGACACCGAATCACGGAATCATCCATAGCCACCATGCTTCAACACACATCGGCAGGGTGAGTCAAGGGGTACTGGATCGACGTCGTTTGCAGAGACGTAAAGAAGGCCTTCGACAAAGTTTGGATCGACGGCCTGAAGTAAAAATTCTCACAACTAAGACTCACCCCCCCCACTTCAAAAAGATACTCTGTAGCTACTTAACCAACAGGAAAGTTGTCATTGCCTTCGAGGAGTATACAGGGGACACGTCAGCTCTAGGATAGGATACGCCAACACTGAACTCGACAAACTGATCCGATTCAGAAACCTCAGCACAACCAATAAAAAGAAGCTGTACACCAGTCTAGTCAGATCGAAACTGGTGTACTCTGCTATTCCGCTCAGCGCAGCGTCAAGGAAAAATATGACAAGACTCCAGAGAGTACAAAATCGAGGCCTCCGGTTTATTACCACTGCTAAATGGTATGAGTATCAGACTTTGAGAAGTCTCCATGAAGAAACAGGTCTTGAACCACTAAACACATACTTCTATAAAAAAGGTCGAGACATCTGGGCAAGACTAGAGGCCATTCTCCCTATGGAGACTGTAGCGGCTCTAGACCCAGAGGCAGAGGAAGGTGTATACAAAAGATACCTCCTCAGCACCAGAATAACGGAACCTGTACCAAAGTACAACTAAAGGGAAAGAAAAAATTGCAACCACAATAATATAAAAAAAATCCCCAAATGGGACAAATTAGAATGACAATAACAAATACAAAATAATTAAAAGATCCCGCAATGGGACAACATTAACAAATACAAAAAAAATAAACAAAATAACCGGGCACCCACACACATATATATCTGACTACCATTTCCTTCCTTTTCTCACTATTACCCTCCACCCTCTCTTCCAAACCCTTTCCCCTCCTATTCTTTCTCTTACAAGATTTAATGTAATTTGGGCCTTAAAAGTTTCATTTCCTTGTATAAATGAAAGGCTTGCAGGACGGAAAATTGGACTATTCCAGCAACAATTACCAAAGGGAGAAGGTTTGTTTTCTCTGTAATTGTTTAGTGACTTTTTTAAGACTTTTCAGTCATATTTAATATTGGATCCAATGTAGTATCCCGTAATTGTAATGAGCTTGGAACGACGCTATTTACAGTTTCTTAAGGCTATTCGCCGTACTTCATACACCCACTGTTACAATCTTCATCTTCTATATGTATATTTTTATATCAACTTAAATATTACGAATTACTTATAAGTAATGTATTCACATACACAAATGTTCCTCCCCCCCCAATGCAATGATCTATGTGGAATTCGAGTTGTCAACCAAATGTAGCATATAAACAAAATTCGGCCACATTAAAGTATGACAACATGCCTGCGTTAGTGTGACATTATAACACAATGTTCGAATATCTATTCAGGAATATCTCAGGGAATATCTATCTGTTAACGTACTTCTCCCTCATTTGGGGGTCGGCCATATTAATCTGGAGGGGGACGGGGGTAGTAAATCATGAGCTTTGTTTAACGTAACTGTGGGTAATAGGTCTGTACCTCAATTATTTACTACCAACTACTATTCACCGGGCAACCTGCTTTTTGGTCGCTACCGCCGATGGCAGCCACCGCAGAAATAGCCACGAATCGGGCCCCATCTAACGATTAACCTTACTCGATGTGGTTTAACGTCAATCAGCCCGGAAGATGCGTTTCCACTCGTCTTGGCCGTAGTCCTTAATCCCCGGTTTACCTATTGTTTCGCCTTTCATCCTCTTTGGAGGCTTATGTACCCTCCCGTCCCCAATGCCTCCTCTTTACTCCCTCCATCTTCACAACTTACTTGACAGATCCGTTCTTAAAAATTTCCTGCTCGAAACGGCCTCGTTGTTATTGCGCTTTGAATTTTAGGGAGAAAACAAACTCTCCTCCCTTCAAGCATTTTCTTGAACTCTCCTCGAGTGGACAATAAGATCTTTACGGATCCTTAATTCATAATTGTAATTAAATTTTGTCTTTCCGCTCTCTTTTAAAAGTTTATTTTAAAATTCTCTTTAAAAAGTAAATAATATATCGGTTTAATATTGTTGTAATATATTGTATAAATTGTGGTAATATAGTGGTGTAATGTTGTGGTAAAGTGCAATATTAAATTGAGATAAGACATCGGCATACGATTAACTTTGCTCTTATACAACGAGGTAAAATACGGATACCGTATCGGTATAGAATTGTGGAAACATATAAGTATATTTTGTGGTAATATACATATATTAAATTGTAGTAATACATCGGTATAACATTACAGTAATTTAACATGATAAATATATATATTGGTATAATGTTGTAGTAATTTAGCAATATTAAATTTTGGCAATACCTTGATATAGAATTATAGTTATAGAACAGGAAAAAATGGGGTAATGTATAGGTATAAAACTGTAGATTAATCAGTATAAAATTATGGTAATATATCGGCATAATATTATAGTCGCGTATCAGTATAAAATTGTGGTACTGTATCGTTATAAATTGTGGTAATGTATCAAAATAATATTGCAGTACTGCATCTGTCTAAAATGACTTTTCTAAGGCATTTGTCTGACCGTACATACAGGGGAGTCTAGAGGTAGAGAGTGTAGGGGCAGCGGTCTTCATAATGTGGATCATACAGGGCGACCCAAATTATCCTTAAAAATATATTTATATAATTCTCAGTAACCATTCTCTGCATTGGAACTTTTGCTTACTCTGTACTGAGAAAATAGTAGTAGTAGTAGAAGTAAAGTAGTTCGGATGTGATGTAAGTAATTAGGAAAAAAAACCCGTCGATTGTCAAATGAAGACACCAACCGACTAAGCTCTTTAGCTTTCAAATGAGGGCGAAGAACTCTGTATGTCGCGGCTCTTACGCGCTATTAAGCCCGATTTGACACCTATAACGACCCACTCGAATATTATCGCGACAAAGAGCAACAAAGAATACTGCGCTGGTGCTCCTTGGTTATTAAACAACACAACACCGATTGCCATTACCCCTCATTATAGTTAGGGGGCAAGGTGCAGGGGAGAGACCGTTTTACGCAATGCTATATGATTAATAAATGGCGGTCGCCATGATCTGGTGTCGATGATATTAGGGCATTTTCATTGTCAATCTTCTGTGACAGAGCTTCAGGTTTGATCTACAGCCAATTTTTTCCTCTACATTTCTTTCTGTCTGCTCCTCTGTCTAATCTAACTGCCTTCTCTTGACAACATAAGTGTACTCATTTGCAGAACAGAAATTGCAATTATCTTATTTGAACGTTGGATATAGTGTTGATTTGTACGCATGGTAGATTGGAAGCTTCTATAGGTTGGTTCAAAATTCTTTCGAGGGTAAGAAAATGTAATAGGCCATACAATTAACGCTGTGTAAGTGTTGAAAATGTCTTCCTTGCGCTCGAACACAATGATTGATCCTTCTCATTTTATGGGCAAAAATGTTAGAGCAATTTCTCTTCTTCATTTCTACTTACTTGATTTTTAGAAGCATGTAGAAGCATTGAATCATTGGGTGTTGACTACAGAAACCATATTTTAGAAGCAAGGAGAAGCACTGAATCAGTGAGTATTGACTACAAAAAACATATTTTAGAATAAGTAGAAGCACTGAATCAGAGGGTATTGACTACAAAACCATATTTTAGAAGCACGTATAAGTAAGGAATCAGTAGGTATTGACTACATAAAACATTTTTTAGAAGCACATATGACCACTGAATCAATGGCTATTGACTACAGAAACCTTATTTTGAAAGTAACGAAAGAGTTGATCAGGAGTTACTTGTCAGTGCACAAATGTACTCACGCATAGCTTGTTGGATCTTATTAATTAACTAATTAATGTAATCTCAGTCTTTTTTGAATATCTAAATAGTGTCTGAGAGTATCTTCAAATAAATGTATTTATGAAATGGAGTTTTTCTAATTTATCTCTAAGTCTTTCGCCAATCATTATGTCTACATAAGTTGGCATTACCTCTGGCCTAATAAATTAAATGACCATAAGGTCATGGACGTGAGATGCTAGATTTAAAAATACGTGATGATTGAAGTTAGTCACTCCTGAAACTTCGTTCCCAATTAAAAATTTCCAAGCAAACTGCGTCTTGTTCATTCGTTTTTTCACGTGTACTGCGTAAAACACCCCTGATGTCCTGGGTGAGAACTCCGCAAATAGAACAAATAATATTTTTACTCTTTTCGAGTCATTTTTCTTAATCGTGAGAAGATCGGGTTCGTAAGTTAATCTTGTTCAAACGAAGTCACCGGAAAAGGTATAAAATATGGAAATGCTCCTGTTTAGGAGTTAGCTTGCTATTGGAAGCAGCTGTTCCTGCAACCCACAGAGGCCGAGAATGCCCTCAGAGTTATAACTGAGAGGGAGAAGGATTTGCTATCGAAGTTGTTTATTAAACTTAAGGGGAAAAAAGAGGGAACGAGAGAGAAAACTGAAGCTACCGCACGATAATTGAACCAAAGGGAATTGAGAATTCACAGACGTATATCAACAAAGTTGAAGTTATATGAATTTGTTATGAGAGTCGAAATCGAAATGAAAAGCTTTTGTGTTGTTTGGGGTATGTACCTGCGTATGTGAAAAACTATTATGTGAGTCTATATGAAAATGAAAAGTTCTGTTTTATGTATTGTCGCATGCAGAGGAAAAAAAATCAAAAGAACAGCAACAACACGCTTCACTCAGAACAACCTAGTGGTAAAATTGTGCTCTAGTAGCGTCTATATATACATAAAACTTCCCACGGTAAAATGTGTCACCATAACAAGACGGAAAGCGACGACGAAGAGATTTTAGAAAGCTCTCAAGTTAAGGGGCGCGAGAGGAGAATATCCTCAAGAATGAAGCCAAAAGACCTACTTAAAAAAAACCTTCAGAATTTATGACAACACCATTGGGGCTAAATTTATTACAGTAAAACTTTTAGAGATAAAACCATCGAAAGAGGAATGTTTTGACACAAGATGCGATTTCACATTCCCCTCAGGGCAGGAAAGGGACACGTAGTAAAAAAAAAATTCACCTCCTTCCTAACCCCAGGGATATATAGAAAGGATACAGAGTATTAAGGGAGAATATAGAATCTAGGAAAATAGTTCCTGACGGAAGATATTTTCTCAGCACACTGTATTTCACTAATGATGGACGATCTACCATGTCGTATATATATATATATATATATATATATATATATATATATATATATATATATATATATATATATATATATATTTTCTTAAGCGTTTATTGCCCTCTTTCAGCCTTTGTTGGGTCTATACGGGTGGCCGAAGAGCTAGAGGGGTGGGGGATATCAAAGAGGTTCCAAAGAGAACCAGAGAGAGAGCACAGGTTTTTCGTGTATCTTTAATTATTTGTGTGAAAATCTTTCTTGGTAACAAATCTGCTAAGCGAAGGAGAAGGCTCTTAAGATAAGGTTAAGAGATATATAAATATACTACTAATATAACTTACAAAACATTAATTTCAACTATTATTTTCCCTCTATAAAACCCTGTTAGATTTTAAATAAATTTGAGGTAGTTTTATTACAATATAAACACAGAAGCCTAGATTTCATCACAGTATGGATCATTTTTAGAAAACTTCGTTGATTTCAGTTACCATGGTAACCCCAAATAGTCACATGAAGAATGGAACCGAAACAAGTATATGAAGGATGCAAAATGACAGGTAGATATTAAAAAAACACGATATATATATATATATATATATATATATATATATATATATATATATGAAAAGAAACTCACAACTTGCATGTAAGTCAAAATTATGATAAATAACACCCACAAGGAAAATGGAAAAACAATTCCGAGTGCTTTCGTCTTTATTCTAAAAGACCTCTTCCATTTTCCTTGTGGGTGTTATTTATCATATATATATATAATATATATATATATATATATATATATATATATATATATATATATATATATATATATATATATATATATATATATATATATATATATATATATATTTATATATATATATTTATATATATATATATATATATATATATATATATATATATATATATATATATATATATATATATATATATATATATTTTATATATATATATATATATATATATATATATATATATATATATATATTTATATATATATATATATATATATATATATATATATATATATATATATATATATATATATATATATATATATATATTTATATATATATATATATATATATATATATATATATATATATATATATATATATATATATATATATATTTATATATATATATATATATATATATATATATATATATATATATATATATATATATATATATATATATATATATATATATATATATATATATATATATATATATATTTATATATATATATATTTATATATATATATATATATATATATATATATATATATATATATATATATATATATATATATATTAATGAGCGTGTGTATGGGCCCGTGTGATGATGTTCAAGGAGGGTTGACTTCTTTTGTTAGGTGCACTTGAACGTCTGCGGTGAACAAACAAGGTATTTTATATCAAAAGAATCCCCACCCCCTTCATTAAAGGGTCGGCCCCGGTTGTCCTTGTCTTTTCACCCCTTCATCTTATCTCCTGTACTCACAGCTGCCCCCCTCCGAGTCATTACTCGAGATTTGGACGTCCAAGACAGCACTATCGTTGGGTGCCTTTATTCATGTGTGCTCGGAACTGCGTTCGTTTGTGAAGGCCGATAAATGAACCTCGTGCCGAACTACTCGTCCAAGATTCCCGGACAAGAGTCGGTCTTCATGATGTCTACTCGCCTTTGGATGAAGTAGGAGGTGAAGTTTCATGTATATGTGTGTGCGGTGAGGCTTATGTACATTTGTGTGGAACGACGTGGAACTGGCGAGATTAATACGTCTATTACGAAACCTAAACAATATTTTTTTCGACACATGAGACCTTTCACTGCATACGTTTTGCCCGGGATTCGAACGTGTATCGTTTAATGCAGGGGTCGCCAAACTTTTTTCAGAGTGGGCCAGATAACTGCGAGGATGACGAGCGCGGGCAGCATAACCATTTTGTTCAATAAAATATATTAAATACACAAAAAATAAAGACAACCAACATAATTATTTACCAATACATAAAATATAAATTACACAAAAATAAAGACAACAAACATATTTATTTACCAAAAAGTTACCAAAGAAGGCGTCGTTAGCAATAAGATAGTATTACCACAGCCAGTGCGCACATATCCGAGTCTCACAAACTAAGCAGCAAAAGAGGTTTGTGAAATTGGCGTTTAGCTTTTAAGAGATAATCAATATTTGTCCTGTAATTGCTGCATCCACACTGCAGCGGCGGGTCGGATAAACTGACCTCGCGGGCCGGATCTGGCCTGCGGGCCGTAGTTTGGAGGAGAGTTTCACCTATTGAGACTAATTACGTTTTACTTTAGTTATCAATTGGAAACTCTTTGATTTTACCTAATAGTTATTTAAGTATGCCTATGTACGATCAAATACTTCTTGAACTGATGGAAATACGTTCGTCCTATCTTGTCACTCTAGCACTAGGTCCACCGAAAGACTGAGGGGTTTGCTCCCAATAGGGATTGGTCGGAGGAGATTAAGTGTGGTCAACTGAATGCGTTCATCCTGTTTTTTGGCAGAATTTTAATGAGAGCAATTTTGCTTGTACCGCAATTCACCTTATATGCCTGACTTTATTCATATGCTTCTTGGTCTCTCTCAATCCCCATAGGACAAAAAGCTTTCCTTTCCCCAATAACCCCAAGCAGAAGGCCGGTTGACCCGACGCCGCGTTTTTGAGATCTAAACAAAAGTTCTCGCCTCTCGAGGAAATCGGAGCGGCTCGGATTGAGGGAATACGAAATGAGCCAGAAATTCTTTGATACCGGCACGGACCCATTATTGGCTTACCTTGTGTTTCCTCTGCGGGGCCCCGTTTGCCTTTATCGTAAAGGGATTTCTCCGATGCTTATGCATAATAACCTATGTCACCCTTGGCACGGGTGGCACCGGAGGCTGGAGTTGTGGGAGTGCGAATGTGTGTAAATGGGATTGTTTCAGCAGAGTTTTTGAGTATTTTGATAATTCACTACCAAGAGGGGATGGCTTTGCGGTATACTGGATGGGAAATGTATGTATGTGTAAATTGTGCGTAGATGTTTGTATTGGTTGGGTGTGCAGCATTTGTACTAAGTGCGTTATATATTTATACGAAAAATTAGGCCAAATTCTCAGTGCCTTTTTCCTTTTCTTCTGCGCAAATATCAGGAATTTATTTTCCAGAGAACTGCATTGTCGCTCTGTCAGGAAAGAGGGTTCTGCAAGTTCAGAAACCGACGTCAATAAGTTTTGCGAATCGGTAGGGCAAAACAGAGAAAGGGGGATGGCTGTTTGTGGGGGTGTTAGGACAAGTTATGACAAGTCAGGACTTGCAGCCGCACGCTCCTGCCTCATCTATTTAAGAAGCAGTAGCTGATCGCAGATCGTCAGTCACAAATTTTTCAACAATCGAGAAGGTTGAGCACCGCGCAGTGATCAAATTTTTGACCAAGGAAGGCAAGAATGCAAAAGAGATCCATGAACGCATGGTTGCAGTTTACACCGACACCGCCCCTTCCTATGCAACCATTGCTCGCTGGAACAGGGAGTTCCGCCATGCTCGTGGGTCCCTTCAAGATGACCCTCGTCCAGGACGCCCGTCAGACTTGAACAGCGAGGACAATGTGGCCCATGTGGATAGGATGATCCTTGAAAATCGACGGGTGAAGGAAGAAGAAATCGAGCGAGAACTTGGAATATCACATGGAAGTGTTATCAACATCATCCACGATAATTTGGCCATGACCAAGGTCTGTGCCCGTTGGGTCCCTAGAAACCTCACGCCTCATGATCGACTTCAACGTCAAAGTCAAAGTCTACAAGGCCAGAGTTGCACAAGCTGCCCTGCGCGAGTGCGTATTCGAGGAGCTCAGTCAAGATCTGGCCCCCAGCGACTACTTTTTATTCCGCCAGCTCAAGGCTGCACTGCGTGGACGCCGGTTTGGGACGATGAAGATGTCCAGCTTGCCGTCCAGGAGTGGATTGAACAGCAGTCGGGAGATTTCTGATTGTCGAGAATTCGAAGCCTCAGGGACAAGTGGCGCAAGTGCATTGAAGTCGAGAGTAGTTATATTGAAAAATAATAAAACACTTTTCCTCATATCTCGTTTCCTTATATCCGAATTGCAAAACTTAGTTACCACCCCTCGTAGTTGTCCCCTGGAACCGAGCTGATTTGTGCTTACGTGTTGGATCATGACGCCGCAGCCCAAGGACCTCCTATTCACCTGAACCAGAGCGCAAATCATCACCGAACAACCAAGAGCAAAAACCCAAAAGGGTGATAAATTGAACTACAAGTAGGATGGCAAGAACTCTGATAGACAGATCACGTCATTTAAAGGCTCTGGAAGAGGCCTGAAGATGAATTTGACTCTAGCGCATGTAAGAAGAGCCCATCACAGATTCAATTCTACGAACTCAAGCGCCTAGGGAAACGGTGGATGTTGGTTTCAATAAAAATAGAATGCTTAATGAGAATTTGAAATACGGCACAAATAACAGACCATCAAAGATCAGTGCGGGCCTTTTTTCTTCTCCGCCGAGGACTTTCAAGACCTGAAATCAGGTCGAAAAGAAAACAGAAATAGCGCTAAGACGCAATGCGGCTTCCAATTATACACGTCTCCGTCCAACCCGGTATGTTTGTGTGTGGGTATATTGCTCTCAATTCTTCGCTCTTTCGAATAGAGAGAGAGAGAGAGAGAGAGAGATAGGGAGGAGGGACTCGATCCGGAGCCATTTTTCACGAGGAGAATAAAAGGTGTTTTTGCGCTAATTGGCTCCGCCGTCGCTTCTTATTTTGAAGGCGAATCGTCGTTTACAGAGGTTCGGTGATATCGGGGGAGTTTGGGGGGTGCATGGGGAAAGGGGCGCTCCATTATTGTGCGTTTGTTTATGCCGGTGAGCGCGTGGGTGTTTATTTGATTTATCTCCGTGATTGTTTCGGTATGAATGTGTATTCATGCGAGAGGTTTATGTTACTCTGTACGCACGTGTGTTTATGCCTGCATATACGTTATGATTCTGTCTTTGTGTACTGTATGTGAGTATTGATGAATTCGTTTTTGGATGAGGTTAACATATCATAACGTATGTACGTATTAGTTGTTTGCATTTCTTCGCTTATATTTGTTTGTGTGGGCAACAAACACGAATAGGTTGTTTCTTCATATCAGCAAAGGGAAGAGCAATGGTCCTTTAATGTCTTTGACCAGTTTAATTCTGCACAAATGTACTCCTGCAGACTTTGAATACACCATTCCACCCAATTAGGTTCACCAGATCTTCAATGGCTGTCTTTATAACCTCAATCATCTTTACTATCCTTTGTTCTTCCCATTTATCTCATTTTTCCTCTATTCAGAACATGTCTTTATAGGTGAGTAAACATATCCTCATTGGATTATCCATCTCCCTTCTGTGTAATGAAAGGACAAAAGTCATTCTTACTGATATTATATCTATAGAGTTCCCAATATTCTTCCATTCTCTTTTATTTCATCTTTATATTTACTCTTTATCTGCCAACCATTTTCTCGATCTTCTGAATGTCTTTTTTTTTACCTAGGTCCATTTGACGAAGCCTCTCTTATAACAGAATATTTACAGCCGTGCCTTTTATTGCCTTTGCTAACATTTTCGTGTGTTGGTGTTCTTCCCTAACTCACGCTTTTACCTCCCCCACTGTTTTTGTTAAGTTGTCCACCGTTTTTAGTCCCATTTCCAAATATAATGATCATTAAAATCCTCTTTTTCCTTTTCTTCTCATTGTCCGATTTCAATGTTGAGATGTTTTGCCTTTGTTTGTTTTCTCGTTAAAATAAACAACAATTTGTGAGTTCTCTTTGAAAGGATTCGTTTTTTGCCTAAACTGAGTCGTACATTTTTAGGGTTGTTTTTATTGCTGTTTATTGTAGCCTTATCTGTTTTATATTAACGGAACGACAGTTATAGTTATGTTAAAATACAATTGTAGAACAAATATTGATGGGGGAGTATTACATGTGTACTAAGCCATTGAAGAAAAAAACCCATTTTTTTTGTGTATTCCTGCATAAGTTGAGATGATTTATGGCACATCTGCACATTCACAATGCAGAAATCCGCATCAGAATCAGAACATTTCTCAAATACATTTCTACTCTGCATCTTAATTTGTTAATGAATAAAATTAAAGACTTTTCTGTAGTTATTATTACTTAAAACTAAATATGAAACACCAACGAGGGCATACCCATCAGAAAGTTCTTAAAATCTGTAAAGAAAGTAGTGAAGATAGACGAAATAAAAATGGATGCAAGATATATCGTGGCAGATTTGCCTGTGGATGTTGGGGCCTGGAGGGCACGCAATCACCCATATGTCAGTGGTAGCATGCTGGCTAACACTACACCTGGTATCCCATTGGGGTCAAGACCTTTTACAGGGGTGCATCTATAAAATAATTTCTTTGAAAATATATCTTCTTCACCATCGCCATTTTCTCTCAAAATGTGGAGAACCAGGCGTCGATGCGGTAGTAGATGATCTGGTTTTGGTTCCTAGGGGTAGCATTCTTAATTTAATGACCTCTAAACTGACTTAATCGTTACTTATGACAGGCGTCTGACGGCGTTAGGGGTATTCCCAAGCCCCATAAAATTCCCCATGTTTTTATTTGTCCAAGTCACAGTCTCGTGTAAGTCAATTTCCCCAAACAAGCTCATTACTCTTCTCCTTGCCTCTTTTATCTCACGTCTCTCCCACCCTCAGCACCTACCTTGTCTGGTTGTGGCTCCTGTTGCAGTCGGATTGACTCCCTCAGCTTCTGGAGTTGAGCGATAATCTCCGTAATTCTTTTCTCTTGGCTCTTGAGCGCCTCTGGGTCTGCTCCCATGAGGTGGGAAAGCGACCCAAAAAGGGGGTCGGAGGTTGGAGATGTGGTTGAAGTGGGCGCAGTAGAGTCGCTATTCGATCCGCGACAGTCGAACGAGTCACGCTGGCCGTTGCTGGGAGAAGAAGGGATTCGATTTATCGGACTAGGAGAAAATGGAAAAAAAAAGGATATGCTTAAGAAAATATTTTTATTGAAATAAAGCCCCACTGATTTGACCACCTAATTATTTAAATTACTCCTGTCCCCGCGCTCTACGTTCTTACGGTCATGAAACTAAAAAGGAAATGGTTCATGTTACATATTTTGTCCAATCCAATTACTAGGGTGCGATTTTGTTCTGTCGTGCCAAAAATGTTATTAAAGACTTAACCGACATCTCTTTTTCTCCCGAGGAAATACGACCAACTTTAGGAAAAGCAGAATTTGTTTCTTTTTGTTTTAATAGTTTTACAAGAAATATTTTTAATTAATTTTATTTTTCTTTAAATGCATTTTTTATTTTTTATTTTTCTAAAGAACTTATTGCCTTCACAATTGGCGGTTGCTTTTAGAATTCTTTTATGTCGAGGTTCATTTCTATTTTGCTCGCGTATTGCAAATGTTACTCGATTTTTCTAAGGGGTCTTCGCCTTTTCTTCACCCTGATCATTACAGAACCATCCCTATAACCATTCTTTTATCTAAGATCTTTGAGCGCATGCTGGTCAAACATTTTACCTGTTTTTTAGATGATAATAACTTGATGGCACCTAATAAGTTTGGATTTAGAAAACGGTCTAAGTACCTCTGATTCCCTTTTCTTTCTTACTACAACTTGCAAGTGTCTCATAATGCTGGTCTTGAGTCGAGACTCCTCTCTTTTGATTTTAGTTTAGCCTTTAATGAGTTAACTATAAGGCTCTCGAGTACAAATTTAGACTCCTTAGTATTAGTAGCCACTTCTTTGATGTACTGTCCAAATTATTGACTAACAGAAAAGAGCAAGGGATAGTTGATGCTTGTTTTAGCTTATTTAGTTAAGTTTTGTCTGGTGTTCCCCAAGGCAGTGTCCTCGACGAACCCATTCTTTTTATTGTTTATATTTCCGACAGTTGGGCTGAGATCGAGTCTGAAATGATTGCTATGCTAACCACACCACTTTCTATGCAGCTATTTCATCTCCACTGGATCGATAGAGGATCGCCGAAGTCCTCAGCCGTGATTTTTTCCGGATCATGTCCTGGCGTGATCTTTGGAGAATGAAGTTGAATCCGAACAAATTTCATAGTCTTGTTATAATTAGTCGATCGAGGATGCGATACCCTCTCACCCCGGTATCATTTTCAGTGGTATTAAAATTCCACATTGCTCCATATTGATGCCTACTTTGAGTATTGTCACTACGTCTAGCTCTCTGCCTCAGAATCCAAAGTAAAACTTAGAGTTTTCAGCCAGATTATTTTTTTGGTTTCCCGAGTTTGAGATAAATCTTCGACCTCGTCGTTTGAGTGGGAACGTGGACTTATTCCTTTAAAATTGCATCTAATATCAATCACCCGCTGAACCATCTGCCGCCTACCGTTCCTTTACAATTTTTACGACGTTTCTTTCACCCGTTCGTTAGATCGGGGAATAATCTCCCCAGTGATGTCTGTCCTCAGCTTTCTCAATCGTATCATTTTTAAAACGTGGCTGACACACTTTCTCGGTTCTTAACTTTTATGCTTTCTAGCTGGTCGCCTTCATTATTATATATAATAATAATGATGAAAATATTTAATAGTGATAATGATAAAAATTATAATGATGATAATTATGATAATAATTACTTTTGGGAAACTACTGTTTTTTCTTACTTGTGTCCTTGCACTTATAAATACTATATTTTTCCGACAATAAATTTGTCCCTTCCACTTTTAATCATTCGAGAGCTTCTTCTGTTTTCGCAGATAAGGATTTCTAAGTTTCTGCATTGTTTGAAATTATCTCCTTCTAATATTATTTATTTCTTTTTCGTATTTTTTTCATTCAATCTACGCAAATTAGGATTTAGGGAGGGGGATTAGTTTATATGTAATATCCAAACATTTTCATTTCCTCAAATTTCACTAATTTATTTATGAACCACTTTTTAAAATTTTGATGGGCAAAAATGCCCCGATTGGATTTTGCTGTTAAAAAAAATATATAAATATACGATTTCTAACTTTGACCACCTCTTTGACGCCTATTCCGGGGACGGTGAGAAGCTCCATTATTTTTTTCATCACACAATCATACTCCTAATATTCAACGGAGAAGGCAGAGCCAAGAGGAGAAAATACCCACTGGAGAGGCAGAAAAAAGTGGTTCATAAATAAACTGGTAAAGTTTGAAGAAATGAAAATGTTTGGATGTTACATAACCAAACTAGCCCCCCCCCCCCTTCAATCCTAATTTTCTCAGATTAAATGGAAAAAATACGAAAAAAAGAAATGAATAATAGTAGAAGGAGATAATTTCAAGCAGTGCAAAAACTTAGAAGTCCTTATCTGCGAAAACAGAAGAAGCTCTCGAGTGATTAATAGTGGAAGGGACAAATTTATTGTCGGAAAAATATAGTATTTATAAGTGCAAGGAAAAAGGTAAGAAAAACAATAGTTTCCCCAAGTTATTATTATCATTATCATAATTATCATCAATATAATTATCATTATCAATATTAAATATTACAAATTCCCTTCCTAAAAGGCATTTCATAATGGCCTACTGACCCCTTTCCAAAGAACTTATTGGACTCTTTGGAATTGGTCGTCCAGACCTGATCACTATGAGTGATATTAGTTAACTATAGGAAATTGTTTATCCTAACATCTATATTATTGTTCCCTTTTATTGATTGGATCTTTTTCAGTATTTTTCTTGTTACTATTCTTCCCTTGCCGAGGGTAGGTCACCACAAATATTATTTTCCTTTCCCCAAATTCAAAAGATAAATACCTTTCGTTTTTGTTCCTTTCTGAGTCCTCGATGGAACTGTGGACCATCTTGGATGCGAGTTTCTTAAGCACTTCATCCATAGACTTGCGCGATGCCAGGAGAGAGGCAACACTGTCGTCCTCCGGTGAGAGCGAAGGGCGCAGGGTTTGCTGCAGGGATGTTTGCTGTGGTTGCGATTGAGGCGGTTGCAGTTGAGGTTGCGGTTGTGTTGCCTGTGCTGGTTGAGCTGGCTGTACTGGTTGTGGCATTTGTTGTTGTTGGTGTTGTTGTTGTTGTTGCTGTTGCTGTTGTTGCATGTGTTGGTGCATGTGGAGGTGATGCTGTTGCGAGTGATGGTGTTCTTGTCGGAAAGCAGCTTCTTGCAAGAGCTTCGCGTGCTCCTGTTGGAGTCTTGCCTCCTGCAGGTGCACCTGCAGGAAGGGATTGTTGAAATGGGGGAAATTAGCCGTGGGCGACGAGAGGTTATCCATGTCGATAGAGGTCTCGCGTCGGCACCGTTTATTCGATGACCCGTCAGGAGTCATCAAATTGAAGTCGGGCCACCTGGCTGGAGATGGCGCCGGGGCAGCGTTCTCGTCGCGTCCACACGCGCTGTAATCTGACCCCGGGACGGAGCTGTCGGAGTGCTCGGGAGTCGCCAGGAGCGGTAAGGAGACGTGGGATGGGGCGTCTTCGGGGATGGAGTCCACCAGCATATCGCTGGTATCGGCAAACGTATCCAGCACCTTCGCTGGCTGGGATTTTCTCTTCGACGACATCTTCGTTCTGTCGAAGAGAGGAAATAGATGTCAGAGAGAGGATTCAGTCTATTTCAGGAGATTAAGGATGAAGAAACATGAATAACCCTCGTATTAATCAGGAAGAGATTTTTCTTTCGGGGAGGGCAGAAGGAGAATGAGTACAAACATAGGAAGAAATATAATGAGAACAAAATTACAGGTGATGCAATAATGGTAAAATAACTTTGCTTACCAAGACTCCAATTCTAACCACTACAGCTCAACCCTAACTGCTGTGTCTGGGATATTACACTTGAGGCCTTCAGGTAAAAATTTAGAGTAGATCTCATCCAAGGAATAGTAAGGAACTGGTAAGAGTACCTCGCCAAAGATTAATTGAGGAAATAAGAGTTGGCCAATCTGAAATTCAAATCTAAACAGGTACAAGCATGAACAAAGAATTTTTTCTCGAAAGGTCCGATTTCCACTTTTTAGCGATGCCCCAGATATGGTTGATTTTCCTACTTTTGAGTATCAGTACTAGGGATGGAGGGGGTATTTCATACTAGAGTGTAACGGCCCTGGCTGAGGTATATTTGCTACTTTTGAGTGTCATTGAGGCAGATGAGGGCCTACCCTGGGTAGGCGTAAATTCCCTACTATTAAGTGCCAGTGACACAAATAGGATAGATTTGCTAAGGTCGAGTATCTGTGCCCTGAATGGGGTTTGTTTACCTACTTAGTTGAGGTCTTTGTCCAGAATTGGGGTCTCTTTCCTCCTGTTGATTACTTCCACCCCGGGAAAGGAGTCTGTTTCATAAGTGTCTCTGCCACGCTCTGCGTGAGGGACGAAATCCCACCACCAAGTGTCTGTGGTCTTGGCACGATGATGTGAAAGACCTTAAATGCCAAATCCTAGTCAATGGTTAGCGTTTTGCACTTCTCACCCTACACCTTCCTCACTACTGTATTTTCAGTTCATTGAAAATTTACCTTTGTTTTCTCCATTCTTATTCACACCTGACCTGAATTAGCCATATATGAAAGAAGGATTAAAACACCTCATGAATTAAATCTCCCTTTAAAAGAAGAGCCAAGAGATTACAGTACGCTCACTCATCCATCAGCTAGGCTCCGCTGATTTGTTTAAGCATTGAATATCTGGTAACAGATAATAATATATGCATCTATTGTAGTGATGCACATATCATTTTCAAAGGCTAAGCAGTTGTGACTAGGGAATAAGTTACATAGCTTTTATATATGTGATTAGTTGTTTTATTATTTATACAAAGATATTTATAGGACATGGAATTTCTTTAAACCTGTGAAGGTACATGCAAATGGCTGAGACTCTATAATGGTCACAGGATTGAAATGGGAACGGATTATTATTAGGGGCTGGCCTATGGGAGGAAGGCAAGATGAATTGTGAATTTGTTCGCATATTTAATTTCGGCTGCTTTTCCTTTATCTACATGACCTCTAATATAAGCAATTTTCATCAGTTTGGAGCGTGTGCTAAGATTTCGGTATTCTCTTCAAGTGACTTCTGGTCCAGTTGTTTTCCATGTTTTTCTAACGTATGTGTTTTGGGGGCACCGTTGCTCAAGTGGTAGGTCATTCTTCGTGTTAGCTTTGTTTTAGTCATTCCGATATATCAATGAGGTTGGAGTTCAGAGTCTCCCAGTTTACAAGTGTTAGGTGAAGTATATATATATATATATATATATATATATATATATATATATATATATATATATATATTACAATAGCAAACGCACCTCCAATCTCATAATGAGAAACAACTCAGGACTTCACCTAACACTTGTAAACTGGGAGACTCTGAACTCCAACCTCATTGATATATCGGAATGACTAAAACAAAGCTAACACGAAGAATGACCTACCACTTGAGCAACGGTGCCCCCAAAACACATACGTTAGAAAAACATGGAAAACAACTGGACCAGAAGTCACTTGAAGAGAATACCGAAATCTTAGCACACGCTCCAAACTGATGAAAATTGCTTATATTAGAGGTCATGTAGATAAAGGAAAAGCAGCCGAAATTAAATATGCGAACAAATTCACAATTCATCTTGCCTTCCTCCCATAGGCCAGCCCCTAATAATAATCCGTTCCCATTTCAATCCTGTGACCATTATAGAGTCTCAGCCATTTGCATGTACCTTCACAGGTTTAAAGAAATTCCATTTCCTATAAATATCTTTGTATAAATAATAAAACAACTAATCACATATATAAAAGCTATGTAACTTATTCCCTAGTTGCAACTGCTTAGCCTTTAAAAATGATATGTGTATATATCGAAACGCGTCAGGCCAATAAAGAATTTCGTTTTCTTTAGTGAACCAGTTTTCTGCCCTCGTGCGTCACGACTTTCCAATGAATTTTTGGGATATATATATATATATATATATATATATATATATATATATATATATATATATACCAAGGCATGAATAAATGGTTATTTTTTTGATACGGCTTATCTGAAGTGAACTGCTGCCATTCTTGGAATGGGGCTGAGCTGGTTTGAAAGATAGTGTCTCGAAAGGTTGCTTATAGTCACACCATTTCATTCACCACCGGATGGCTACCCCAACGAGGAGATGGGGTTAATAGGAAGTGTGAATAAGGAAATCAGAGGTCGACATGGAATACTGTCCCTTCAGAATTCTCTTGTGTTTGGATTTCAGGACTATAGCAATGAGGTGAAGTTGAGCGTTGCAGCCTCTTCCATTTTAGTGGTTCTGTTGCAATCTCACAATTTGGTAGCGGAAGAAGGTAGCAAAAATGTGTTGAAGAGAGTAGAAAAATCAGAAGAGGACAATGTTGTTTTGGGAACCATAAGGGTGCGCAACTCTCCAGAACCTACTTCGAAAGAGAGACCCAGGCCGCAATGCCAGAAATTGCATGCTCCCCTCGCCCCCATGTTCGTAACAGGATCCGAAACTATACAGGGCTGAGCAAAATAATGGAAACCATATTTTAATTGTCCATTTTTTTTAAAATATGGAATTGACCTTTTTTTAACATTAAGAACAGCTTCAATAGGTGAAGAAAGTTAAACAAATTTCATCAATATCTGGCGGAATTTAAACCCAATCCTCGAGCCAAATCTTGTTCAGCTGTTTCAGGGAGGCTGTTGGAGTGCATCGGTGCTTACTTGCTGCTCCAATTGACAACATATATGTTCATGTTCTATTATATTAAAATCTGTCGATTTCAGGAGGGGGAGGGGTATCCAAGTGTTAAACTGTATTTACATGCTTTTCAAAGTAGATTTAAACGACTTTGGGGTTGCGAATCGGGGCATTATCACCCTGAAAGATGGTGCTTCTAGTAGAATAGACTTTGCAACATGGGATACCCATGGTCATCCAAAATTAACAGTCCCGGGAGTTCACACAGCATTGTAGTTCTTTTGGAAACATTAATAAATATTTAGCGCGGGGGAAGTACCAATTCTCCAGCCATTCGAACTACTATAATCTGCCCTCTTTGACAAAGTCTGTGACCTTTTTTTCATATTAAATATAAAGTATCATTTGAGAAAAAGTGGCATGTGGCTTACAACATAAAATAATATAATATTCTGTAAATTATACAAGTTTTATTCGGTCATTCATAATTTTATGTTATATTTAATGCCGTTCAAAAACGACAGTGAAATTGGCAGGTGTTTTCGATTGTTATTTTCACTAGCTAACTTCGGCACTTTTGGGAGCAGATTTCTACTTACAAACTCTTTGAGAATTGCGTTCGTTATTTTTCGCTTTAAATTAAAAGAAATTATGAATAATTATAATTAGAAGAAATAAAATTCCAAAACATCGACCTATGAGAGTGAACAAAATGCAGTAAGGTGAAGTGTAAGTTGAGAATGAAGAAAATCACTGTAAAAATTATTATTAATTGGGGACTGGATGTGTTGGAAGAGAGATGCAAGAATTATAATGATAGAAGATTGCGACAACATGGATATCTCCAAACGATTATTATTATTATTATTGACAGGATGATTATGCAAAGACTTAAATAAGATTATAATAAATCAGTACCATCTATAAAATGTCTTGTCCACTTGAGTGCAGGAAAACAATAAGGAAAAAGAGAAGAAAGAAACAAATGAGGCAAAATAGAATAATAGAGGAAGTCCGAAATAATCGGCTCTTCTTAAGAATCAAGAAAATACTTCCGCCCAGCGCAGCGAGAGAAGGAAGAGGGGTTTTGAGGGGATGTCGTGGGGGTGGAAGGGGGTAAGAGAATAGGGGTATGGTGTGTATAGTTCCCTTTACCTTATTGTAAGGGGTCGTCGCAGCGGCTGCAAGGAAAATAGTGAGCAGAGGAAAAGTGCGAGCGATCGCTTCGTTCACGTCAACGCTAAAATGTGTCGTAGGAAAAAATGCGCTCTGAGGAGGTATTTGGATCTGAATAACGCCCGTGGACGTCAGGAGAACTAATACGCGTTCTCACTGCTCGATTTTATCCCCCCCCCCCATCCATAATGCAGAGCGAGAAGGGAATCACTTATGGTACCACCCCCTCCCCCCACCTGGCTCAGCAACCCCCACCTACGATCGAATGCCTCCTCGCCGTAGATCGAAATGGGCATTTGAGTTTTCGCTTCTACTAGTAACAGTAGAAGTAGTAAATGTAGTAATAGCAGAATAGGTAGTAGTAGTATCAGTATCAGGGAATCATCACGAATTCGGTTTCTCATTCCTTCGTTAATGAACGCGACTAACCCCCTGGGAGAGTTGCGAGCCCTTCTGTTCTCAAACTTCGAGTACACTCTTCTTTTGGGCTATTCGGACGTCTACTCCCATTCATTTTCTCCTCACGCCAACTTCACTCCCCCTCTCAACAACCCCCCCCCCTGCCATGCGCCTCATTTGTTTCCACTTGTTTACATAAATAAAAATAAACAAAATAATAATGACGAGGGTAAGAGGTTATGACGGGGAGGTACAGTCATGAGAAGAAATCCAAAGAGACGATCTTAAAGGTCCCCCTTGAGGAAAAGACCCCACTCTCTAGTTATTTCACCGATTCCCTCATAATACACCCCCCCCCCTCAATTATGACGGATGTTATTACGCTTCGTCGCTGGTGCCACGGCGCACGTGCGAGCATGTTTGTGTGCTTTGTTTTGAGAGAGATGGCGCATGTGTATGTGTGCGTTCTTTCGCGTAGGATCGGGTTTTATATGTACATCTCCCCCCTTTCCAATGTGTACACGCAATCTATTTCGGGTGTTTGCTTGCGTTTAGTTGTGTGGAGGGGGTGGAAACAGAGGTTCGAAACGACATAGATTATTAATATTTCTTCTTCTTTTCTTTTTCTTCATCCTTCTTTTCTTTTTTCTTCTTTCTCCTCCTCCTCCTTCTTTCATTCTTCTTCGTCATTTTATCCCTTCTTTTTCTATTATATTACCATGTGTCAATTAGTCACATGAATCTGTGAGTATGAGCACAAGTAATTATAGGAGTCCAAAACCACATAGGCGCCCATAAATATAGGAACAAGTTTGAACTTCCGGTGCTGGACTAAGAGGAAGTGATGGGGCTTTTACAGGCATATTTGGGGGGGGGGGGGCTCACTGACGACCTCGTTCCTGCTCCTTTGTCCATTCGTTCATTCATAAATGACTCAGGGCTGATACGGTAACACGGTCCTTGTCTCAACGGGCTGATACGGTAACACGGTCCTTGTCTCAACGCGAACTGTTTGAGTACTCCGAGTCATCTCATAGTTGATGCCATCCTTCCCATAAGGAGTGGACTTGTCATCGTTGATGAACAAGGAGAGGTTCTGACAGTTATGCACCCGACTCCTCCAGTACCTCCTCTTTTAAATACTCGAGTTTGCCCATAAACATTTTCAACTTGTGGCAATAATAATAATAATAATAATAATCTTCCTGGCGATGCTCATCACACTATTTTGTTTGTGCATGGGGGCGGGGGCTGTCGGTTAATTCATGATGGCTACATGTATATCATATTTTGTACATGTATGCCCACTACAAATGCGTGTTGGGAATATGTATGTTGGCGAATCGATGTTTGCGTGAGGGGGAGAGACATCCGGTGGGTACTAGGCACCCGCTGACGATCGCCTTCGAAACGCCCAAGCGCCGCAAATCCTGAAGATGTATTCAAAATCCGGCTTTGTTTGTCTAGAGAAACGACGCCAAAGGCGGACATTTGTCATAGCAAATCTCGCGCCAAATCAACGCTTCCACCTCTCGTTAACTCGGCGCAGTGGCTATGTGAAAGGTGGGGGAAAAAAAAAAACAGAATAAAATAACAAAATGTGTATAAAAATGTATATATCTAAATGTCTAAAAAAAATATATATAAAATACAAAAACTATCAAATAATATCCATATATAGATGTATAAGAAATAGGTATAAGGGGAAATAAAAAATGAATATATATATATATATATATATATATATATATATATATATATATATATATATATATATATATATTATTTTTTTCATTCGTTCTTAAAATTTTACGCGAAAGGAATATTTATTCTAATATTTGAATTATTGACGACATTAAAAAGTCAACAGACTCTAAAATCGCGCTATGGTCCTGTTCTTGTGGGAGGTGAGTTTCAGTCCCTGGAGTTTTGCTATTGGATCAATTTTTTTTTTTTTTTATTAAGGGGCTATCTGGCGACTGCCGACTTAGGCATAAGTTGCCGTAAACAAACAGCCTAGTTCTATGCTACTTCAAAATAATTCAACAGGAAACAACAATAAAAAGAAATAACAATAACAAAGCAATAACAAAAACGATAACAAAAACAACAACAATAAAACCGGGTTAAATGAAAGGGAGAAGGCCGGCCTCCCCCAAAAAGTCAATAAGTCCACCAGTCATGGTGCACGCACTCGTCCCGAGTACAAGGGACAGGCATTAGCGACCCCGCCCATCCCGGTACCGAGACAGGTATCGTGCGCGAAGATCACTCAGACTGGGACATTCGACAAGAATATGCCGAACAGTCTGGGGGACGACGCAGTCATTGCAATAGGGCGCATGCGAGCGCTCCATCAAGTAGCGATGCGTCACACGAGTGTGTCCGATTCGAAGACGACAGAAAGCAACCTGAAGCCGCCGCGGCATTGGGGGATAGATCCATGGGAACAGTCGCGGCGCAATGGCACGCAACTTTAAGTTCCCTTCGACCGTCTCCCATCTTCTTTGCCAAGCAGTCCGAAGAGCTGCCCGTATTCCTGCCATGTAGTCGGTGTGAGGAAGAGCTAAACGCTGGTCCGGTCGCAGAGTCCTCGCGGACTCTTTGGCGCCCTCATCGGCGCGCTCATTCCCCGCAATTCCTAACAGTCCAGGAACCCAGCAGAAGATAATCTCGACATCTGCCCGGCTCGCCAAAACCGTGGCGTCACGGATATCGCGAACCAGGGGATGCGGAGATTCCAATGCCCCGAGAGCACTCAGGGCGCTTTGTGAGTCGCTATAGATCACAATCCGGTCTCCGAACCGGGCACGTCGCGTAATCTCCCGTACCGAGTGGTGTATTGCCACCAGCTCGGCCGTGAAGAGAGACGCAGCGCCTGGTAGGGCCCCGCTGACTTCAAACAGAGGGAATACGGCGTGGAAGCCGACCCCCTCTTGGGACTTGGAGCCATCCGTATACACTGACACGGTTCCAGCGTGACACGATGTGTGCTCCAAAAAGGTCGAACGCAATACTCCCGGCGCAGTACAAGCTTTGGGAGCAGAGGCGTGGCGACAAATAGCCAAATGTGGTACCCTCCAGGGTGGCGTCCTGGGCAAAACCAGGGGCGCCACCGGCCCGAGAGCGATATCTACCTCTCGAAGGAGTTTCCTGGCCCTAAACCAAAAAGGCTTAGGGTATGACTGGCGTCTCTCGACGGCATAGGCACCATCGAGATCAGCTGCGGATGCAGGGAGAGCTGTTGGCGACTGAGGGAGGCGCTGGGCTCGCGCGTACAGTCGAGTGATACACTGCACGCGGCGCAGAGCGAGTGGCATCTCCCCAGCATCGACCAACAGGCTCTCAATGGGGAAAGTGCGGAAGGCACCGGTCGCAAGGCGAAGGCCGGTGTGGTGGATCGAATCCACCTTCCGCAATAAACGCTCGGCTGCGGATGCATAAAACTCGCATCCGTAGTCGAGCTTCGAACGAACAAAGGATCGATAAAAAAGTAAGGCAGTAGCCCTATCAGCGCCCCAAGCGCTGAACGTCACGGAACGGAGAATGTCCATGGCGTGGGTACAAGAGACCCTAAGGCTGCGAATATGAGCCTCCCAGGTGAGGCGTCGGTCGAATAGAAGACCAAGGAAACGGTGCGACTCAACCACATCCAGGCGCACCCCATTAAGAAACAAATCTGGGTTGGGGTGAAGCCGTGGATGGCGGCAGAAGTGCACCATCTTAGTGTTGGCCAAAGAAAACCGAAACCTGTGCGCTTCGGCATAGCGAGAGACACGGTTCAATGCCTGTTGGAGTCGACGCTCCAGAGTTGGCATCTGGGCCGCGCCAAAAGAGATCGAAAGGTCGTCCACGTAGAGCGTAGCGAGAACATCTTCTGGCAGCACCGAGGTGATGCCGTTGATGCTCAGGGCAAAGAGTGTGACACTGAGGCCACTTCCCTGCGGGACACCCTCTTCCTGCTCCTTTGGGCCGGAGAGGGCTCCCCCCACCCGTACGCGGAATCGACGATCTCGCCAAAATTCAGATATAAAAATTGGGAGGCGTCCCCTCGCCCCTATCGTGTGGAGAGTCTCCATGATACCGTATCGCCATGCGGTATCATAGGCCTTCTCCAGATCGAAAAACACCGTGGCGTAGTGCTGTCTACGAAGGAAAGCCTCGCAGACGGCATTTTCCAGTCGGAGCAGAGCATCCGACGTGGAGTGGAACTTGCGGAAGCCGCACTGTGCGGAAGACAGATGGCCTCCGCTGTGCAGGAAAAAGGCTAATCTAACATTTACCAATTTCTCCATCAACTTGCACACGCAAGAGGTTAGAGAGATTGGGCGGAAACCGGTCGGAGTAGAGTGATCTCTCCCCGGTTTGCGAAAGGCAAGCACAGTAGCGATTCGCCAGGAGTCTGGGAGAAGACCCTCCACCCAGATCCTGTTGAACAAATCTAACAGAAAGGCCATGCCTCGCTCACGCCATGTCGAAGCATGGCGTACGGGACATCGTCCGGACAGTGGGCGGTGTCCGCGCACGAAGCGAGAGCGGAACGCAACTCGCTTACAGTAAACTTGTCGTTGAAGGGTTCTCCGCCTCTGGAGGTAAAGTCCAGCCGGCGGCCTTCCGTGACATCACGACGTGCATTGAATGCTGGCGGAGAAGCATCACGGCTAGAGAATGCAGAAAAAGCGGTCGCGAAGGATTTCGCCACGGACGCGGGGTCCGAGATTGCGGTCCCATTCTCCTGGAGAACGGGAGGGGGGTCCTGCCAGAACTTGCCCCGAATCCTTTTGACTCGCTTCCACACCTCAGCTAGAGGGGTCTTCCCGTTAAGTGAAGACACGTATGCCCGCCAAAAAGAGAGGCGAGCGTGCTTCGAAATATACCGGAACCTAGCCCTAGCCCGACGAAATTCAGCGACAGTAAAATCGTTCGGGCGGCGCTTATAGCGCATGTAGGCATAACGCTTCTGTTTGAGGGCCGTCTCACACTCGGCCGACCACCATGGGAGTGGTCGGCGTGCAAAACGGCCAGACGTCCTAGGAATAGTAGTCAGGCCCACGGCGATGAGGTTGCCGGAGAAGAACTCAACGGCCTCATCTACCGACCTAAACTCCTCGACTGAGATAGAGAATTCAGTCATTTCCTGAAATGCAGGCCACCGCGCCCGCGCCAAGCACCACCAAGGTGGTCTCTCAGGCGGCAGTTGCCCTGAAAAGGATATTTGAATGGGAAAGTGATCACTACCATGGAGGTCATCGACCACGCCCCAATCAAAATCAGGCTGTGCATCCGAAGAGCACAAAGATAGGTCAAGGCAAGAAAATGAAGCGGTTCTCGGCTATTGGATCAAAAGGGTGATATGATGACAAATATGGGTTAAATGAATGTGATGATGTGTAATTATATTCTTTTTATTAATACTTTCTTGTATAAATGAATATTTGAAACAATTTTCAATTCCAGATATGGTTTTACCCCGAGAAAAACTTGCAACCATTGTTGTTCCGCACCAAAGTGGCCTAAAATGCTCCTCGGTTTGAATCAAGAAGCACCACCTTTATTAATGACTTTAAAAGGACTGGTTCCAGTGAAGAAGTCTTCCGGTGGCCCAACAGCTTCCGACGAAAGCCAAGATCGCCTCATGGGAAGGTCCCAGATTTCTAGGAGGCGACCCTAACCTTGGATTGGATCGGGCTGTCTCCAGTGTTAAGCTTGCTTAAGACTGTAAATATATGAGCTGGTGCATCAACACATCCGCTAGTACTTATACAAGACGAGAGAGGGACAGATTTTATCGCAGAAGATGAAGGACAAGCGGAAGAAGCTCGCTGCGAAGCTTGGGGCAAACTGAAGCATCGTTTAAAGCCTGGAATGCTTTAAACAATAATGCCAGGACCAGGTGGGGAACTCACATACAACCGCTGTCTTGCTGTTTTCCCCCTAAAATGTACCGATAGTCATGGAGACCAGGTTACCGCTCCAAATCATGGTGTTTGGGGGTAGTCAGTAGAAAACGCCACTTTATGCCCCCATTTATCTCCCTAGAGGGTCTCAGACTGAATCAGGAGGGCTACATAAAGGGCCTGGGGGAGTTGGTGTTTCCCTGGATCCAGAAGATTGCCGTTGGAAGACGGGACGTGTGGCAGGGCTCAGGATCCAGTCTTGGATGTCAGATAATTTCAATGAACACATCACTTCGTAACTCCCCAAACCGCAACACTGTCCACTATAATATGTGGGGCGTGGTTGAGATAGAGACCGAACAAGTGTTCGTTCTGCACCACTAAGGTGAAACTTACGACCAAGGGACCGTCGAGAAGGCCTTCAGCTGTATCGGAGGCCGCCTGGAGGTCGTGTTGAGGCTAAAGGCGATTTTATTGAATAAAATGAATAGTACAACAATCCTTCAATTCTTTAACTTGAAACTTTAGTGACTATATGTCTATAAATAAACTCTGTTATTTTCTTTTATATTGAAGTTAGATAGATGCAAAATTACGCACTACACATTTATATATATATATATATATATATATATATATATATATATATATATATATATAAAGAAAAGACTCACAAAGTGGCATGTGACGGAAGCAATAATATGAAAATTAACCCACAGGATAATGAATAGATGAATCCAAGCACTTTCGAACTATATTTGCAAGTTTTGAAAATGAACTTGCAAATATAGTTCGAAAGTGCTTGAATTCATCTTTTCATTTTCCTGTCGGTTAATTTTCATATATATAAATATATATATATATATATATATATATATATATATATATATATATATATATATATATATATATATATATATATATATATATATAATTTTTTATTAATACAAATGATTGGGGCTAACCTGAACAACCTCCTTTTTAATTCTGAGAGGGGAAAAACAGAGGAAGAAAGAAATGAGGGGAGACAAAAAGGGATCCTCATGAATAATTCATAGCTATACAGTTTCAAACTGTCTAATTAATTTTTTTTCCCTGAGGAATCATGCCTAGATTTTTCACCGAAGAGAACCACAACAGACACCGTCACATTTTTGTTATCTGGGTGAAGGCGTGTGTATGTGTTTGTGTGTGGAGGTAGAGAAAGTGTGATGCTTACTACGCACCTATTTAATTCTCTCTCTTTCTTTCTCCTACCCTCCCCACCTCCACCCTCTCTGTCTGTCTGTCTGAATAAGCTATTATAGATCTGTCATCGATTTCCCGGCCGGATCTAATCACGCGCGGACAAAAGAGTGGAGGTAATAATGCCCGTCCTTCTACCACTGCTCCGCCCCCTTCATCGAATGCCACCTAATTAGTGCCATCTGTGTGGCACCTCCTGAGGAACAATGTGAGATCATCGTGGCGTCATTATCTTAACGCTAGAATGACGATAGCTTCAAGGTCTTAGGCGCGAACCCTCGTAATCTTTTCACGTCGCTTTTGATGTCCTCTAAACCGCAGGGTGTCAGAGTGGCACCCACTGATGGGGAATCTACATTTCTTTTCATGAAGGCTGTATTTTTCTCGTTTTTGTTTTTTAAACATTTCTTGTCTTCATTCACGTTCATCGTACATTTTCTCTCCATTCCTGCATCCTGTGATTCAGGGTTTAAGAGCCTACCCCTCCCACTAGCACCAGGTGCCAGATTATGGATACAAATTATGAAGATTGGAATTGGAAAAAAAAGAGAGATAAAAGATGGCAAATGGAGAAGTCCCCGTTGTGGAGGATGAAACTGAGACCTTAGAGACAACGAGGAAATAAATATGATGTCAGGTCGTATGATATTGGCGCGAAAAGAGACGCGCCAATAATCAGGGATATAGGTCCCGGACACAAGCGTCCGAACTCATATCCACGAACTCTTCAACTCTCATAAATGATAATTTACCCCCCCTCCCCCCACCGAGAGGGGCATTCCTTTGTCAAATGGGAAATTGCTAAATTGGGTACTTTAACTTCAATAAATGGGGTCCGAGTGCCATTTCCCTTTCAAAAGGTGTTGAAACTTTGATTTACATCAATGGGGCGTTGGTTTGCGCGCGCGTTTGCTATTACAAGAGCTTGGGTATGATGGGTATGATAATTATGCTCTAATTATTATTTATCTTCCTCGTTTATGAGTGAGTTTCAGGGATGGGGGCGAGTGGAGGGTGACTACGTAAAACGTGGCGTGGGTGTATGAATGAGTGTTTGAAAGAAAAACGTTGGATCGAGGAGCCAGTTAATGATACGAGGTATGTATAGGTGGAAGGGAGGAGTTCGGGAGGGGCGTGCTTGAAGCATGTTGGTGGAAATGATAAGGGGGAAGGGGAGTTAATAGGGACTGAAGGGGAGGAAAAAGGTATATTTACTGTTAGCTTTGATGCGCGCCTACCTCACTTTGTAGGAATGTGGTTGATGATGATGAGTTGTGGAGGGAAGGCGACTGAAGGGTGCACACATATTCACATGAGTATGTGTTAAAACGTAAGGAAAGGTAACGAAAGAAAAACAAGAAATCACAAACCGAAAGAAACATCATAAAACGAAAGAAAAACATCCCAGAACGAAAATAAAAAAATCAAAGAAAAGGGAAACATAAAAACAAAAGAAATACTACAAAAAGGAAAGGAAGCATTCAAAACGAAATGTAAACACCCCCAAAATAAAAGGAAAATCACAAAACTAAAATAAAACATCACAAACCGAAAGTAAAACAACACAAAAAGAAAGGAAAACATCACAAAACGAAAGAAAACAACAAAATGAAAGGAAAGCATCGTAAAACATAAGGAATAAAACAATATAAAACAGAACAACCTAAAGTGTAGGGAAAACATGCCCAAACGTAAGGAAGACCACAAAACGAAAGGTAAAATCTCAAAATGAAAGGAAATCTACAAAACCAAAGGAAACACCAAAACGAAAATTTAACCACAAAATGAAAGGCAAACATCTTAAAACTTAAATAAAGCCACAAACTGATAGAAAAGAGACCTAAAGCGCAGGGTAAGCAGCCCAAAACGGTAAGGCAAATAAATCAAAAATGGATGAATAACCTCCCAAAACGAAAGGAAAACATCTCAAACCCTAAAAAAAACATGAAATGAAAATATATCAAAAAATGATATTAAAACATAAAAAACAAAAGGAAAATACAAATAAAACACGAGTATCAAAAACGAAAGGAAAAAAATCCAAAAATGAAAGGAAACCACAAAACGAAAGATAAACTTCCCAAAACAAAATGAAAACCCCAAAACTAACGGAAACACCCTAAAAGAAAGGAACCCCACGAAACAAAAAGAAAACAACAAGACGAAAGGAAAACATGCAAAAAGTAAAAGGAAACCCATGAAACGAAAAGAAAACATCACAAAATGATAGGAAAACATTCCAACATGAAAGGAAAACGACAAAACGATAAGGAAACATCACAAAACGAAATGAAAACATCATAAAACGAAAGGAAGCCCACTGAATGATAGGCAACTATCCTAAAATAAGAATATGACCAATCGGAAGAAAATTACTAAAGCCTACGAATGATAACAGATGATACCCCAAACTTCAATGAATTTAAAAAGCCTTAATTTGGAGTACGCAAACTCCTATTGTCGCAAATGTTGCAACCAAGGAAAGGAACGAATACCACGATTATTTAGTACCTTCCAACTTAAAATACAATCCTCTCTGCGTGGCGTAAGCAGGACCTCTCGAGAGTGCAATCCTTTCAAAATGAATTATAACTTCGTCTATCATTATTGTGGTAATCTAGATATAATGTATTAATTGGCTATCTTTATTGAAATCCTTTAGGTATAATCTATTTGTATTGCAATCTTCTAGATATTGCGTATAACATCAGCCCTTTCATCGCTGAGCGAAGACGTAGAATGATGTTATTGGAAGTCGGACAGAGTTGATATCCAATGCTAAACGCGAGACCGTCTAGCGCGAAAGCATTCGGCACCATTTGCCACGTCGAGTAATTTTTGAAATGTGATTAACATCCTTTGAACATAATTTATTTGTATGTTTATATAATTTTATATAATTTATTTGTACATTTATGTAATTAAGCGAGGGAACGGGAAGTGAGTTGGGCGCACAATGGCACGCTTCATAGTCCGCTAATTATTTGGTAATTCTATCCGTTTCTAACCGAACAAAGCGCGATTGGCCACTGTTGTCTCTGTTTCTAATAATTATTTATACCAAAACAAGAAACAATGTCTATTTTGGGGGGTAGTAGGGGTATGTATGTGTAGATTAGAGGGAGAGCAAACAGCTGTCTTTATTATGAGCATGGGGTGAATTATTTTTGTGTTCAAATTTGCTCATCTTTATTTTGTCTCATTTATAACGCGTCAGTCTCGAAAAATATGTTTCATTTTATATTGGACGCGATTTTTTGTTCGTAGTTTTTTAATGGGAAAAAATATAATTGAATTTTTCATTGTACAATTAAGTAATTTATGGTCTTCGTGTATAACTGCCCTATTATTTAAGCTTTCGCAGTTTTATAATTAGCTTCGTGCTTATAAAAGTCACTAATGATTAAGAAAATTAAGTAATATTCTCAATATATATATATATATATATATATATATATATATATATATATATATATATATATATATATATATACACACTAGCGGGAATTAATAAAAGAGGAGGAAATTTATGCGTGCTTGTGCGTGTGCATTTGTTACGCAACCCCAATCATGATTTAATACTAGCGATTAACACCAGAGTCATTTTTATATTTAGCAACATAGCCTCTTCGAAGAGTGAAATCCATCCTTGCCTCTCTCGTGTTGTTTATTTCGATCGAACCTACTTAAAAATAATTTGGATTAAAACACCACCTAATTTTCATTGTTCGATTAATTTTAATTTTCGAGTAGCATTAATTTCATCCCTGTTGGTAAAGAATAGATCCCATGTCAGCTAAAAATGATGATACAACAATGCTTTCAAAGCTTCTTCCTCAAATTGTATGCAACAGCTTCTCCAGAATAGAACTTAATAGGAACTTGATTTGATAAAATAAATCTATATTTAAATATTTCTCGCTTCAACTTCTCCAAGTCGTATAGAGCCTTAGCTAATAATAATGACACATTTACAGTTTGGAACAGAAGTTTAAAAGTACACGTCATTGGTGTAAGTTATTTCATTATTAATCAATTTATATCTGACTAATTGGCGGGGGGGAGGAATATATTAATGTTTGTATATTCTTCCCAATGGTAATAAAAAAATCCAATTTAAAAGTATTTCGGACACCGGAAGAATTTATTTCAGCAAAGTTACAAGATTAAAAATAACAAAAGCTCGCATACAAATTAGAGAAATAATAGATTTTTTGGTATTCCTCCCCTCCTACTCCTAGCCCCTTTGGAGTCGCCTTTCCTTTAAGTTGGTTGAGTTTGGTAGGTTAAAATAGTTAAGATTAGTTTAATATAATGTAGTACTATCCAACCTAACCTAAATTAACCTAAGAAACTCATCTTCCTTTAAGTAAAAGCAGCTCTAAAAACGGCTTGGGGAGGTTCTCGAAGAGCTCCGAAATAATAATTAACATTTTATCCCGTGGCCTCCATTATCAATTGCAGCTGTCAGACGTGTATGTCATAGTTTTCTACTAAACTGCAACAGCTTTGATGGAAATGTTAATAACTCTCTCTCATTGCACTAACTATAACTACAATTCATCATTATAGGTTATCTTTCTTTGCCGGAAGAGCGGGGGTTTTTTATTCCATCTTCCCTTTTTTTCTATGGGTGTTCGTTCAGGCCTGGAGGTGGGGTTAATAGCCATTTAAAACCGAAAATTTTAGAATCTTCAAACGTTTTCTTCACTACTGATGTTGTAGGGTTTAGATCAATGTCTAGTTTAATGTAAAACTGTTTACTAACTGTAGTTCTCTGGATAACCGTAAAAAAAATTCCTTTTCAAAGTAGCCAAATATAATTCTTGCCCTCTTGACAGAATTGAAGGTCTTTAAGGCGTTCTTCAAGTCACTAAGGAATGGGAAAGAGAATATAGTGGCCGTAGTTCATTCCACGTCTTAAGGGCGCAGTGTTGTCACCCATGCAATGCAAGGATTACGACGTATGTACATGCATTAAAGTATGCAAATGGATCCATTGCAAATGGAGTAAAATGTAGGTTTAAATTAGTATCGATGAAATTTCGAGGTATTTTATGTACCGCTTTAAGGTTTGGAATGGACTAAATGGGGTCTATGTAGGATATTTTTCTGTAGGAAATAATCTATCTTATTTAATGCAATCCCAATTCTAATGAAAGAGCAAAAAAGTAAGTTTACCTTTATGCTATGGATTGTAATTTATTTTTATTCATTCACTCTTCATATCAGCTAAACCCAATTTCTCCTCTTAAAGCTGCTATTAAAACAAAATTATTCATTCTCAAACTCTACCTAGCAACTTTCCCATTATAAGTAAATTTACATTTTTGAGTTTGTGGTGGGTTTAGTAGGCTAGGATAAGTAGTTTAAGATATGTATGTTAAAGAGCAGGAGAAATTTCATAGGAAACCTTTAATTAAATAACACCCTAGCCCAGTTTCAGAGCTTTTTGGCATCCCGAAGGCTGAGTTGCGTAACTCCCAGGCGCCTCCTCTAGTCTCTCGAGAAATGTGGAAATCGAAAAAAAGGACTCAAACGTTTTGCATTTATATTTAATGTGATTCCATAGGGTCCGCTGGTCTGTTAGGCCGTTTTCAAAAATCCTCATCTTCCACCGACTCACAAATGCATTGGCAATGATGCATGCGGACCCTACTTATTGAAGATATCTATCTATCTATCTATCTATCTATATATATATATATATATATATATATATATATATATATATATATATATATATATATATATATATATATATATATATATATATATATATATATATATATATCGTGGAATACTAGTAGCTCAGGTAACCTAATGGTGAAATTGAGAAAAGTGAGCTCGGAATGTTTATTTTCTAAGCAAAGGTCCTTTCTCAGAGATATTGGTTGTGATTTCAGAGACGAGCAAATTCAAATTCAATGGTTCAACCTGAGAGTCCTTCTCCACTCTAATATTTGCCGCCGTGATGCTGGCAAAGTAGTAATTCCCTTACAAGACGATACTTAATGCAGGGGAGGCCTGAAAGATGAACTGGAATATAAGGAGTGGAGATATTGGCTGGTAAAGGAGGTAAGGGTAAGGGTAGTTTTTTTAATGGGAAAAAATATAATTGAATTTTTCATTGTACAATTAAGTAATTTATGGTCTTCGTGTATAACTGCCCTATTATTTAAGCTTTCGCAGTTTTATAATTAGCTTCGTGCTTATGAAAGTCACTAATGATTAAGAAAATTAAGTAATATTTAAAAAAATAAATAAATATATATATATATATATATATATATATATATATATATATATATACACTAGCGGAAATTAATAAAAGAGGAGGAAATTTATACGTGCTTGTGCGTGTGCAATTGAAATGGGAAGATAGGTAGGAATAACAAAAATAAATCGTGATTTGCAGATACAAATATGGTGATTTTCTACCAGAAGGGCTCGTAGCCACGACCGGCCCTAATGTATCGGTTGAGGCAGCTATCGCCACGCATCCATGCTTCTATTAACTCCCGGCTCTTCTTAGTACTGTCTTACCTCCTTCCACAACATCTCGTGTCCGCGGGTGAGATAATGGGATGCGACCGCCTACTCAGGATCTCTCCTTCGAAGGTCACATAAGCTAGCGTTTTATTTTTTAATAGGATCGCGGGTCCTATATGCAAAAGAGTCAATACTCCTGCCCTCCCCTAGAATCCAATATTGGACAAGGTTAGGATGTCGTAGAATGGATAAATCAACTAAGATAGGCAAGAATCAAATGCGATTGCATAGTAAAACTAAATTATCCTTGCCAATACCAGATACTTGAATATTTACCATTCAGCAAACGGAATATAGTTGACAGTATGGTTTTGCATTATCACAGGCCTTTGAGAGAAGTGGCCGTATTCCATTTCCATATGTCCAACCTGACTATAATCTCTCAATTCTCTGAGCTCTAATTACTATATATAAACACCGATTAAGTTCTAATTATACCTTAATTGCTTATACATTTCCATCTCACTTCCTATTAGTAACGTTATTTATTATTGTAATGCGTTCGCTCTCTCCACCGCCATAAGTCCTAATAAATACGTTATGAATTGCAACACGCGCAAGACGCAAACGGAGGGATGTACCAATCAGGGCTATGATTAAATTCAAATGACAATGTGATTGGATCATAAAATCTCTTCCGCTGAACGCAATGGGGACGTTGTTACAGATAGAATAAATAGAGATGAGGAGGAAATGACAGGAAGGGACAGAGGGGACGAGAGAGGAGGAGAAGGGAGCTAACGAACAAGCGGCTAATAAAATATATTAAAAATGAAATATGATGAAGGAGCATTTGTTAGTATTAATAAACATTAAAAATGAGTGAACTAAGAGAAGTGTGTTTTAATGGAATTTTATTTTGAGTGAATTTCGACCCGCGTGTTTGTTGTGTGATTCCCTCTCAAGGTCCTGCACGTTTTCATCTTAAGTCATCTCCTCCCTCCAGTGGTGCAACATTCCATCCTATCTATTTTTCCCACTGGTGGCTAATGGTTTCTTTCTCCCTCAGGGGAAACTCAGACTCCCAATATTCCCCACCAAACAACCGCCCCAAGCCCTGTTGCTTGGACAAACTTCTACTCCCTCTTTTGGCTCCTTAACAACACAGAAGAAACACCAATGGCACTGTGGCACCTGTATGACCCTCCAGAGGAGGAAATGAAGGGGAAGGTGATTAGCCCCGGATGTAGGAAAACGGAAATCAACTTCTGACGGACCACAATGGACTAAGGAAATTCGTTTTTTTCCCCTCATTGTTGCTTTCCTCTGGTTTGGGGTTATTTGGATATTTCATCTTTTGGTTCTCGACGTCTCACGGACAATTAGGCTTCGACCGCACAGCAGTCGGGAATAGAAATCTGAAAAATTGCGATTCGAAACCTCGATGGTGTGTCGAACACAGAAAAAGTGTGTCAAAACAGGGATAATTAGGTGTCGAACTCAGGATAATTAGGTATGGTGTTTCGAATGCCTCACAGTGGACAATTGACTGGCACTGTAAGCAGTGTCTTGGACACTAGGCACCGTTTCAATATACGCGTGCATCGATTTTTCTGTCCTTTCCTTCTGCTATTTTCTATTATTTCCCATTTTTGACGTTTAATTTAGCTTCTTTTTTTTCATTTATCCCCCTCTATAGTTGTTTTGCGTTTTATTACTTTTAGCTCATTGTTTATTGATTTGCACATTTATATAATTAGCTTTTCTTGCCTCTATTATGCTTGTATTTAAATGTTCATCTATGTAGTTGACAATTAAAACCTAGGATGGCATTAAGTATTTGCTGCTATAGTTACTGTGGTTATAAATATTCGGCCATGTCGATTTCTTAATAAGGCAGAGGGGAATGGGAAATATACAACTAGAAAAAAATATATATATATATGTATATATATTAATTCCAGGAAAAAAACGCGTTTTTATCTTGTAAGATGTAATTAAAAAAGGTTTATCTAGGATATATTACTAGTTTTACTAACTAACTCTTATTTCAAATCCTCGTTCTTATCCTCTAATTCACCTCGCCACCAGTACATTGTAATTTAGAATTTTAGACACCAAGAAAAATAGCGTTGATTTTAAAAATAACTTCTATTTTTTGCCATCCATTTAATTACACGAAAGAATCTTCGGTTTAAACCCGACCTTAACTTATACTTATTTTTTATTTTAAATTGATGACTCCTCCAATTTGGGGGACGATTTATTGCTCAAATATTTAAATGTTTGGAGTAAAATGTAAATATGTTAATGCGAAGGGAATCATTATCTTCAAGAAGTGCAGAACGCAATATTATTGTCAGCAAAGGCGCTATATAATTTTTGAATGACGCTAACTGCAGTTAGAAGCTTGAATTCTCCTCTCTCTCACCGCGTCTGAAAGAAAACAGCGATGAATTAACATCATCTAACAGCCACGTCAGCCATCCACACCTCAAAGCAAACTGCAAACGAAAGGACATCATGCCATCGTCAAACACCCACGAGCCAAAACATCCACAAGGATTTCAACAGGGTGTTGCTCGAGTCAGCAAATGTACATCTTCACTACTCTACTCGTAAAATCTTTAAGATATTTTACCTTTATTTGTTGACAAACAATAAATTAAAAGACTTCCTCCCCATAAGGTTAAACCTGAAAACAACCCTCCCCACTCTATGTAGGATAAGATCCTCCTTATCGGTCTAATCAACCACACTACCCCAAAAATGTAGGATTGTTTATGGTTTGTCATGCATTCGTTAAAAACCGATCATCCTCCCCCCCCCCCTAGATAAGAGCATTTCCTTATACAGCGACCTCCATCATGGCAACGCAACCTTATTGCCAGGCATCCAATAAACCCCGACCGGTAGAGAGAGACAAGAGCTTGAACGGATACAGTAACCCCGTTCGGGTTTGTTGGCCAATGAAATCCTCTCCTTTCGTGTTTTGGGGGGATACAAAAAAAATGGAAATATTCAATAGCTGTTCTTCCAAACACAATCCCAGATTTAACGGTTGAGCATCCTCTTACGGCTTATTATTATTAGGTCTTGGAACCAGCAGTTTTGCGCTGTAAATTGTGATATTTTTCACTGGTCGGGAGATGTTAAGGCGAACCGGAGTTATAAAAGGTTTTCTTGAACACTCAATTGCTCTGAAATATTCAATTGTCCACTTAGTAATTCGAGATTATAAAATAATCCTGTGATCCATGCGCATATTTTGGCTTTGATCGTGTATTAAGCCGCTCTTATTTCATCTGCTTATGTCACACTTCAAGGGAGGGAGGGTTTTCGTTCATATCTTAAATCTCTCACTCACCAATGGGTCTTCTTGTTCGTACTTTTGAATTGTTGCGCACTTTTTTACAAGCATTTTAAATGCGCTTTCGAGATCCGAGTACCAATAGTCGAAATGGTCTGCAACTCCGATCATTCTCTTAAACATTTTTTCACCCCTACAGTTTTTTCAACTCATCCACTCTTTTATACCCTCTTAGTTCTTTTGGTTCTACTTGAGAAAATGCCCTCGACAGATACACAAGTCGCCTTTCGCAATAAAACTAAAGATTTCTTCGTTAATCAAGAGAGGCGCGATACGGGCGAATGCTTCATTTTATTTTAATATATATCCGCATTTCTAATGCTAATCTTGACCTTTATTCAGCCCTTTCCCTCCTCCCCATCCATTTCATGCAAGCCATTTTTGTTCACGATTTTGCGAAACCATTCCCCCTACAACCATTAGAAAAAAAAACATATATAGAAAACCATATAGAGAAAACAATATATAAAAATATATGTAGAAAACCCATTTGTAGGAAACCATATATAGAAAACATAGAGAAAACCATATATATATATATATATATATATATATATATATATATATATATATATATATATATATATATATATATATATATATATATATATATATATATAAACACAAATCGAAAAAATATCTAAAAACATAGAAATCCATATATAAACGCCATATACAAGAAACATATAGGAAACCCATAAAGAAAAAAATATATACATGGAAAACATATATTCTTGTTCAAATAATTTGTTAAACATTTGGTTGTTTGCTTCTTCAGAACTGCAGAGGGGCATTTGTTATTTCTACTTAAAACTAAGAAGAGAAAACTAACGAGCACATGTCAGGCAGCAAGTTTGTAAGGATATCTATAAACAAATTAGTGAAGATAGAGATAGCAAAAATGTGTGGAAGAGATATAACCGCAGATCCCCTGCGGCTGGCCGGTGCATCGAGGATATAAAGTCCTCCAGATGCTAGCTATTTCACAGGGGTACCTGCTCTACCCATGACCCCTTCGGTTGAATCCGTGGTGGCGTGAAATGATGATGACTACGGTATACGGGTACATCACCCTACATTTTTTACCTCCTTAAACTCACTTTAATTTCATATTTTTTTTTATTCCTTCTGGTGAAAATGCTCCTGATGGTCATTAATTCAAAAAATAATTAAAACATAAAATCTTACTTCAAATTTTTAATTTTGTACAGCCGATAAATGATAGTAATAGCAATATCCTTCAAAAAGCCTGAAAGAATTCAAGGATAATTTAATAACCCTTTATACAATAAGTGTGATTTGGTGAAGCGCTATTCCGATTCCTCCACATGAACTGTACTTAACTTAATGACCTGATTTTTTCCCTTGATTATCTTCTTAATGCTTTGATATTTAATGTTGTCTCCTAGAATGACTTACTATTCCATTCTAACGATCTCTTTTCTAGATTCACTCTACTCAACTCTCTATAATCCTTAATTATAGTAACGATCCCGACCCAATTCTAACGCTTCCGGTTGATCCTTTTGAGATAATCTCTAAATATCCAGACAATTCCGATATTTTTTTTATCGAAGATGCAAAAATCGGTAAATTTCTGCAAATTTAATTATCTATGTACATTTTAATGGAGTCGATCAGAGAGACCAGAGTTCTATACTTATTAATGATCCTTTAAAACTCTACAGCACACAAAAAAATGGAAACTTCGAAATAGATTGCAAATTTTGTTAAAAATGTCCGTATTTTCGACTCTCCTCGAACCCGATGCCGCTGCATGACAAACACTAGGCACTTTAGCGACCAGTGGCACTGTGCCAGTAATGATATGAAGGGGAATGGCTCTCAGAAAGTTATCAATAGCAAGCTGAAAACGACACATATGCATCATTTTCGAGATGGGGGAAGAAAGAGTTTCCGCCTATTTCCGATTCAACCTTAATCAGTGTAGGAATTTCGGTTGTATTTTAGCTCAAGTATTAGCGAGGATGTCGAGGCTTCAAACGGAGTAATACGAATTAGAAGGAGCCTAAAATGAACGAGCTGGCAACTTCGCTCGAAAGCATGAACGGATAAGAACAAACGGTTAGAAATGTGAGAATCGAAAACAAAGAGTAGGAATAAAGAAAGGAGATTATTTTTCTGACCATAACCCCAAGATATTCACGGAAAAGAACGTTTTTGTTTAATAGGGAGCTAGTCGTAAGGCGGGAGGGGACCATCATAATGGTTATTTAAATGAGTACGTTTAGGTATCTGTCTTTGGTTAGAGCTAATAGTATAGTGGTCCTTGATATTCAGGGTCTTTCTCAACATAAAGTACACACGATCTTAACATTTAGACAAGTCTTCCAAAGTTGAAGATTTGATTAATATCTAATTAAAACACAATAACGAAAACCAATTTAACGTATATCGGTCCTTAAATTTGTGCAGGGTGGTGTGTAAAAACTGGTTAAAATGGGGAAAGGGAGAATGTATGGCACGTAATCTGAGATAGACAAGAGATTAACCCACTGGTGTGTACCACAAGGCCTTTCGAGGTACCTAATTTGTCCGTATATGAGACTACGCCCACAAGTGACATCGGAAAATCGAAGCGCCATAAGTACACGCTCGACGCATTCGCGACGCAAAATCCATTTGTAGCTGAACTGCATTATGCTAGTGTCAATCTGATAAAGTGGAAAGTATAAAATATAATTACAGGAAATTATTACCAATTATCAGAATGTTTGGTAAATGTGATAAACTTGCATTTGTAACCGAACCTCATTATGCTAGTGTCAATCTGATAAAGTGGAAAGTATAAAATATAATTACAGGAAATTATTACTAATTATCAGAATGTTTGGTAAATGTGATAAACTTGCATTTGTAACCGAACCTCATTATGCTAGTGTCAATCTGATAAAGTGGAAAGTATAAAATATAATTACAGGAAATTATTACCAATTATCAGAATGTTTGGTAAATGTGATAAACTTGCATTTGTAACCGAACCTCATTATGCTAGTGTCAATCTGATAAAGTGGAAAGTATAAAATATAATTACAGGAAATTATTACTAATTATCAGAATGTTTGGTAAATGTGATAAACTTGCATTTGTAACCGAACCTCATTATGCTAGTTTCAATCTGATAAAGTGGAAAGTATAAAATATAATTACAGGAAAATATTAATAATTATGAGAATGTTTGGTAAATGTGATAAACTTGCATTTGTAACCAAACCTCATTATGCTAGTGTCAATCTGATAAAGTGGAAAGTATAAAATATAATTACAGGGAATTATTAATAATTATCAGAATGTTTGGTAAATGTGATAAACTTGCATTTGTAACCGAACCTCATTATGCTAGTGTCAATCTGATAAAGTGGAAAGTATAAAATATAATTACAGGAAATTATTACTAATTATCAGAATGTTTGGTAAATGTGATAAACTTGCATTTGTAACCGAACCTCATTATGCTAGTGTCAATCTGATAAAGTGGAAAGTATAAAATATAATTACAGGAAATTATTACTAATTATCAGAATGTTTGGTAAAGGTGATAAACTTGCATTTGTAACCGAACCTCATTATGCTAGTGTCAATCTGATAAAGTGGAAAGTATAAAATATAATTACAGGAAATTATTACTAATTATCAGAATGTTTGGTAAATGTGATAAACTTGCATTTGTAACCGAACCTCATTATGCTAGTGTCAATCTGATAAAGTGGAAAGTATAAAATATAATTACAGGAAATTATTACTAATTATCAGAATGTTTGGTAAAGGTGATAAACTTGCATTTGTAACCGAACCTCATTATGCTAGTGTCAATCTGATAAAGTGGAAAGTATAAAATATAATTACAGGAAATTATTACTAATTATCAGAATGTTTGGTAAATGTGATAAACTTGCATTTGTAACCGAACCGCAATATGCTAGTGTCAATCTGATAAAGTGGAAAGTATAAAATATAATTACAGGAAATTATTACTAATTATCAGAATGTTTGGTAAATGTGATAAACTTGCATTTGTAACCGAACCTCATTATGCTAGTGTCAATCTGATAAAGTGGAAAGTATAAAATATAATTACAGGAAATTATTACTAATTATCAGAATGTTTGGTAAAGGTGATAAACTTGCATTTGTAACCGAACCTCATTATGCTAGTGTCAATCTGATAAAGTGGAAAGTATAAAATATAATTACAGGAAATTATTACTAATTATCAGAATGTTTGGTAAATGTGATAAACTTGCATTTGTAACCGAACCTCATTATGCTAGTGTCAATCTGATAAAGTGGAAAGTATAAAATATAATTACAGGAAATTATTACTAATTATCAGAATGTTTGGTAAAGGTGATAAACTTGCATTTGTAACCGAACCTCATTATGCTAGTGTCAATCTGATAAAGTGGAAAGTATAAAATATAATTACAGGAAATTATTACTAATTATCAGAATGTTTGGTAAATGTGATAAACTTGCATTTGTAACCGAACCGCAATATGCTAGTGTCAATCTGATAAAGTAGAGATTAGAAATAATTAAAGATACTTTTATGCCTAATTATTAATATGTGTGTGAAATGTGATATACTTGGCAAATTATCGACCCATTAACTTTGTTACCAAACTTATTAATAAAAGTGATAAAATTAATTGGATTAATAAAATCAAGGTTAGGTTATGAAGTCTGGTAATATGGATACTTACTGGTTAATTCGATTTAGTTACATTTATCTTTTTCGGCAAGAAAGCTGGGTAATATGTAAGATTGGCACTTCATTTAAATATTTTGGTAAAAAGTTTATTGCATTTATCAAACATTCTTGCAATTATATATATTTATTGGTAATTTTATAATTTCCAATTTACCATATTTACCACAACGAGTGTTTACATTTTATCTATTTGTTTCCTTATATTAATTTATTTCACAATGTTTGCTTTTGATTTTAGTGGACTCTTTTACTCTTTTGCCTAATATGTGTTCCTAATGGATTTGGTCCTCTCTGTTTTTCTATTGTTTCATTCTGGCCATATTGCTAAATGTTTGTGATTTTCCCTTTGTATCCTTTTGTAATAACATTTTTTTTAGTTTTCTTTAACAGTCTAATGATGAAATTATTAGAATAGAAAGCATACTTCCCATTAAAGCTATTAAACTATTGTGCACCATTCCTAGTGACTTGTAGTTTAACTAAAATTATGGCACAATTCCTAGTAACTTGTATTTTAGCTAAAATTATCGCACAAGCCCTAGATACTTGTAGTTAAACTAAAATTATTGCACAATCCCTAGAGACTTGTAGTTTAACTAAAATTATTGCACAATTCTTAGTGACTTGTAGTTAAACTAAAGTTATTACAGAATTGGTAAGCTTAGAAAAGCATAATATCGTCTCTTATTTACGCCTATTCTATGAGAGATCTCCAAGCCTATCCCAAAGCCTACTTCTTTTGTCAGCTTTGCACTTCTTAACTCCCTCTCCAAAATGATGGAAACCTCGTACAATTTACCACTAACTATGGCAGCTTTAAAACAGTCATTAAATTTATATCTCCCAAAACATTTTGTATGTTTATATGGTGTCTAAATTTTATTTGATTTCCTTAGAAAGTTTAAATTTTATAAGGCTATTAAAACCATTAGGGGTAAAAGGACCACAATAAAGGTGAGGGGGTGTAAGAAATACAACCACGTCGCCAGGGCGTATTTCCAGGTGTCTCAGTGAGGTGATGGATTGTGTTTCGGGCACTCGAGCTCTTTTCTACACCATGGTCTTGGTTGCATTTGATGTATCTGGGTGTTAGCGTAGGCGAGTTGCGAACAGCTTCCTGCGTCGTTGGACCACTGTTAGCCAGCGGCGAATCCACTCGGCCATCCTGAGTCTCAAAAATGACTCATTCAAACGAAGCTTTTAAGCCGCTCGCCTGCACTCACTTCTCGTACGCTATACATGTGTCTGGGTGTTGTAACTATTTTGGGGGTTATTTACCCATATTAATCATAATTGAATTGAAAGAAAGGTCCAAAGTGGGCCCGACTTTCGATAAACTTCATTTTTTAATGTTTTGTCGAATTAAGAAATGAAGCCTATTTAAAATTGGGGCCAGTGTTTTTTATCACCCCGAACAACACTGAGACCTTATCACGAATTAATACTTCCTAGCATAACCTTTATTAGCAATGACCGCCTTTAAACGCTGTGGATATTTGACAAACTTTTGTTTAAATGCGAGGGCAGAGTGTTATTTAGCATAGGCCTGGTTTTTGTTTCTCCAAACACGACTATTGCTGTGCCTCCCGAAAAGTGTGCTTTTCCTTTCGTCAGACCAGAAAAACACTTTCCCCCAAATTAGTTCTCTTCTTCGAATGTTCGTTGATCTACTTTGGTCAGTCCTAGAACTGCTTAGCCTTCAGTAGAGGATTTATCCTAGACTTCCTCGAATAGATTACTTCACGGAGCAGTGCTCTGCTAATAGTGTTTGCTGACCTTGGTTCCTTTTCCTATAGGTACTTCTTAAGTGTCTCTCGGGTGTAGAACACATGAATGATCTTATTTAAACTTTGATTAACTTTTGATACTTTGTTGTAAGTGGATTGTTAAGTTGATAGTTTCTCAGCGATTCATACAACGATTAATTATTTGCCGATGTTCGCCGTTTTGAGAAACTCGTCAGCAATTTTCCTTATTGCTGTTGTTGTGCTTCGGGCATTTTTAGCTCACTTAATCTTTTTGTTGTTGTTTTGGGGTTTTAGGCCTAAAGTGTGAAGAAGAAAATCCAGCATATTCAAATAATACGACAAATATCAATACGATACTTCTGGTATCCCATAAGGTGTTTTTTTTACCTCCACTACTATTTTTTTATTTACTTTAATTATTTCGATATTGATTTTTAAGATAAATATAAAATTTTGCCAGTGGATCGAAATTAAGTGTAAAAGCAAGTAAGGATGAAGAGAAAATGTAATTTAATAAATTTATGTAGTGATCATTTAAATGGCAAATGGTATAAATTGTAGATAAATGAATGGTCTCGAAATTGGTTCCATAAGCAGAAATTTAATCACACCTTGTTTTGTTTGACACTGCAAATGCTTCCGAAGATTTACCGTGCAATGAAATTACTGGTGATATGATTTACAAAACGTTGGTTTATAAAACGTTTCTAAATTCTTAGAAATTTGCTACTTTTCAAATTTTGTTTTCAAAAACGATAATATTCCTCCACTAAAAGAAAGGTTCGGTAATTAACTTTATGCGAGTATTGACCCCTATTTGTCTATTAAAAAAGATCATGTGCCAATTGTTTGAAGGATAGGAAATGGATTAACACTCTGATTATCTTAGCCTCCCTCATTATATATATATATATATATATATATATATATATATATATATATATATATATATATATAAAGTAAAGTAGCACGTGTGTAGAGCAATAAATGCAAAAAATCACACAGGAAAATGAAAGGCGAATTCCAAGAACTTTCGAAATTGCTCAGATCATTCTCAACGAATGAACTGAACAAGTTCGAAAGTACTTAGAATCCGCCTTTCATTTTCCTGTGTTATTTTTTGCTATATATCCTCCCTAACCCTATATTTTGAGAACGATATTTTTTTAAAGATTTGAATAAGTTTTTTTTTTAGTTTGGTTGTCCCTTAAGTATATTTACATTTTTTTTCAAAGTTATTTCCTAATAATTACTTTATAATATCAACCAGGCAATGGCTTCGTCACTCCTCCCTACAGGGCAAGCTTGCGCTTCCCTACTAAGATTAAAATTAAAATCTAAAAAAAGCAGCAATGGTTACATTTTTATAAATTTTGTGAACTTCGCCAATTATAATAATTTTAAAAAGGAACCCTAAACTAAATTTTAAATTTCACTCCTTTTAAAATATTACGTTGCTAAAATATAATTATAGATAAAATAAAAAAAGTAGCCTTACTTAAATTTTAATCAATTTTCTGAACTTCACCAATTGTAATTCATTTTCTTTTAAAACATCATAAAAAAGCATTGGATAATCATATTTATTTTTTCTGAACCCAACTATTTTGTTTTTTCAAACTCTAAAGAAATTCTTAGAAATTACTTTGATAAAAATTTAAAATATACTTAAGTCATAGCCAAACTAAGATGAAATTAATATTCAATTACTCCCAAAAATCCCCTTCCTAAATTATAGAGTTAGCGAATATAAACATAAGAATTTTTTAGAGAAGTTATCAGATATTTATAAATTAATTATATGGGAAATAGGAAGCAGCAGAGGTGGTAATATTCAAATTATAAAAATGCAGGGCTTTTAACTATTAGGGAATAGGAAATATGTTTTTGTTTTTCATATAAAACTGAGATTAATTAGTTTTGGTTGTCTTCGTTGTAAAAATGGGAGATAATAGAAATATTTGAAAAATTTGGGTTGTTTATTTTTGCGGGGGTGGGGGAGATTTGGCGTGCGTAATTAGTGGGTGATTATAGTTGTAGTAAGAGTGGAAATGAGCTTGTGTCAGAGTTTAAAGTATAGTTTGTAATTCTAATATAAAGAAATTCCAGTGCACGCAGTTGGTTTTTCTGTGTTTGCTGTATCTTTAATTGAAAACATATTTTTTAAGTTGGGTTTATGGTGTGGATGTCTGTTTTCGTAGTGTATTCGGATAGGGAAGAATTCGGAAGTAGTGACTGGGGTTCCAGTTCTGTTGCTGATGCCTAAATGTGCGCAAACACAGGTATGCTGCTTCTCATTTCTCATATAATTAATTTATAAATATCTGATAACTTCTCTAAAAAATTCTTATGTTTGTATATATTTATAATTTCATATTCTTGAGAATGGTTTCCTAACCGAAACGTCGGTACCAAGAAGCTGATATATAATAATGAATTTCGTAAATTTAGCCTGCTTATTTATCCTAAACAAATATATATATATATATATATATATATATATATATATATATATATATATATATATATATATATATATATATATATATATATATATATATATCAGTTTGCATTTTTAGTTTGAGCTATCACAAATTTCGGGATATGGATAGAGTTATGGCTAAATATTTTGATATCAGTTTATCGATAAGTATATCTTTTAACTTTGGAAGTTTTAAAAAAATATTATATAAGTGAAATTAAAAAAAATTAATGTGATTATAGAATGTTTAGAAATTTTCAAAACAAAGAATTACAAGAAAAAAATATTTATTAAAATTAAATCATGACTGGGTTTGGGGGTTGTTTTTTTTCGTATATTCTAATTTTTTGTGAAAGTTCTTTCTAAAATAGATTTCCCATTTTTAATCTTTATATCCCAAGGAAATAACCACTGGCCTTTAAATACGACTAAGGCAACCTCAATTATTATTAAATGAAATTTAGATCGGAATCAAAAACCTGCGCATTGGTTTTTCCTATTTTAAAAAAAAGCCGATAAAAGTTTTTACCTTTAGGCCTAGAAAATAGGGATGGATCTAAAAAAAAACCAATAGTAAATTATTAGGAGAAAAGAGCAGTGGTTTCGCCACTCCTCCTCACAGGGGGAGCTTGCACTTCGCAGGCAGTCTTTCGGTCTGTGACCTACGACCTATCTGGCTCTAGCAACAGGATTTTGATCTAAAAAATATAAAATTTCTAATAGATATCTCCTAGTAATTTACTCTGTCTATTTTTATTTTCATATCTATGCTTATTTTCTAGGCCTAAAGGAAAGAAAAAAACTTTTATGGGAATTCTTTTGATATAGGGAAAAAAACAATCCTCAGAGTTCTTTTCTATCCATCTAAATTTGCTTTTATATATGAAAAAATAAAAACAAAACAACCATGGCTTAATTTTAATGCATTTTCTGAAATTTCGGCGGCCACAAACATTCAATAATCCTATTTTTTCTGAACTGTTAGAAAGAAGAACTTTGTAAAAAGCTTCAAATATACGAAAAAAGCAGCCTAAATTTTAATCATTTTCGAAGATCTCTCTAAATCTCTCATTTCCAACCCTTTTTCTTTAAAAAAAAACTCCAAAGCATTGAATCATAGCTTTTAATTTCAAAAAGTTTCATTATGTTAAAATCATTTAATAAAGTTACAATAGGATACTGTTATACTTGAACTAAGAGAAAATAAAATTATAAATCCAAGCTTTTCGAAAAATTGCTTTACAAGTTTACTTAAATATAGTGTTAGGGGTATGTGCTGAAAACCTTTTAAAAATTCTACAGCAAAAGTCCGTTGCCAGAGACGGATAGACTATAGGGCACAAACCAAAGGTCTGCTTGCCAAACGTAAAATCCTCCTGAAGGGAAGACTTGTATATATATATATATATATATATATATATATATATATATATATATATATATATATATATATATATATATATATTATCACCCTCTTATTCTAAAAGACAATTAATTATCTTATTAAAACCAGGAAAGGTTAAATTGTCTTTTGATAAATCCTGAAAAAGTCGTTTTAATTTCAATTAAATCCAAGTTCTGCCATGAGTGATGGGGCAATGTCCAATAGTGGCCCTCTCTGGCCGGGCTCTCAACCGACCAAATGCCCACGCGAAATTCGGGAATTAAGGAACAAAGGCTACTCTCTTCCGCTGACACATTTCAGGCACTTTTGCCATACAAAAAATAAGTTTCCATAGAATAGCCCCTATCCTGAGTGTATTGGTACAAACGTATTTGATATATAGCGTTTATGTGTTTATTTTATATATATTTATTTCCTTTTTATATAGATCTCAGTTTGATGTTATGCGGGTTGGTTACATCAAGCATTACTGAATTTGAGGGTTTAGACAAAAAGGGAAAAACGACATTTTTTATTTTCATTGTATTTTCTTTTTATCGCGAGCGGCGATTTCGTCTTCTTTTATTTTTCGTGTGGGAAAAGTGGAGAATTTTCACTGTTAAAATGTGAATTAAATGTATGTTTTAGGCCTTTTTGCTACTCTTTCCCTCTCTCTAATGAGCATCGTAAGGGTCTCTTATAACCGTATATTTAATGCTCATTTGTGCTCTTTTGTGGGTACTCTATGGGGTTAGACTAAAGCCTCCGAGAAAAGATTTCTTGCCCTGATGAAGAAAAGAAGATGGATGCCTAGTGGATTCATGACGATCAACATGGATGGAACGAAGACAAAGCAAAGATGGTGAAATAATGAAGTTGATGAAGAAATGATAGATGGGTGGATAGATAGAAATGCGAGTTATTTGTCTGTTAAAATGAAAATAAGGAGTGAGTGGAGAGCGGCGTTCCCCAATGTGGTGTCCTGTGGCCGCCGATATATCCATCATCCCGCGTTGAGGAGGGGAAGGCTGCGTTACCACTCGGATACGAGCATTCCTGAAGGAGTCCTTATAAGCACCCACAAAGGACAACAATCGGAGAGCGTGGCGTCCGCGGACTGCCCCGGCTTCCTTTGTGGACGCGGCGGACCCTCCTGTCCAAACAGAGGAAGATTCGGGAGGTCGCGTAATGAGTTGAAAACTCGTCGCCAAAAACTCATTTCTGGCTTTTCGATGATCATTGTGGAGGGTCCTGGGCGAGGGTACGGGGCTTTTGGTCTGTGGATATGTTGGCGTGTTTGTGTCGTTTTGGGTGGGGTAGTGTGAGGGATCGAGAGGACTACGATTTGTCCGTCAGGGATCATTCCCAGGGATGGGAAGCTTCTCAACCACACAAAAAGCAATTCCAAAAACACCAAATGGCAAGGTCATCCTCGCCCGATTCCAAGGAAGGGACCAAAGCATCATGTGTAAATAGAAATGCAATGTTGGGGGCAGAGAAAGGAATGAGATAGGAAGAGAGAGAATGGGAGAGTAAATAGAAGAGAAAAGAGAGGGAGGAAAGCTAGATGGGATTGGAGAGAGGGGGAGAAAATAGAGAAGAGATAGGATAGGGAGAAAGGAGATAGGAATAGAGGGTGATGATTGTTTCTTTTAAAATGAAAATTGTTCATTGTCAGAGATTTTTCTTACCGATTGGCACCGTCGATGCATGCCTAAGTGGGGCCCCCCGCCCCCCTCGCTTTTCCAACCACTAAAAGCAAACATTATACCCATAAATCGACCTGTATGAAAGTCAAAAAGACAGATTGATTTTCTCGTGTCCTGAGAAACTGAGGGAAAGGTGAAACAAATGAAGGCATTCACCCTCCCTCCCTCTCTTTTCTCTTTCACACACACGTACTCTTTTTTCTCACATTCTATCTCTATCTCTCTCACAGTCTTTCTTTATATCTCTTACTATCTCTCTTTATCGAGCTTTCCCCCGTGTACCCTTGGCGATTTCAATTCTGTCCACTGTTTTACTTTCCTCCCTTTTTTGCCTCTCCCGTTTCATCTCTTTTATATCTTTTGTTCTGTTTCATTTTATGACTTAGGAAGGTTAAGCTCGCCCCTCTTCAAAGAGATTTGATGCTACTTACATATTTATATACTCCCTTCACTTTTCTTTGATTCTCTTTTCCCTTATTTCATTTTCTATCTCATCGATCCTTTTCCTCTTGATGCCTTCCCGTCAATCTGCTTAGTGTATTTGTACTTTCAGTCCCTCTTCGTCTTTAGTTAAATGACTTCACTGAATTTTGTGTCGTACTTAAATTTAGATATCTATCCCTAAAATTAAATAGATGTGTGTTTCGCGGACATGGAAAATAGTAAGGGTTCTAAAACAAAGATAGTAAGGGCTTTACACACAAAGATAGTAAGGGCTCTAAAAAAGATAGTAAGGGCTCTAAAACAAGATAGTTAAGGATCTAAAACAAACCCTTGTGGCACAACATAGGTATTGGAGTTTAAAAACTCATTTTTTAATAATGGCAAATAATCTCACGTTCTAAGAGACTACAAATCGAAACGTGATAGATAGATAGATACTACCAATTTGTATATTTCGTTCGATCGATAGACAAACATGCCGGCAGATAGATTAGGTTGTGACGTCTCCCTATACTCCTTGACGGCCTATGGGAGTTTGAGGAATTTATTGCTGATAAAAATGTGGAAATAAGAATTTTTGTTTGATTTGGACAAAGGGTCTGAAAAGATGGAAAACGGGCGGGCCACTTCACGAGAAGAGGTCATGTTTTATTCAACTTATCGCTCCAGATGTATTATGTTGCGAAGATATATGCGTGTAAGTAAGATTGTAATGCATGTATGTGATTGTGTCTGCCGGTATGTGTACAGGACGTACAGCGTTGGTTCAATTTCGGGGTACTAGTTTGTGTTTGGTTGTAAAATAGTTTCCTGTGTATATCTTTGACATATACAGTAATGAACAAGTACACACATCAGGATCGACGTGCATTAATTAATCAAATAAGTATCTTCCTTAAGGAATGGGCTCAGGTTAAGAAGATTTTTATTACCTTTAACTTCTTCACTTTCTTTCTAATCACCTTCGTGCAAAGACCTCCCGTTGGTTTCGCCTTTAAAAATTAGTCTATATGGCTTTCTTAAAAGGCAACTTCCTGGATAGGCACATCTCCGTACACACCCTCCGATAAAACGACAATGGTCATAATAATAATAATGCATTCGCGCGCGCGCAGCCACAATAACCCTGAAACGCGGGAAAGTGAACTCAATAATGCGAAGTGGTCAGATTATCCCGTTTCCAATAACAAGGCCGCATTACTCCGGTTAATGGCATTTGAATGCGTTATTCGCGATGTCCTGTGGCCTCGAAACTGCTGTTCTGCGCGATCGGAGCCTCTTTTTATTGGGGTTCTTGCGTGTCTTTATTGGTCAGGAGAGGACCGGGCGAGCGCGACAGTTCTGTTCTTTCAGTTCTTTGTGACAGTTATTTCTGAATTATTCAACCACCGCCCGAATAGATCGGGAGTTGGCCGGGGCGGGGGGGGGGGATGGGTTACAAGATGGTCGAACAGGGTCTAGTTCTGTGTCTGTGTTTGAAATTTGAGAGACAGTAATACCTTGATCGCGTATCTCCATCTATGCTTCTCCCTCTTTCTCTCTGTACCTCCTCGATTCGTAAAATCCCTCAACTTATTTTCCTTCTTATTCCTTTTAACACATTTTACAACTTACTTTCTCCCTCTTTCCTTCTCATATATTCCAACATAAGTACTGCATACACAGGCTCTTTCTCTGCCATACATCACGCATCTTTTCAAACACACATCTACTGTATATGAAACGTACTCGAATATAAAAGTATATTTTTTCTCTTTAGTAAATTACGGCGAAAACGTACCTCCCAGCGTGCATGCGAGAGAGGTGTCAAAAACATCTCTCTGACATCTTTCACACATCACTACAACATTACATGTTCTTATCATCGCCATCACCCTCGCTTCATCCCTCCACCTTTCCTAGACATCCTTAGTAGGTATGCTTACCCATCCTCCATTATCTCCCACTTACGTCTCAACCTACAATACTTCACCCCCACTCGGGTTGGATAAAGAAGTGATTCCCAGGTGTATAATATTTCACCCTTTATTCCGACATAGAGCCACATGTACTTCCTGTGGGGAGCCTATAAGGGAGAGACAGGAGGGAGGGAGCACCCAGGCTCTCTTCTTTTCTTCATATCCAAATGAACGGGAAACAAGTTATGGTTGTTATTTCACTGCCCCATCTCACTTTTAATTCATTATACTTGATCACATTAAGCAATGATGTTTAAGATCTATTTCACATTTCTTCACTTCAATGCGATATCCTAAAGCTGTCAAACGATTTTCACTTCATTTTACTACACTTCACGTCCCTTGACATTATTATACCGGATTAAACATCACCTTGCTTGACTTGGTTGTACTTCATTTCACTTACTTGACTTCACCTTGCTTGACTTGGTTGTACTTCCTTTCACTTACTTGACTTCACCTTGCTTAACTTGGTTGTATTTCCTTTCACTTGTTGACTTCACCTTGCTTGACTTCCATATAATCCATTCAACTTTACATTGAACACTTTACCGCCTTGATTTCATTTATTATAATCCTTTCATTTTCCTACACTTTCTTTGCTTGTGCTCATTATACTCCATTTTACTTCACTTTATCTCATTCCACCTTACATTATTCACCTCATCTCGGAAATGTTTGTTGATAAATGGATCTCTTCTTTTCTCCATATCCAAATGAACGGGAAACAAGTTATGGTTGTTATTTCACTGTGCCACCTCACTTTTAACTCATTAGACTTGAACACATTAAGTAACGATTTTTAAGATCTATTTCGGATTATTTTGATGGGATGTAAAAGTGACCTAAGAAGCTTTCTGCACACTCTGACATTTCCCATTGTTGCCGAAATAACCAAGTTGCATCTTCCAATCTCTTCGTGCTACTTTACATTGCTTTGTTTCGCTCTCGTATTTTCTATAAGTGTGAGGTTTGAAATATTTGGCAGTTAAATGAGGTTAGGTTAGGTTATATTTGTTTTATTGTTTATATTCTTTAGTATAAAACTAGTCACATTATTTCATTCTTCTTAGCATCATATATTTAAATATCTTTCCGAAACAGTGGGCTAATTTTGCGAAAGAGATTGGTTGGTTTAGTTATATAACACTTACGTATTATTTAAGGAAAACAAATTTGAAGTTGTCAAAATTTAAAGTTTTCTTGGCTTAAGTTAAGCTGAAAAAAAATTTATTAAAATAATGTTCCTGTAATGTGGGAGTTGCTACAAGTTAATTTAATTTATACCTCATTATACTTCTTTTTTTTACTTTTAAAAGCCTTGAAAATGTAATATGAATTATCATGCTTCATTTTCCTCTTTTTTTTTATTCTTATCGTATACTGAAATTTCTGAGATATTTAAGGCCCTGCATTTTCTTTCTCACAACAAAATATGTATTACCTACTTGAGATTTTCAGTGTATGTATGTATGTGTTTTTTTGTGTGTGTTTCAGAGGAAAGAAGCTGTTTAAGGAGGTTTTGGAGATAGAGGTAGGTTGTAGCAAAGGCAAAAGCAAATTCACTTTTATTTAATATCCACTTTAACTAAAAGACGGACGGAAAAAGTGCATAAAATTTTAATTCGTGAGGATGAGTGCAAGTTTGATTCATGTAGTTGAGATGAACGCCGCTTCCGTCCCTGGCACTGTGCCACATTTTTGTAATACCGGAAATATAGGCGCTTAAATGTACAAAATGGGCAAAAGTGCTCATATTTAAGATTGAATTATACGTTAAAATAGATGGCTCTAATGTAGCAAGTTGAGTTGGTTTCGGGAGAGCGCAGCTAAATCAAGTGAAAGCTGTATTGTGATGTTTTTGTCATTAATATGTCTGTTTTAATGTAAGCTCAGAAGGGTGAGAGGGGGCAGAATTATATAGTTATTTTGGCGCAATTTTATACTAAATAATAGAAGTACTTTTAAATTTGATGGTGACCTTTGTTCATCTGGTTTGGTATACTTTTACTTCATATATCAGAGAGGTTGGTACTAAAGGTTGGAAAGATTCTTTTTAAATTGAACACATGTGATAGTGATTTACATTGTATTGTAAGTGAGCAAAGAAGGATCCAAAATAACAAAGGTTTGTAGAAAATCAGTTGTGTTGTGATAGTAGGCCTTGGTGGGTTGTTTTGCTGCTTGCCTCACTCTTCTACATTCACCCCATAGAAAGTTTACAAGTTCTTTTGTGTAGGTATGTATGTATGTGTGTGAAGGTATGTTAGCGTTCATAGAATGCAGTAAGATTTCGACAACTTGAAATGTATTTACATGTCGATTGTGCGGAAAAATGCCCACCCTGTGTGTGAAACACGTCAACCCACAATAACAGAAGGGATCTCCGACAGAAACAATCCGCCCACAACAGCCACACAAAAGCCGGTTCCCAAAGAGCACAATTTCACATAGAAATTTCCACTCCGTTCCAACGTCCTGCTTAGAGAGTTTATATTTTCATGAGTGTATGTGTGTGTGCATTTTATTATCACAATTTGTTTCTCTCCATCAGTATTATCGAAGTGTTTTGTGGAGGTGTAACAAACAGTACGGTGGGTGTCGGGTGCGGGTTGTAGAGAAGGGTGGAGGGGTATTTGCCCGCATTTCTTCCAGCCCTTACCTTCTACAGGGCAAAATTTCTACCAAAGTCCAAAAATTCTACTTTGTACTCTATTTATATTTGTTATTATTGTGGAGTAATGGTGGAGAGAATACCTAGTAGACTCCTGGGATGTATTCTTCCCCTGAAAAACATGGAAACATGAGTCCTCATCGGTTTAATTTTGAAACTTCATTTAGATGAACAGAGTGAAGGGATCCGAGATATATATCTACCTATAAGTACGAAAATTTGTTATATACTTAAATTTAGATTGAAAGCTATTTATGGTGGCAAGGAAGAATTAACTACCTCTATAGGTGGGAATATAGTTTTCGGTTTTCCTTTAAGTTATTTAACATTTACACTTGAATCATCATGTCCATCTACTTTATTATCACTGCCTCTATCTTAATCTATCTCCCTGTCCATCAATGCCTGTATGTCCGCTAACAGAGTGAATAGGGAAAACATTTACAAAGCGAGAATTTTCTCTGATGATTATATTCAAATGGGCGATTTCTCAAGCTATTCATATTACTCTTGTTGGAAAATCTTGCGGTTCGAGTACGTCCTTACACAGACTGTGGGAAGGAATATCAGGTGATGGGTTTCTAAGGGCAGCCTGCACCTCCCACCACGCAAACCCATGCACGTGTAGACATCAAAGCACAGACGTGCACACGTTTTGAAAAGGTTAAAAAAAAAACGCCTTTTCAATAACACAAAATACCAGTAGTGTATTCTTTAAGGATCTTCTTTTAAGGAGGAATGTAAAAAAATAATTATCAACTTGAATATCTTGTAAACATTAGTGTTCAACTGTCTCTAAGACCGTCACCGTCATCATGTTGACATTGCCCTAAATAGAAGAAACAATTGGGCGGTTAACCAAGCAAAACCAATGCATGCTTTATTCTACTTCATTTAACGGCTCAGTTTTAAATTTGATAAACAGAGATACACTTTGTAATGTAAAACTACGAATGGAACGTTAATTTTCCCTGTCATATGAGCTAACTTTGGGTGGGTTTGCGAAACAAACGGTCTTCGCCTCTCCTTTCTCTGCCCATTGATGATGGTGGGAACTTGGTAAATAAGAGGCCATCGTTGATAATCGGTGGAAACTGGTTGAGATTCCCAGTAATTGCAGTGACGAAGCTGTGCGCGTCTTTTCTCCCGTTGTAGGCTTCTAAAGGGCGTATTCGAGAGGCAAGTAAAATACAAAGAACAGAGAGCGGCAGTTTGGCTGCCCTTTTACCAGTTTCACCATATAATTGCGCTATATAAATATATATATATATATATATATATATATATATATATATATATATATATATATATATATATATATATATATAAATATATATATATAATTGAGGGAGAGAGAGATAAAGAGAGAGAGAGAGGAATTCTCTAAGATTGGTTCTTTAGTATTTTAAATAGCATTGTGAAATGACCTAATTGTTTATGCTCGTTGCCTTCTTTCTATGAATATGGTCAAATATATAATCACATCATAAAGAGAGATTTTATGTGTGTACACGCCTGTATATATATATATTTTTTTGTAACCCTGAATTTAATTCTTTTTAAAGCAAGTGAGCCTTTACCATTCTATATGCCATTATTGGCTTTGATTTCCTGTCCCTACGTACAATCGTGGGACCTAAACTTGAGGCTTATAGCGCAAAAACCGAGCGTGGCTAAAAGACATTAAGGAATGATATTTTAACGAGCAGGAATCGTCTTGTTTTGGACTGAGATTTTAAGATCTTATTCAGTTTAGTTCTCGTTCGGTTAAATTGGTTAGATTAGTTCTTTTCTAAAGTTTTTAGTATGGATTGCATTTTTGGTACGGTTTTAGCACGATTAGCACTTTTTTGAGGTCTTGTAGAATAGCAATTCCTAACCTGTGCCCACATGGCCAAAATGGGGCATGGTAATTTTCAGGTGGCCCACAGAAATTTTATAATTTTTAGTGAGGCATAAAGTTAAATGAGACATAAAACCTTCATTGACTTTCAGTCTTTGGATTAATGAAATTAAATCCATGTATATAGGTGAAAAGGATCACCTGAAAAATCTGGCCCCCAAAAGTTTCTACTGAAGAATTTGACCCACAGATTGCCTCTCCTGAAGAATCTCTCCAATCCCACCCTTTCCAAAGTAAAGTTTAAGTATTTTTTTTTATAAAGTTGGTTTAAAAATCAATTTATATAAAATTTATTTAAATTACTGACATAAGAATCTAATACAGATTATCCTTAAACCATACAGATTAAACAAAAGAAGAGAGGAACATTAAACAGATCAACTGTAAGCTTTACAGATAAAAAAATAAAATGAAACAGAGATTGTGCCTCCTGAAGAATCTTCCTCCCAGAATATCTCTTCTGAAAAATCTGACCCCCATATTGTCTCTTCTAAAGTCTTCCCCCTCTCAAGGTGCTTTGGGCGTCAGATTCTTCAGGTGATTCAATTAAAATATAATTAGATTATGGTGATTTACTAAATATTTTAGATGCTTGTGAAGTTGTGTGTCCAATAAATAGACATGGTCGTATCTTTAATGGATATATTATATGTAAAATAGAAGTATTTTTTTCCAGAATAATAATTTAATGGGCCACAGAAAAATTTGTGGTACAAATTGGGCCATGAGGTAAAAAAGCTTGGGAACCACTGTTATAGAAAACTACAGTTTAACGTGGAATTCAAGCTACATATCACTGCTTACTATGAGGGCCATTGCAAGGTCATTACAAATCGGTACTCTATTTAGTAGCTAATTAAACCCGATGTAGCTTTAATTTACTAAAGCTACTAAGTTTTTATTTGAAGTTACTAAGCACTAACCCAGTTTTAAGTTAGAGTTATATTAAGTAGTGGGGTTTTGTTGTTTCTTTTTAAGTCAATTGAGCGTTTAGTTTCTTAATTTGGCCCCTTTTCATGATTCCAGGTTGTTATGAAAAACTAAGTTCGAATTTGACTGGGATTAATAATATTTAATAGTTGAGATGGAAATAAGTGGAAGTTTAGTGAATTGAAATTAAATAGGTTAGAATGCAATATGTAAAGATATATTAAAATGAGGGTTATGTAAATTTGTAAAGTAGTCGATCAGTACATTTCACCTAACTGTAGCAATCAGGGGCGAAAATCGTATACTACTACTATGATAATAATAATAATAATAATAATAATCATAATAATAATAATAATAAAATAAAATAATAAAAATTCCCGACTAGGGCCTACCAGCTACTTCCTCAATTCCTTCAAACCTTCCCCTAACTAATAACATGTCGATAACATTTATTTTTGTCTTGATGAGAAAAACGGAGCAATGCTTTTCTCAAGCCCTTCACGAGAGGAAAAAAACATGACATCATAAAAAAACAACAATTAAACAAGTAATCACAACCCTCTCTCACACTGTTACACCTCACCCCGTTAGATAATTAACCCTCGTAATTATGATGGGGTAGACTGGGAAGGAGGGGGAAGGGAGATGGACGTACGTACCCATGCAAATTTGCGGGTATGAAAATGTGCGATGCGGTTAAAGCGTAGGGAAGAAAGGGGAGGATTTCAGGTGCAATGAGAATCAGTGCCACAGTGCCGGGTGATGAGAGGGAAACAGGTGAGGCACTGTGAGATAGATAGCATAAAGGGTATTCACACGGGTCGAAATGACGGGCAGAAGGAGTGAGAAGCGAGAAGGTTGATAAAAAGAAACAAAAGTAGTAGTGAAAAATGTTAAGAATGTAAGTATGAAATGCTGCAACGCCTCAAATATAGGTACTGAAGCACGAAAGGAGCATTAATGACGTCCAGGAACAAGTTCGTACAAAGAGAACAGGGACTCAAAGGTGAGGAGTGGAGCACAAGTGTAAAACGCCCAAAGGACATCTTCACCCAGACTGGCGGGGGATTTATTTACGCACACTACCTTCTCAGACTTACACAAGAATACACACAGAGCCAAAACACACGTTTCCTATGTCGCACACCCGCCCCGCCCCGCGAACACAAATCTCTTCACTTTCTACTTGCACATGCCACCCATAAATACGCACACACACGCACGCAACCATAACACAAATCTCACCTCTTTCTCAATATGATGAGACACACACATGCACACAGCCCCCCACCTCTGGCGAATAAATAGGGCCAATCGGCTAAATGGGCCGCGCCCGGCTCGTGTTCAACACGTAAGCAATGATAACGTTATAACAGACGAGTGGGGGTGAGCATTGGGGAGACACGGGGAGGAGAGGGTGCCCCACTTTAACCCCAGTGCCATGACGAAACAAAGAAGCGACTGTCCCCAATGCCTGTTCGGAGTCCTCAAAGGGGACCATCCATGCCGACAAGTCGGGAGACTGTGGATGTACCAATGCCGGCGAGGAATCGGATGACCTGAGCCCGTAAATATACCCCCCCCCCTATTCAGGGCTCACCGATGAGTACAGGTGTATGGAGATTCGTAGCGGATAGAGGGCTGCTTATATAGGGCTTGTATCTACTCTTTGAGTAAGGCAACATTCGTACCACTAATGAATGGCACTCAGGAACATGAAACAATAATTTTACACTCACTGTGTTTGTTATATTGAGAAGACATCACACATACAAACACACACACACACACACACATATATATATATATATATATATATATATATATATATAGAGAGAGAGAGAGAGAGAGAGAGAGAGAGAGAGATTATTTTAATAACTATTTCAATATTTAAAAATTCTTAAATTACCTTTTACCCTTTATTACATAAACAAATCTTTTAACCTCAAAATAATAAGTTTGTTACAGGAATCTTTTGGTTCTTGATAACAGATCACAACTCGGATTAAAGAGTTAGTTGTTTCTCATTATCTCCCCTGTTCTTTTTTAATTTCCTACTTTAAGTCTACCCATCGATTTTCGATGTGGTTCATGTCTAGCCACTTTACAGGCTATGAAGGTTGTCCTTGTTCCATGGGCATAGGAAAGTTTCATGATTGCTTTTCTTCCATGAGCGGGCGTCTTATAATGTACCTAAAGAAAGTTCCCTAAACCTTCCGTGTCTTTTCTGGGCCATCTTTGTGACAGTTGACGTTATTCAACTATAAACTTGTGCTGTTGTTGCTGCAATGTGCCACCAACAAGCTTTAATCAACCAGTACCATAAATTGATATTACACTTCAGAGCATGACCGTCGCAAATACTCTGCTTGATGGACCAAATTTTCATTAACACACCCTCTGTATTTTTCGAACGCATTTACGGATTAACAACTGTATGGAATGAAAAGACTTTAAAGATAAAAAGATTTTAAAATCATTGTTTCATTTTCCCGCCTGTTCGAACGCTTCTATTCTCTTTCTGAACGTTCATCTCGATAATGGTGCTCCTTGAATCTTTCAAACGCAGGTCATCCTCCTCAATGTAGAGTAAAGTAGTTTCGTATCCACACTTACCCATCTTTTTTATCAAGTCAACATTAAAGGTATTCGAACTTATTACTCAAGTACTAAGTACATGTAGTTTCCTCTCGTTCCTTAAAGGTGACCCGAAAAGTTATAGGTCATCCTTGCATGATTTTCAATAGCCCGGTTGCGCTCTCACTCAAGATCTCATTTCTTTCGGGTTCTACCAGATTCAACAACGAGCTTCGTGGGTTTTAAAATCACCGAAATTGATGAGTTTTAGTGTTTTATTTATCGCAATTCTTAGATACTTTCCTGTTACATGGGACGTGATAAAACACCAATAGATACACTAATATTAATTAAAATACCCATAAAGATAAACAATTCTACTTCGTTAAGGTACTCTACCACCTATGAAACTACCATTTAACCTAAGTTAACCTAAGTTAACCAAAGTAGATTTTTTTTTTTTGGGGGGGGGCGGGTCTCAAAAGGTGTATTGATCAGGCCCTAGAATAACAGGAAAATACCCAATTCCGTGTTTATTGCTCTTGTTCCCCCTCTAATTCATTGATTTAACTCTTCTCTACGGCTCCTGTGCATTCAGTACAGTTCACAAGCTGCATCTGTCCTTAAACAATGAAAGCAGGAACGCTCTCCCGCCTCTCTCGTTTAATCCCTAATTTGAATTACATTTCACCACTAAACAAACACCGAAGGCTTCATCCTCGTTACGCTAACGCATAAAACTTCTTTAAAAAACACTCCAAACAATAATATTTCAATGTTAACCCTATAATTTACGTTCTCGTTCTCATCCGCCGCGCATTATTTTTACATATTACAGGTGTATAAAGACCTTTTTTTTTTCTCCAGCCATTACCCACATTATTCCAATCAATAATGAATCAGGTGAGGTAAACGCTAACCGCCAATAGAAAGCGTCTATTGTCCGGGAGTGGGCGGGGCTTGTGATTACAGGTGAGTCGGAGACAATAGCTGTTTGCACGAAGCAACATCCGGTGCTCCCTTGCTATTTGACTCCATTTTAGAGGCTGAATTTACGTCGCTATCGTGTGATACACTCGTTATAACGCACTTGCCGTAAATTGGTGAGCCCAGGCGCGAGTGAGAGGGTAAAGGCGAGAGGATACTTGGGTATGTTTGCGTCGGAAAAAGGATGGAATATTTAGGTAGGTGGTAAAAGAGAACTGGCATCACCAACGGAGTTACGACAGTGCTATAAAAATAAGTGGCGCCTATGAACGCGAATTGAAGCGGACAGTGGTCTTGGAGGATAAAATATACGATGGTACGATTCCTGCTGTTATGATGGACATCATGTACGCCATATCAGTCCAATTCAAATCCCAAATTCAATCAAAAGCTTCTATTTACTTTCCTCCTACACACATACACAGTCTTGTAAACAATTCTAACTTTCATCATTAATGACAAACAAACGAATACCAAGGTATTTTGTTTCCTAGACAAATACCAAAGTCCTGAATGCTTGCCTGCCCCCTCCCCCCGCCAATGTAAATGCCGATGAGGGGTGACAATAGATCAGTCATCAAAGCGACCCTCCGCCCTCCACTACTGACAGCCCCACTCCACCCCTCTCTCTCACCCGCGCAATCCTCGCCAAATCCGCTTGCAATGGAGTATCTTCTATCTCTATTTGAAGAGTTGATAAGATTGTTAAATGGACTTCAACGCATTCCGGTCTCCCTTTGAGTCCATTGTTTGGAAACGTGAATGATAAAAGGCTGATGCTGCGTCCGGGAGGGCACGGGGAGAACAAATTGTTTCAATTCCATACTCCCCTTGTCACGTCAGTTTGGATGCGCGTGTGTCGGGCAGGGAATGGGAATGTATGTAGGAAAGTATAATAAGTCAGCATGAGTGTGCGTAGAGCAATGTATACACATTATGAACGATGGGGATTGTAAATATGCGTGGTTCGTGTGCGTTTGAGTGGTATCTTCGTCTTGCAGAATTGTGTTTTCATTTTTTTTCTTTCAAGCATTAATCCTAGCGTTACTGTAATGTCGAGATCAAGTAAGGTTACGGTTGATTAGTATAAGGGGAAATCCATCCAATTTAGATATAAAATACACAAGAAAAAGATATAATCTTACCTAACCTAACCTAACCTCACGTCTATTTTCCCCGGTTTCATATTTTCTCAATAATTGCCATAAATTCAGGAATTGAAGGCATCGAGAACTGCCAAATTTTGCTATCGACCGACTCTTTTATTTTCTATTACAATGAAAAATAGAAAAAAAAATATCAAAAGCAAAAGAGACAGAAAATTTTGAAAATGAGCGAATGGGGAGTAAAACTATATTCAAGGATATTTGGAGAGATAAGATGTGTGAAGTTATGTAAAGGTTGCATAGCCTCATCACTGAAAGAAGAGACTACTCAGTCGGTAGGAACATTTAGGGTACTCAACTCTCCCGAACATGGCTGCCAACAGCAGCAAGCTTCGAGGGTGGTGCCAATGTAAGCGAAGCAGTTTTGCATTTATTAATGAGACCAAATAAAAAAAGAAGAATAAATTGGAATCAATTTTCTTTTTTCTGCAAGTAATTTGAACAATCGAATATGTATTTACGGAATGTGAAAAGCATCAAGTTGGAGGATCATAAACTGGAGCTAATGAGGAGTGGGACGGCACTCTTAGAAACAACGTGTACAACGCCTCAAATTATAGACTTTCAATGATAAAACCACTCAAAAGTACAACCACTCGAGGGTACAATTGAATACAACCACTTGAGAGTACAAAACATCAAGAGTACAACCAGTCGAGGGTACAAACACTGGAGGGTACAACGCCTCAAGAGTAGAGCCACTCGAGGGTACAAACACTCGAAGGTACAATTCACCCTCGTAAATAGATACAATTTTACACAATAGAATGTCGTTTTTCCTCCTGTTATCTTATTATATTGGTGCACACCGACCTCACTTTGTGGTGGAAGCAGTCGATGATGATAAAAAATGAGTTATTCATTTCCGCTCCAACTTGTCAGCATACACATCTACTATACATCTTACACTACACTTAATAACTAATTGGAACGCGAACATACATTAGAAACATCCCCACCTTCCCTCCTATTTGTGCATTCGAAGCTGAGTTATCTCAAGTCCAATGTTGCGTCCCACCCAGGCGATCCAATCGGCAGGAAGTTGTTCGGCAGAGGGGGAAAGGGGGGGGGGATATTTTGAGGGCCTGAGGGGATCTGGTGATTACAAGGTTCGGTTCCCCTCCATAATCCCGAGCCACTTTTTAGCTCAATGACAGAGATTCATAAGCAAGCGGAGAATTTCGGAGGACCACTTAGGGCCCCAAGTGAACACCCGTACGTGCAATTTTACATCGATTAAATGTTTTGGGGAGGAAAGGAAGTGGGGAAATTAGGGAAAGTGAAAAGGCGAGGGAAGGACATAACCCGAATAGATGACGTGCGATGGATCGGTGGGTGCGTGACTCTCCTAAATTGTAAGGAAAAAGGCATTTTGGCACCATCTAAGGATATTTGGCCAGTGCCAGAGGGTATTAGGCCACTACATTTAAAGCAAAAACTAACCAGGGTCTCTCTCAGTAAATAAAGTGGTGAGGATAGAATAAGTGAAGATGTGTGTAAAACATATAACCACTGGACCTCTTGCAGCTATTAGGGTCGGGGAAGCAAACTGCGAGAGTTGAGGCCGGGAAGGCACACGTCTCCAGATGACACCTGCCACCTATTGCGGCTCTATTACCAGCCGTATCAGATGATTTGCATTAAATTAAAGCCCAATTCACCTTGAAGAAGCACAACAGTATCAGTAGAACTAGTAGCGAAACTAATATTAGGATCAATAGCATAGAAGTACTATCCTTATTATTAGGAGCAGTTAGAGTATATCTGTTATTTGATCAAATGCAGAAACTTTAGTAGAAGTAGGAGTAGTGAAGTTTAAGCTGAAACAGCTACATTCTGACTTTAGAAAACACACCATTATATTAATTACAAACCATTTAGTAAAATACTAAGTTATTCAATCATATTAACAAAATTTCAAACATATTAGCAAAATACACCTCTTTTTCATACATCAGTCTGAATAATAATCTAAATTGTAAAAAGAGTTGATTAAATAATATATTAGATATAAAATTCTATAAGGGGTGTTTTATAATTTTTATTCTGGGTATATATATATATATATATATATATATATATATATATATAGTGAAATATTCCGTCGGTGCTGACGTCATAAGGTAGCAATTTGTGGCAAAGCGGAAGAGGCGCATTTCCGCCGGAATATGGCGTGAAACATGAGCCCCCGCGAGAAGCTCCTCAGTGGCACTCAATGGCTCTGTATTTGTGGCACTGCTTGAGTTGGCCACCCCTAGGCTCGGCGCGGGGCAGCGGGGTACCCGCTAAAGATTTCACGCTCAACTTACACCTTATTTCTTTGAGTAGGTGAGTGGGAGGGAGAGAGAGGGGGGGGAGAGGGGGGGGGAAGGGAAATAGACCAACAGATAGATAGATGCTCCTCGATTTGGTCCATTCCACGGATTCTATTTTCTCTTATTCCGTCTGATCTTTCCCATATTCGGTATCCAATGAGAACCCATTGGATTACACGAGGGTCATTTCCTCTCTCAATACCATCTCTTACCCCCTATCGGGGCGACATAAGATCCTAGTAGAAACTACTTTCGACTTGTGGTAAGTTAACCAACATTGGTAAATTGTAGATCAGCACTGAGATAGGCACCAAGCAGTGCTCAGAATCAGTGGTAAAAAAAAAAAAATAATAAACTTATATTTTCTCAATTTTTAAAGAGACTTGCAATGAAAGTGGTAATATTGAGGTATGTAAAAAAATCTGAAAGATCAAATCGCCCATGGAACAATAGGGAGACCGCGCAACTCTCCTGCCGTCATCCAGCAGAATAGCTAGTTCAAGGCTCCCCCTCCCACAATCCTCAATTCACCCGATAAAGTAATATCTGGTGTTTGCGTGGGTGCGTGCGACAGAATGTGTGTGTGTGTGTGTGTGTGTGTCTGTCTGTGTTTGTCTTGCAATGGCCAAGAATACTACCGAACTTCACCCAAATCCAATTTATATATCTCGATAAATATTAATAATAACAATAAAAAGCTGGCGCAGAGGACAATATCCTGTGGGGGAAATTAAGGTATTGATTGCCCGCTTCGTGAGCAGGGAGGAGGTGAGCGTATGCTACGTAGGACCCATATCTCTCTCTCTCTCTCTCTCTCTCTCTCTATATATATATATATATATATATATATATATATATATATATATATATATATATATATATATATATATATATATATATAGAAGTTATAGAGAGATGGGGATAGAGATAGAGAGAGAGAAAGAGAGAGAGAGAGAGAGAGAGAGAGAGAGAGAGATAGGTAAGATAAAAAAAGAGAAATTATGGCATTATTGGACAATTTTGAGCGCGAATCTTCAGAGGAAATGCAGTTGGAATTTGATTTGGTCAGACGCGTTGCTTCTTCTTTCCCTCCACTCCCCCCTCCCCTTTCCCTGCGTGTCCCGCTTCCCCTGTTCATCATCGTTTTCCTTCGAAATGAGATTTATTGCAAAAGTCTCAAAAATCTCCTGGTATTTGAGGCTATAATAATAATAATAATGTGTCTTCGCTCTTGACACTGAAAATGGGTGAGAAGTATACTTTAGTGGCGCGGACGGATGCACACCAACCCTACTTTCCGGGAAAGTGGCAGTTACTACTACTATTGGTAATAATAATAGTGATATTAATAATAATAACAAAATGGCCCATCTGCGAATCCGCGCAGCTCAAACGTGTTGTAAACGTGCAAATGAGGGAATCGTGGCACTGCCACTCATGTTTATCAGTTGGGCGGTGCCGTGCGATAGGCACTAAGATTGATGTAATCGGCGCGTCTCATCACCACCCCGAGCGCCAGCGGGTTGTCACCACATGGAGCACCCAGCAGGTAACCAGGGCGGCGAAAGATGGTACTCAGATTGATGGAGGAACGCAAATGAGGTTTGTAGTGTGTGTTTGGGGGGGGGGGAGACCCCATGTTCTTTGAGGCTCCAGTACTCCTTTCGTCCCTGCGTCAATTACAGATCCATTTCGATACATTTAACGTTTTGTTGAAGGATAAGATGGAGTGGCAATTAATCGACATGGATTGACGTTTATTTGACAAAAATTGACGGCTAATCAACACTTATTGGCTATTAATCGACATGGATTGGCGATTAATCCACATAGATCAGCAATTAATCGAAATAGATTGACAATTAAGCGACATGGATTGGCTATTAATCCAGATATATTAGCGATTGATCGACGTGGATTGATAATTAATAGATAAGGATTGGGATATTCGACATGAGAGCTATAAATCGACTTGGATCGACAATTAGCGATTAATCCATGAGATTATCTTACAAATTTCACTATTATGGGTTTCCTGTTCGTTATCCTCGCCTGTCGGCCCTCTACTGTCTTCTTATCGTGTTTTCTTGTAGGCTTTTCAGTTTACCTTCAGGAACCCATTTTGGCATCGCATTAAAAATCTGCTCTATAGGCATGTGTGGGGTATTCCCGGGAGTGGGGGGGCTCGAATCATGGCTTAAGGACGACCGATAGGGGTCCAGCGGCCCATATTCTCATTGACTGTTGAAGGGGTATTGGGGTAAAGGTTGTTTGGGGTCAAAGTACTTGCGTTGTGCAAGTGTGTGGCTAAATGCATCTTCTCTCTCATTTATTCCATTCCTCTCTTTCTTTGTCTTTTATTTTCTTATAGCTTTCCTCTCTTCCTTTCTTTCTTCCTTTCTCGATTTCCTCTTTTTCTTCTATATTTCTCCCCTTTTTTCTCTCATTCCTCTCTTTGTTCCCTATATCTCGCCTTTTTTTCTCCCCTCTATCTCTTCTATTTTTTCTATATATCTCCTCTCTTTATTTTCTTTCCTGTCCCTCCTCGTTTTTCCTTTTCTCCCTCTCTCTCCTCTTTCTTTTCGCTCCCTCCTAGTTTCTCCCTCTCCCCTCTCTTTTTCTCCCTGTCTATCCTCTTTTTCTCTCCTCTTTCTCTAGCAATGAATATTTGCGTTGTGTCCCGATACCTCTCATTGCCGCCAAAGCATCTCTCTCGCGAGCTCGCCCATGACAAGTGACAGCTGAGTTCGAGGAGAGGGGGGGGGGAAGGTCGAGATGGAGTCCAGGGGAAAGGAAGGCACAAATGAATGTCACCCTGTTGTTTGAGGGTGAATCGCAAGGTGGCCCTGTATGGCACGAGGACTCGGGGAAGGGCGACAATGTTTATTGGAGAGGCAATAGAGACAACTAACCCAGGGAACGAAGAAGAACCTCCACGAGAGTTGCTGACAGATAATGATAATAAAATAGTAATTTATGAATTTTAATAATATTATGGTATCTTTTTTTGACCACCGTACGATAACTAAGCCAGTGCAGACCTATCCTTTAAGTGAAGTCGCCTGATCATATGGCAGCCGAAGGGCAATTCGACCCAATTCAAATCGAGTCACCATCCGTGTGTATGTATGGGACTATGAGCTCATGTATGCCTCAGAGATTATTTGTGCGAGTGTATGTGGGAAAGATTATGTGTGAGTGTGTGAGTAAGACAGTGTATGAGTGAGCATTCACATATAAATAAAGATAGAGAGAGAGAGAGTTAAAGAGAAAAAAGTTAAAGAGAGAAAGAGTGTTAGAGAGAGAGGGGGGAGGAGAGACAGAGATAAAGTGTGTGTGTTAGAGAGAAAAGAGAGAGAGAGAGAGAGAGGCGGGTGGTGTAGCCGAACAAGGAGTGGTTTAAGAACGGGGTGCGATTGAGGGTCGGAAGAAAAAGGAGGTCGTTGAGAGGCGGCGGCTTCCTCCTCCGATCCTCTCTGGTGACGGTGTTTCATAATTATATTCTGGCACTGTCGAGATAATAAACCTGTGCTCTTTAAACGAAGGGGGGTTAGGGGAGGGGGTTAGGCATATTAAGGGGTGCTGGGGAAGAAGGACAGAGGTGTGGAAGGGTTTTCGTGGGGAAAGGGACGTGGAGGAACTATTATAAGTACCCATTTGTTAGTATTTTTCATTCATTTCCCCATTAAGGGAATCTTTATTTTTTCAGGTTTGGTTCCTAATTGGTTAGGAGCGGGAGGATAGATTTTATTGGCGGTGACGTGCGCCGACCTCACCTTGAGGTGGGTGTTATAGTTGATAGGGTTTTGTGGTAGTAATGTGCGTCTCACCTACCTTGTTAGTGAATGGTTACTAGTTCGTTTTGTGGTTTCTGAAGACGTAATGAAGATAAGGAATGAAAAAGATGATGAATAATCGGAAGATAACCGATAAAATGATGAATTGGGGGGGGGGGGGAGGGGCAGTTTTTTCATTATCAATTAAACCCAACTTTGTTTTTCAGTCTTTATTTTCGTTTTTTCATATTTCCTCTGACATTATTTCGTATGTCTTAAGTCCCCGAATTTCGGGGAAAGATGGGATTACCCCTTCCCCTTTTTCCTCATCCCTTGCATAGCCCCAGCCAAGGGTGAAGGAGGGCACTAGGCAGCTCAATCGTTAACCTATTCTTTTTCCAAGAATTGAAGTAGATGCGCATCAACGCTTCTAATTATGCCCACCCTCTTTCACGTCCTCTATGGCCTATAGGGTAGAATGCGACCCATCGCATAGGGCATTGATGTAAGCCGATCCCACCTTCTGGGAAAGTGGTTAATAATAATTAATAAAAAGATATAATCCGTTTAATAAAAGCTGGGGGCATATTAGGGGATTATGGAAAGAACAGCGCCAACCCCAAAATACCCAGTGAGTATTGATGGCTGGGTATGGACTAACAGGGTCATTCGGTCTCGCAGTGCGAGCGGACGTGGGCCCTCCAGCGGGATTCGAACCTCAGAAGGGATTACTTTAACGGGGGCGAAGGGGGCGGCAGACGTGTCTTAGGGTCCCCATCCGCAGGCATGTGTATATTTTAGGACAATCAGGCCATTGCTGTGTTGGTATCCTTCTCATCCACGTCTCCACTTTACTCCCCTTCTTCGGTGTGGCGCGGAAGGGCCCGCTTTCACTTGGGAGAAAAGGACGGGCACCCTGCACTGGGCAGGCCACCGCCCGACACAGCTGCTCCTCCCTGGCACCTTCGTCCTCCGGGGGATTTCCATTATTATGAGAGAGATTGCTGCTGTTATTTAATTAAAAAGAAACAAGCAACGAAAACCAACGAGGGAATCTGCGCTATAAAGATTGGTAGGATATTTTCGTATGAAAGTGGGAAGATAAGTAGATAAATAGGTAGGGAAGTAGATAGATAGATAGATAGATGATAGACACGGACTTCTATACCGTTTCAACTCTCGTACAAACCACTTTCACCGTAATTCCCCCTAAAACACCCATATAAGACTTGGCTCTGATCTTGGAGTTATGGGTGGTGGGGCTTTTGCGTGTGTGGGTGGAGCATGAGTGCCGGGGTGTCCTTTTAAGACCATTAAATAACAATGGAGGAAAGGGTTCGGAATTTGAATGGGTACAAAGAGTGTCTTGTAAGGAGAATTAGTGGATAGCGGAGCGGCGAGTCTCTCCAAAGAAAGAGTTCTTCTTCTATGTGACACGGGCATAAAGGTCTTGTTGTGCCATTTCTTTCTTCTGTTCTTCTTACTCATTCTTCCCTTTTCCGTTGTTGTTACTGTTTCCGTCCATTTCTGTTTTCTTCCATTTCGGTTTTTTTTATGTTTTGGGTTTTGTTTTGTTTTTCCTTTTTCCGGAGCGGACCTGAGTTTGGGTGGAAAGTTTTGCTACATTTCTCCAGTTTTGTGCTTTATAATTTTCCTCCTTTCCTATCCTTTCCGCCCTATCTCCTACCACTCATTTATCTGTTCCTCTTTCTTATTTTTTTTCCTTCCTCACCCTTTAACTTTTCTCATTTTCCCCTTCTTGACCCTTTACTATTTCTTCTTTTTACCTTCCACACACTTTTTTACTCTTTCTCCTTTTTCCTTCCCCACATTTTACTCTTTCTCCCTTTTCCATTTCTCACGCTTTACTCTTTTTCCATTTCCACTTCCTCACCCTTCACTATTTCTCCCTTTTTTTACTTTTCTCCCTTTTCCATTTATCTCCCTTCATTCTTTCTCCCTTCCCCCTTCCTCACCCTTTACTCTTTCTCCCTTATACCATTCCTCTCCATTTATTCTTTCTCCTTTTTCCATTCCTCACCCTTTACGCTTTCTCCTTCCCAAACCCACCATTCTCCATCACTCCATGGGACGGTCAATAGCCCTATTGTTCCTCGCTGACGCCGCCTCCTGACACCGTATGGCGCGTATGGTCTGTTTATTAAAACAAGGAAACAGACAATCTCTTTTTTTCATTGTATCCTACACAAACACACACACACGGCCACACAATGGCCCCCATTCACGTCGGCAGGGCTCACATTCCGACAGAGCAGGTTTGTATTGAGCGACCAATCGTTGTTATTGTCTCAACTTTATTGGGTCCTGGTGTGTCCTATGTGCCCTCATAGCGCAGAGACGGGACCGCCAAACAAAAGTAGAGGGGTTGTATGTTTCGGATGTGGAGTGTGCGTGTGGTTAGAGGAGGCTGCAATGGCTGAGTTAATTTGCATTTTGACTCATTAATGTGATCAATCTGCAGGATTCTAGAGCAGAATGGAGTGAAGTGTGGTCATTTTCCTCTATTCCACAGTAGAGTTTGAATTATAAAACGGCGGTGAAGATCAATGGGCATTGTTGTTGTTTTTTATGTTGCCAATGAAGATGTGAAGACGAAAAATTATGAATCGAATACTGTTATCAACAACAAACGCTGTAAATACATTACTCGATTATAGCTTTACCGAACTCTTTGATAGAAATCAATTAACCCGAGAACAAATAGGGAATAAATAAGAGAAATAGTTGAATAATGAATAAAAGATGTAGTATTTAATCTACAAAAACTAAAATACTATAAAATACTGATAAAAAGATGATAAAAGTAATAGAAATATGTGAAATTAAAGCTACAAAATCAGTCTTGAATCTGGTATCAGAGTTCTGATTCTTAGGGCTTAAATTTCAATAAAATTTGCAAAGTCCGACTTTGTCTTGCCAGTTAAACGTAGATTCAACAATATTGCATTCAATTGAGCCTCGGCAAAGGAAAGTGGTTTTGGCTCTGTCCCAACAGGTTGCTTAACAACAGTTTTCGCAAAATCACTAATCGAAAAAGCGCCTTTTTTATCAATTTAAAGCTAAAACCAACGTTAGACATGGTCGGTTTGCCAGGGTTCGAGCAACGACGAGGAAACCTTTTCATTTTTTTAAATGTCGTTATCTCCTATGTTGGGTTGCCTTGTTTGTGCTGTCCTTTAAGCTCTAATCTCCTTTAACGTCTTCTTGTTTCCTCTCCGGCGTTAACCTTTGGGTTCGAGTCTAAGTCGCAGGCGAGCTTCTCTCTCTCTCCTATTATATGAATGTATAGCACGCATCAAGGTTGCCTTGTGAAGTCCCAAGTCTTCGAAGAGCGCCATACAAAATTCCCTAATATTATTTCCATAATTAAAGGGTTAGAACAGAATCTATGGCGAAAGCCTTTAAAATTGGTTGTAAATTTATTAGTCGTGTTATGATCTTACATATTAATCTAAGATACATTTATATTAAATTAAATTTTCAAGAATAATGAACAAATAGTTAATTTTTGACGACGATACACGTTTATTTATCAAAATAATAAGCCTGGAGTTTATTATTATTCAGGAGGATTTATTATTTATGTTACACATACACACACTGGACGAATTTGATGCCTTAACTGGATGAATTTGATGCCTTAACCTTTACTTCATTTTATAACTTTTCTTTTCTTCCTTTTATACCCACTGCACTCTCTCTCCTCCACGGGTGAGTCCCCAGGAATCGAGTTGGGGCTCATTGGAGGCGTTGACTTCAGTCAGCTAGGGCTGACCTATTGTCTTTGAGTGTGTGTATATATATATATATATATATATATATATATATATATATATATATATATATATATATATGGAGAATTATATTTTCAATAACGCAATTGTAATTATGCGGTATTATGGTTAACAAAGCTCTTCATCAAGCCCTCGGAAGGAGCTCTTCTCACAATCACGAGAGGAGAACGTATAATCCAGCTTTTCTAAGCAATCTAAAAAGATTTCTATCAATCAGCCTTTTGAAATTTTTACCCCTGCAATCGAAGTAAATGGAAAAATCGCTTTACCCATTCTAGCCAAGCCTTATGAAACAAGAATTATTTTAGGCAATAACGCAATATGCGGTTAAGAAGTCTATGTTAGCAATAACATTGCCTTCTTAAGTGCATAATTACAATTGCGTTATTGCAAAAATAATTCTCGATATTATATATATATATATATATATATATATATATATATATATATATATATATATATATATATATATATATATAAGATCTTGCCTCACTTTCTTAATTAGGATCAAAATCCAATTTCTTACGCGATGAAGACGGAACAAGTCGTTCTCACAAGAAGAACTCAAAGGCAACAATAATAGTAAAGAAAAAAATTCAAATCTAGCAATTTGAGAAAGGGGAATCAGAGAGTTTGACATCCATATCACGTGTGGCGACCTAATCTAGCTGCGTAACCGGTTACATTATCAATTTGAAACCAACACTAAAATAAGGAACATTGTCCACTACTAGGAGTGTCAAAAAAGAGATAAATAGTCATTGGATGTGATGTTGCAATGAGAAGTTCTTATTAGATCAAGAGGCTGTTAACTATCACACTTCATCATCTCAGAAACGTCGTAATTTTGGCGTCATCGGGAACCAACTTATGCAGGTAATTAATGTTGTTCTTTGTTTCCAGCGTCCATCTTATGTGGAAAATGAGGATAAATATGTATGTATTCCCGAGGGATGAAGCTAGAACTATTTTTACCATGAACGTTACACACACACACACGCACACACAAGTCAATGAATAACTGCCCAAACTTAGTTATTTCAGGGTTAGGAGAGACGATCATTTTGTTATACAGTTTATATTGTTTATTCTTTGGTTTGCTGATTATATATATATATATATATATATATATATATATATATATATATATATATATATGCACCACATACATAATATCTTAAATGAAGTGGTTTCAGGATTTTGTACCCCCCTAATTCTGGTTCAGAGGTAGGTAGTCTAATCCCCCTTTCCACTATTTAAGGCAATGTATGTCCCACCTCCTGTTCATTCTTTGAAAACGTCTTAAAGAATAAAGACGAAAGCGCTCGGAATCGTTTTTCACTTTTCCTTTGTGAATGTATCTGCATAACTTTGACTCACGTGCACTTTTCTGAGCATTGTAAGTACATTTGCAAAGTATCTGTACCTTTTTTTCGGGAATTTGTTCCTGGAGACTATGAATAAACCCTTCCGACCGCAAATTTTTGGTTTCCTAAAGTTTGTTAGTGCCATTTTCATCCTGTGCTCTCTTTTTGACCTTTTTTCCTATAATTTTCCTTTAAAGGAAGTCAAACATGTTCCGTTCTCTAAGGGAAGCACAGCCTCTAAATGTACGGCGTTCCAAAGGTTTCGGTCTATAGAAAAGGGTCTAGAGGCTCCCATAACCTCTAAGGAATGTCTACAGGTAAAATCTGAGTGACCATCGGGCTATGAATATCGCCGGCCATAACTACGAGTATGAGACCATATTGACAAATCCACCAACTAGGAAACTGGTATTTCGATTTTTTTAACTAGTGCCTATGTATTGCGACTTTGGAGGACATTCTTAGCGATGGGGAGTATGTTGGGTACAACCCCCCCCTTTCCGTGCTACTATCATCTACAGGGTTCTCTTGGGAGACCCCCTTCTCTTACAGGGGAATGACCCGTTTAGACTAGTAACATGGTACTCATAGGAGCGCCCCCTCGCTTTCCTTGCCCCCCCCTAATATTTTTTTCCTTATCTATCCTTTTAACGGAATGCCAATTGTAGCATTGGCAACCCTGCTGCAGCTGTCATCTGGAATATTGCGTCCTTTCCCGGCTACAACGCCCGCAAATGGATATGCGTGAAAATATCTTCAACACATTTTCACTTCCCTTAATTTTACCACTTTCTTAACAAAAATGCCCTTGTTGGTGGTAATGCCATCGTTAGTCAGTTATGAAATACTCTCAGGACAATGCACTCTTGAGGTATCCTCAGGGGATTCAACACCCCAATGCTAGGGGTTCTGACACGCCTGAGTAGCAATTTTGGATTCGGTTTTGATCGTAGGTTATTTTTTGTGGTAATTTTAGTTCGATATTTAATCGTGACAATGAGGGGTAAAAACAACCATGTAAAGTTAGGAGAAGTGAATTTGTGTGGAGGATATTTAGTTCGAGGAGGCTCCGAAGGATGGTCGGGGTGGTAATTGTTGGGGTGATGCTTGGTAAATAAAGCAGGTGAGAGAAAGAGAGAGAGAGAGAGAGAGAGAGGGGGAAGGGGGTAGAGAGAGAGAAAAAAAAGATAGAGTTATTGGTAGGCCATAAAGAGGCCAGCGAAAAGAGGCCCGCGAAAAGAGGCCGCTTACATGAATAACAGGTCGGGGGGAGGGGCAATCCCCACCCATCTGTTCACAATTGCGCTGCCATAACAAAGCCCCTTTAAAGGAGTGGCTTGGAATTAAGGCCTGTTACAACGCGTTGGATCAGTCAGTGGATGGATGCGGCGTGGTTCGATCCGTTCGTTGGATGGTTGTTTTGGAGGCAGACATCGGCGTATCGATATAAAGACCGATTCTTTCGGATATTAAGGGTAGGAGCGGGGAGGAGAGGGGGAGACATGGCGGTGCTATTTTTTGCTACCCATAATTATGGCTCCACCTGTCGGGATGTAGCACACGCCTCTGTATAATAATACTACTAATAATAATCTGGGACTCTTATTATTATTATTATTATGAGTACTACCTATAATGATAATAGATTAATAAAAAGATTCCATCGCGCGTCCGAAAAAAGACGGACGGACGGACGATCGTGGCACCCCCCCCCCAAAAAAAAGGACAACTCAATTATCGTGAAGCCGTTCATTTCGCCGCCAGGCAACGGAATCTCCTCTCAAGGGATTGTGTGAATGAGAGTGTATATGCGTGTGTGCGAAAAAGGGTTTGGATGAAAGGGAACTAAGGACGGAAATGGCGTAACGGTGAGTATCCCGTTGGGTATCTACTGTCCGGGTAGTGATCTAACCGTGAATTGTTGGGTGGAGAGTCAAATTGCGTACCGCTGTACAACGAGCCACTTCAAAAGGCCTTTGTTTCTCTTCTCGGGTTTCACTCCCTGCGCCCATCTAATTTATTGCTCCCGCGCACACATATACACAATAACACACTAGGATCTATCGGTATACAGGCGCAATACACCGGCTGATTATAAAAAAAAAATGCTTGCCTGATACCACTCTATCCTCTAAGGGTATGAAAGAAAGAAGTCTATTCTACGTGTGATGTCACCAACAACATAATATATATATATATATATATATATATATATATATATATATATATATATATATATATATATATATAAGCACACACAACATTTCAAAAAATTGAAATGTAAATGGACGAACAGAAAAAGGACGCTTGGAGTAATCCAAAGTAATGTCATAAAAATGAATATTAAAATAGATCGACTATAATGGAAAAAACAATGAAAATGATCGAGAAAATCAGGAATATACTATTTTAGTGTTCAGAACGGGAAAGAAAATGTTCGAACTTTAACCTTTAATGGTAACACTGAAGAGGAAAATAAAGGAAGTCAATATAACAATCGAGAGAATTTCACAATGGGGAATAAAAAGATAAAACAAAAGAGGTTAAGGAAGTTAGGACCCTCAAAGAAGAAGTCCGTAGTAAGATCACGAACCGCCGTCGGATCTCCACCAACAGAAAGCCTTTGGACTCACTTCGCGCCCTCATCTTCAACTCACTTTGAAATATTTTATAACACACGGGTAAGACCATGGGGGTTCGAGACCCAAATTTCGGTGTTGAGTCTAGCTCGAAGAACGAAAGAGCGGCTCACATGTGTCCTGCAGCGATTTGTGTGCTGTAGCAAGAGAGGAGAACCAGATCGTCCCACAAGAGGGGGTTTTCTATCCCGCGTTCTTCTTCTGATTTCAGGGGCTGGAGATTATTGAAAAGATTGATGGTAACTGAGGTCCCATATTTAATTATATCGTTTAGTGGTAATTCGTTGGGTTGAACGAATTGGTGGCGAATTTAAATAGCGGGTTCAAAATCGGGGATTGATATTTTTGATGGATATTTAATTGAATCTTCGAACACGTGGTAATTTTGATTCAAAATTTAATTTTGCTGGTTTGGTAATTTTGGGGGTAACAGATATATCGCAATTTTAATTTCGGAGATTGATTGTTTAGATCGATATTTAAATGTAACTTCCAGCGAGTGGCAATTAAGGATTGCTAACTATCATGACTAGGGGCAATTCGTTAAGTTGCAATGAATTATGATAATTATGGATCGCGGTTTAATTTAAAGGATTGATTTGGAGGCTGGATACTTAATTCGGCTGATTAGTGGTAATTTTGATTTAGGGTTTAGTGGCTTAAATGCTAGATTGTGCGATGTATTTTCCAGACTTAAATTACTCTAATTCTATTAAATTTGGTTTAATTTCAGTTAGTAGTAAAATTGATTTAATGTCTGATTTTACATTCAAGTGGCAACTTCTGCGTATAGTTTACTTTTACCATTTGTAGTTTGGGAGTATTTCTTGTACGAAGTAATTGCCCCTGATTTATGGTTATTTTTCTTCCAGGTTTACTTGTACTGATTAGGAGTAGTTTATGTTTAGAGTTTAATTGCACAGTTTAGTGGTAACTTTGGTAATATTGATAACTTATATTTTTAGAGATTAAATATACCGATTGGTAGTTTCAAGAGTGATTTATACGGTTTAATTACACTAAATGGTGGCATTCACGGTTCTATTTTTTATTGTACCGATAAGTGGTAATTTTAATTAAGGGGTTACTCTCACCGAGTGGTAGCTTGGGAGGTATCTTTATTCCAGGTTTATGGCACCGATTAATGCTAATTTTTATTCGGTTTAACGTTTATTGAGTAATGTTAATTTCAAGGTGTGAATTGTACCGATCGGTGGTAATTTTTATTCGGTATTTGAGAATAACGAATGAGGAATTTTCTTGAATCCATTAATAGTAATTTGGTTGTAGGTTTACATGTGGTTACCATGTATGTCGTGCTTATTGTTTGAGATTTAGTCATACGAGTATACATTAGTGGTAATTTACGCCTGAAAGATTATTATTTTTACTAGAAGCTTGACCTTACGATAGAGGTAACTTTTTCAGTTTTTTTTGTGTTCATTGTTAAAAAAAAATAATTAAGTAATAGGGTAAATACGTTCCACACATCTTTACTTTCCATAACCTCACCAGTTTTCTTACACACTTCTTACAAACTTTCTTGCGGATTTGCCCTCGTTGGTTTGGCTTTTTTGCATTTAAAAGAGACAAAAAGACTCAAAAAGGAAAAGGAAACTGTTGCTACCCTACGAAAGTACTCTTACCATCAACTACAAAGAAGGATTGAATGAGGAGGAGGGAGCTGATGGCGAAACGACGTAGGGTTTGAACCCGAGATAAGAAAGTTGCAGAAATAAGGTTTGGTCGGAAATGGATATGAGGGAATCGAAAATGAGACCTTTATCTTGGACCCGTTGTGCCATCCTCTCTTCTAAAGACCTAAGAACCAATCACAAGGAGGTAGTTGGTATCGTGAGACCCCACGACAAGTAGGACGTCTGGTTTCTAAGGCCCGGGATCAAACCCCAGACTTGCACACCTATTACGACCTGCGTGATGCCTTATTTGGACATTCCAGTTTGCTCGCATTCGAGCTACTTTGGTGGGGGCAAAGAAGGGATATCTCTCTCTCTCTCTCTCTCTCTCTCTCTCTCTCTCTCTCTCTATATATATATATATATATATATATATATATATATATATATATATATATATATATATATATATATATATAATGAACACATGTTTTACTTGATTTACTACTTTTGTTCAAACAACCGAGGGTACGTGCATGTGGTTATCTTATGGTTTGTCTAGAGTGAATGAACCCTTGTTTTCTTTATGATGAGATTGAAAGAAATTCAAATAATGAAACCATTTGTGATGTTTTGGTTTCCCCATCGGCCAATTAAAAGGCGAGGTCGTTAGCGCCATTGTTACACCGGTTTCCACAGGAGTAATTGTGCGTTCGGTTTAACTCCGCTTCATTATTGCGTTTTTCATCTACGAGTATTTTTCTTCTTTCATCGCACACTCTCTCACACAATATTTGGCTGATATATATATATATATATATATATATATATATATATATATATATATATATATATATATATATATATATATATAAAATATATGTAGATAGATAGATAGATAAATAGATAAGCCTTACGAATTTGATCTAAATCGTTAAAAAATTAGTAAATTTAAAGTAAATAAAAAGAGTCACAGATGAGTATAAAATTCAATGATAATGATAACGTGGTGAGAAGTGTTTAGCAACTATACGCACTCGTTTTCAGGACACCTTACTCATTGGGAATCAATAGTTTAACGTGGTATCCGAACCACGCCTTAACACAGCCACGAACTCGTTCCGGCGACTAACTGACCCGGTGTTTGCCTAACCCTTTAACGGCGTTTCTCCTCCGCAAGGAAGTTTAAATTAATTCCCCGATAATTATTTTTATTGAATGTATTAATAATGTACATAATATCAATTATTGTTTAAAAAAATGTGAGGATAAAATGGGTTTTGAATTTTAAGATATTTAATACAAGTAAACCTTTTTTGTGTTGTTTTTAGTCCTCGAAGCCGTCTTATCTATAGTTCTTACTTTCAATTTATACAACCTACAGGGGATTGAGAATTTATAAAACCTACAATATATAGAATCTACAGGGGATTGAGAATTTATAGAACCTACAATTTATAAAACCTACAGGGGATTGAGAATTTATAGAACCTACAATCTATAAAACCTACAGGGGATTGAGAAATTTTAAGAAACTACAATAAATATAAAGCCTAACAAGGGATTGATAATTTATAGAACCTACAATTTATAAAACCTACAAGGGATTGAGAATTTATAGAACCTACAATCTATAAAACCTACAGAGGAATGAGAATCTTTAGAAACTACAATATATATATAAAAGCTACAGGGGTTGAGAATTTATAGAACCTACAATTTATAAAACCTACAAGGGATTGAGAATTTATAGAACCTAAAATTTATAAAACTTACAGAGGAATGAGAATCTTTAGAAACTACAATATATATAAAACCTACAGGGGTTGAGAATTTATAGAACCTACAATTTATAAAACCTACAGAGGAATGAGAATTTATAAAACCTAGAATTTCTTTAAAAGGGGATAGCGGATAACAGAGGGGGAAGATGCGAGGTCCCTCTCTCCCGAATAATGGGGGGATTTCATTTATTTAATGGTAGGCAAACTTTGCATTTGGGGACCGACTTCATATAGCTGATACGAATAAATCATTATAGAGGGATTATCATCCACGTTCTACGCCAATGGGAGTCACTGACTTTGGTGTATTAATAAAGTGCCAGAGCCAAACTTAGATCGAATATGATGGCAGGTATATTTAATCGCAGCTTCTTGCCAGCTTGGGCCAATAACTGATAACATGCGAAATTGTTGTTGGGGTCTTCCCGTCCCCCCCCAAACCCACTATCTCTTTAGCGAATAGCGTCAAGATTGGTCCCTAGTTCCACTTACTCAAGAGTGCCAGTTTGATTGAGCGCGGTGTCACGAACGGAAACTTGAACGAAAGGATAGAGTGCCACTTACCAGCGGAGTAGCGTCGTCGTTGCTTTCGGTTTAGCGCTGCCTGCTTTACCAGGCACTACCGCCCGCACAAACACCCCCCTCCCCCGAAAACAGGGTGCCACGGAATTGTCCTTTTGAGCGCGCGGGAATAAAAGCGGTAGCTTGGCCGTATTTTATAAAACGGGGGTTCGACGCTGTATATTTGAAACAAGCTTTATCGGAGGCCACTGCGGGTGTATGCGGAGAATGGCAGGGCTGTTCGGTGATCGTCTCACCACAGCATCGCACAGGATGAGGACGCGCCGTTCGCACAGGAGCCACGGGACGAAGGGAAGCACAAGAAGAGAGCGGCGGAGAAACAATGAAGCGCAGAGACACACCGTGTACTTCCCCAGCCAATGCCGGCCACACTGAGTATTCTTACTGATTCTCGTCAGTGGTAGGGCGGCCGCTACGGCTTACGTCACAGCACTGTTCCCCCATAACAAAACGTGGTGAAGTTCAGCCAATCAGCGGCGCCCAATCCACAATACCTAACCAATAGGGACTCGCCTTCCCCCTCCGCGGCCAACCATTGTTCGGATAACAATAGGTACAAGAACAAAGGGGGACGGACTACAATAGCGACAACCACAATTGGTCCACCTTCTTAGGCATAACAGCCAACGGAGAAGCGCGGCGCATCTCGCCTCCCCGACCATGGAATAACGCGGCTCCGGGAGGAACCCAAAAAGGCGAATTGGCAAGTGGGGTGCGACGGCCCCCTTCCTTAACTAATAGGTATTTTTTTACTGTAAAAATGGCATCGTTTTCTTTGGGGGAAGAACGGCTGTCGGCGGACGGGGGAGGAAGAAAGAGAACAGCGGGCCTGACAAAGGGGAAAACACAGGAATATAGAGGGAAAGGGTAAGCGAGACTGAGAACGAGTTATACGGTTGAGATGGAATTTATTTAATATGTTTGTGTGCACATTACAGCGCACTATATATATATACATATGTATATATATATATATATATATATATATATATATATATATATATATATATATATATATATATATATATATATATATATTAAGGAAAAATAGGCACGACTGAGCTTTCAAGGGTTTATTTCTGAGCTTTCAGACCCAAACTAGGATCCTTCTTTAGAGAAGTGAGCAGTGCGGAGTCCAAAACAGCGAAACAACACAAAAAAAGGTTTACTTGTATTAAATATCTGATATATATATATATATATATATATATATATATATATATATATATATATATATATATGCATTAAAACCCTTAATTTTTAAATTCTTTGATGAAAGGTTTTACTTCTGTATAAAAGTAACTGGAATTCATTTCTTTTTACACTTTTTTCAGCGATGAAATGTTAGTTCATCGCTCTTGACTTGTTTGTTTATTTTTCACCTATACTCACCCTCGCACACAAACTCCTAGACGGTGTCGTACGTCCTTATGACTTCCTGTAACGTCATGAAGAAAAAAAGTAAATCGGATGGTTCCACTCCGTCGTCGGCGAAACGGGAAATATATTATTAGGCGCGCGTTCCCCAAATCCCGTCCCTCGAAAATCCCGTCTTAAGTAACCCTTTGAAAGAAGGATTCGGAAATGAAGGCTTCGGTTTCTGTCTTTTACCGTTTTGTTGCGGTTTTTGTGGGTTGAAAATCATTCGGGAATTCTCACCTTCACTTCGATGTTTGGCCTGTAATGTAATGGATGAGGTTGAGTCGCTTGTTTAGTGCGTTGGCTATTTGTCGCGACTCTGTGGTTTTTGTATTGATTTGGGTATGTAAAGAAATGTAGTACTTGAGTTTGGATCGCTACTGCACGTTGATAGTTGTATGGTATGGTTTTTCTGTTATCTTGGGCTTGTGATTTTAGGCGCAGTAACTTATACTTATGATTTATTTGTAGAGTTTTAAGGATCTTTGTTTGTATATTTATCTTAGGACGTTTTGGTAGACTTTTCATGGGTGTTATAATTACTGTTTAGTGATTCAGTTGTAAGATATTATAGGTTGTTAGTAAATGGTTGTAATATAGGTTATTACTACACATACATTTTTCGTCTTAGGCGCTGTATTTCACTCGTTGTATATTTAAAACAAATGTTATCAGAGGGCGGTGTTTGGCGTGCGCTGGGCGAAAAACAAACAACAACTAATACCCGTCGTGTAATTATGTTTATGTGTGTATGTGCGTTCGCGTGCGTAGGTTTCTTTCCGTCGAAATAGAGATTCTAACGAAAGCGGACAACCTATCAAGTTTACCTGATCGAGAGGGGGAAAATTGTCAATTAGATCATCAGTTAAGTTTGGAGGCGTCATTCGCTTGGAGAGACCACCAGGGAACCGGACACATCTTCCTCATATAGGAGTCCCGTTCTTATAATTGCATTAGGAAGGCATAATCGAAGAATTATATATCATTGTGTATGAGTATGGTGGTCGGAGACAAGTGTGTATGTGTATACTCGTGTCTTCCTTGCGAAGTGTTTTTTTCACACACGATTGTCTTATCATGAAAGACCAGAAAGAGTGAGGCTTGGTTTACCTGCCTGACTCCTTCTCCGTTCACCTCCTCCCCTTAGTTTTCATCAATTTGAGATCAAAATGTAGCAAGGAAGATTGACTGAAGTCACATAGCAGCCCTAGAATAAAAAAAAAAGCGATCAGAGGTATCCAAAATATTCTCTTCTCACAAAATATACACGAGTTTTGATTAAAAAATACCAAATTCAAGATCTAGATACATAAAATTATTTAGGAAATATTTGGGAATTTTAGTTATTTTTTTAAATTTGTATTTTAGTAAGCTCTGCTATTTCGCTGGTGTTTTTATTGATGTGGAAACAAAGTGACAATTATCCTTGTGAGGCAGGAGTCTCTAAGGCAGAAGAAAAGTCGATGGTTGAAAATAAAGGAGAAATAAATTCGCAGGAAGATCTAGGCTCCTATTTCTAAAATTGACTTTTATGAATGCTATTAGAAGTTGAATTATTTCTAAAGTTGACTCTTATGAGTGCTTTCAGTTGTTAAAATATTGATAAAATTGACTCTTATGAGTGCTTTCAGAACTTAAAATATCTCTAAAATTGACTCTTATGGGCGCTTTCAGAAGTTGAAACAGTTTAAAAATTGACTCATGAGTGCTTTTAGAAGTTAAAATATCTCTAAAATTGACTCTTATGAGTGCATTCAGAAGTTAAAATATTTTAAAAATTGACTCTTATGAGTGCTTTCATAAGTTAAAATATTGTTAAAATTGACTCTTATGAGTGCTTTCATAAGTTGAAATATTGCTAAAATTGACTCTTATGAGTGCTTCCAGAAGTTGAAAATTTTTAAAAATTGACCTTTATGAGTGCTATCAGAAGTTTAAATATTTATAAATTTGAAAATTATGAGTACTTTTTAAAGTTGTAAAGACGTTACATAGTTATATCGCTGTTGCAGGGGACTATTTAAAACGAGTCACTAATAGAATATATGTTAATTTTTAATATATAGTCCAATTATTTTTAATTTTTTTAATCAAATCTCGTATTCGGCGGGGACCAAAGTTTTAACCTCCTTCCTCCTTACACACACAGAATGAGAAATATATTTATAGAACAAAACAAAAACAAAGAGATAAGGATTTGAAGAAAGAATTATTAATATATTTCACGGTGTAGCGAGAGTTTGCAAACTCGGTAAAATGCATTGATTAAATTCTCAGTATTTAGAGAACAGAAGCAGATCGCTTCTGAAAATATAGCGGAGCTTTCCCACTGCTCGGCAGCATAATTTTGTTTTTCTATTTCCTTTTCAATGCTTCTATCGAGAGTTAGAAGCTATCCTAAGTATTCTTCTACCCAATAGACAATTGAATCGTCACTTCTTATTGTTCACTATTTATTTTCGTCTTTGAAAATTTCAGTTGTAGTCCAACTACGTTATAATCATGCGGAATTGAAGGAAATAATGATATCTTCAGCATGCGAAGAAAGCTTAAATATCCCCAATAGATTTTGATGTTCTTTTATCCTCAGTCAAAAGTCCTGAAAATATAATCGGGGAGTGCTGAAATAGTTTTAGGGGTAGGAAATATTCTTGTCTGACTCCGTTTTTTTATTTCTAGTTTTTATTGATTGGTTGCAGTTTAAATGTGGTGCTGCGTGACTCCATATGTAACAAATATGTAATGTGAGTCTTGCCAATAATTTGTGCCTGTAGTGTTCCGTTAACTTAATCGGAAAAGAAACACAACTTGCACGTGAGTCAAAATTATGATTAATAACACCCACAAGGAAAGTGGAAAAACGATTCCGAGCGCTTTCGTCTTTATTCTAAAGGACCTCTTCATGGAATAACATAGCTCAGGACAGACAATGTCTTAAATGTCTTAAGCCATTTTCTGTCCTGACCTATGTTATTCCATGAAGAGGTCTTTTAGAATAAAGATAGTTTTTTCAATTTCCTTGTGGGTGTTATATATATATATATATATATATATATATATATATATATATATATATATATATATATATATAAAGAAAGTAACTACAGGATCTGCGGGTGATAATACAACCACCACAGGGCTATGCCATTTTTATTTTCTGTCTTTCAAATAAAATTTGAAGACAAAAATAAAGATGCAGAAACCTGGTGTAGCTGACTATAAATACATATAGTACAAGAGAATAAGAATTGGACGCGAATGAACAAATAAGACAAGAAACCGGAGGTTTTTTAAAGGCAAGAGAGAGGGACATTAGAAGAATCCAGAATCAAAGGGATCAGAGCGTGGCACAGTGAAGGCGATCCTTTACCAAGAAGACAGAAATAACGCCAGGGAAAAAAGTTTTGAATTCCTAGCCGGGACTCGAACCCGGGTCTGCTGTCTTCTCGGTAAAGGACCGCCTTCATTGTGCCGCCCTCTGCTCCCTTTGATTCTGGATTCTTCTAATGTCCCTCTCTCTTGCCTTTAAAAAACCTCCGGTTTCTTGTCTCATTTGCTCATTAGCGTCCAATTCTTATTCTCTTGTATATATATATATATATATATATATATATATATATATATATATATATATACTGTGTTCGTTGCCTAGTTTCTTCCTTATTAGTTGAAAATGGCATCTTACTGAAACGAGTCCGATAGTTATTAATAAAAACTTTATTCATATATTGTGGTTTACCATTATCTTTCAACACTAATCTCTTGATAAGCACAAGATTCATCCGGCCTTGATCATAACTACCTTTCCCTACAGCCTCCTGATTAAATTCCGACTTGTAATTTTTTTTGTCTTCAGGTTAAGAATCTCTCTGTATTCATTAGTTTGTAAGCGACTGAAGATAACGGAAGTCTCCGGCGAAACCTGGTTTCGTTATAAATTGGTCCAAAATACTGTGGTTTCTCTCCTGCATTATATATATATATATATATATATATATATATATATATATATATATATATATATATATATATATATATATATATATATCACGAAATACTTGTTGCTCAGGAGAAACATTGTCATGGAAAGGAGGAAATACACGACCAAGGCGGGTCTAAGCTAAAACCCATCCATAAACCCCAATTAATTCCAAAGCGTAAGTCCAGCCTTATATAAGCATACTGATGAGGCCACATGACCCGGAGACACATGGCTGAACGAAGTCATTCATACCTATCCGACTATGCGCGTGAGTTATCACGTATTTTCTAATGCTAATAATACAAATAATGTAAGGAATATTTTGAAAATAACAGTGATGGTATTTTATGATGAAATTTATGTGGAAAAGGGGCTAAATATCGATACTAATATAATAATTACATTAGTAATAATAATAATCTTTCAGAATGATAATGCTGTTATAACAGGATACTAATTGTTAATAACAATAATGCTAATAAGAAGTATTAATAATGAGAGCATTGATGCGATTCATGTAGTTATTTCAGGCCGTTGTAATAGTTACGAATTTCCATGTGTCTATTGATGTGATCATTGTCCGAGTGGCTTCCAAAACCTCCCTACCTTTGTTCTCTGTTTTGGGATGGCCCTTTGCCACCGTGACATGTGATGCAATCAGAGAGCAGATCAATTCTTCTTACGGCTGGTTTTTATTCCTGTATTCGTGTTTTCATCTGTTTTTCAATTTGTCTCGTGAGTTGCCACGGCAGCAAGTGACCTTGTAGATAACATCAGAAAATATCCATTGCTTTTAACTTGTGTTTTAAACTGGTTAATGAATTGCGTATGGTGTTGATGAGTTAGTGGGACACCTCCAGGGGATGGAAATGAAAGAGACGGGCTATTATCTCCGAGGGTGATCCACTTAATATTTTTATCACCCGTTCCGTTCCCTGCTTTCTATTTCTTTCACTTTACATACAAATATTGAAGAGTATTTATCGGCTAAAAAAAAAAACGTCTTTAGGCACGTTATCCACTGTATGAAGTTCAGGCTGAAAGTCACGATTTGAATTGGCAAGAGGCAAAAATCATCTGAACACAGACAAAGAAGCGAGGGAGGGATATTTTGGAAGCTTGGTACATCGAAATTCATAACTCATACAACGCCCCTGAGATAACATTCATTAATATAATGAATATTCTCATTTAATATTTGTATTAGTATTAACAATTAGTATTTTATTATTAAATTTATTATCATTTAACTTTTATTTATGTTATTATATTATTATCTATATTTAGCCCTCATTTAAACATAAATTTCTTCATAAAATGACATCCTTGTTATTCCCAAAATTGATCTGACATTATTTGCATTTAAAGCATTATATTTCACGTAATACCGCTCACGCATGGTCGGGTAGGTATGACCTTACTCAGCCATATGTCCCGGGTCATATGGCCACAGCCGAATTCCTATATAGGAATGGACGTACTTCCAGTATTTCATTTTGTTCTGAGGAAGGGTTTAAGCTTAAAGCCGAAGGCTTAGCAAATAAATGATTCAAGCTCGGTTGTGTATTTCCTCCATAGAGTCGGTCTCTCGAGCTACAAGTGTTTTGTGATAAATAAGCAGCCGCGGCCAAATGTTTTGGGACACCTTGAATTTTTCTCATTCCTTGGGTAGGCCTATAAATGATTCCAATACATCTGGAAGGCATAATAAAACAAAACCTTCCTTATAACTTTTGTCAAAATATCTAAAATGGCGATGCTATTGAGATTTATGAAATCCTGGTATCAGTATGTGGTATGTTTTAAAAGTGTCTTCTTAGAACATCATACTCCATGTCGACATGATTTGATAATGATATGATAAAGGCGAGAACACATAACTCTACTCTGGATGAAAGAAGTCTGATACGTACGCTGCACGACGAGGGTCTCAGCTGTCGACAAATCGCTTGGAGGATCGGAGGATCACATTTTGGTATTGCAGAAGTGTTGAGGAGGATCCGAGAAAGTGGAAATATCGAAAACCGACTTCGTTTTTGACGACCCAGGATCAGGTCGCAACGTCACGACATGTCTCTTACCCGGGTGAAATCCTTAAGCAAAAAGAGCGTTCTGCCATTGAAGTACACTCGATAAAATGTAATAGAAATGTAAATTTGAAGACATTAAAAAATTATATACCAACCAGGCAATGGCTTCGCTACTAAGATTAGAATTTAAAATCTAAAATATGCAGCCATGGTTAAATTTTTATAAATTTTCTGAACTTCACCATTTGTAATTCTTTCTTTTTTAAAAAATTCACAAAATTTTGATACTTATATTTATTTCTGAACTTCACCATTTTGTTTTTTGATATTATAAAAGAATTATTAAAAATAACTTTGATAAAAAAACATAATTCATAACCAAACTAAGATGAAATTATTATTCAAATACTCAAAAAATCCCCTTCTTAAATTATAGAGTTAGCGATGATGATGATGATGATAATGATGATAAATGCATAAATATGCTTCGTTTATTCGAATCTCTACCTATAATCTGTAAATCCGTCTCAATTCAGAGCATAGTTCTACCCTGCTATTAATCTCATAATCACTGCGAAATAAATAATTCATAACACCAAATAACATAATCCGCTTGCTTAAATTCCCTTAATAAACGCTCGTATGTGATTTTGTAAAGGTTAGTAAGTGTCTCGATTACTGTGTTTTTTAAAATCCTTGAATCAGCAGTTCTTTCTTTTAAATGGCTTGTCTTAGAATACTTTCCTGGTTTGTCTTGATTTAAATATTGACCATTAGTATGATGTTTGTTATGCATTTTTTTAAATTTGTTACCTTTAAATTTTATAACTACATTGTTTGTATCGCTCATTATAAAATATTTTCCGAGGATGAGAGTATTATTAGCTCGAAACGTTGAAAATAAATCATTACATAAAAGAATTTTGCTATGCTTCTACTTGTCGGCATTTGCTGAATAATAAATTGAAGCTTTTCAGAATCAATCACTGAATATATATATATATATATATATATATATATATATATATATATATATATATATATATATATATATATATATATATATATCGTAGAATTAGGAGGCAGTTATCGCCTATTTTTCGATTCCTTCGTTTGTTTGGGGAAGGACTACGGCAGCATAAAATAATAATTGGAATTGAATTTCGTTGAATGCGCGGCGTTTTTGTTATTCGAATACTTTAAATATGGTTGGCCGGGATTGGTCTTATTTAATTAGGCTTTGGTGATTGGAGGACTTAAACAAGAATTGCAAAAATAATCTTTCATTACACAACAAAACATATAATACAAATAAATACACTATCTAGTTATTTATTAACTCAGCAATGAGAATATTATAAATAATTACCAATAATTACACATGCAGCAAGGGCTCAATACTCCGAGTACTAACTGATAGTGTTTAGGAAGAAACTACGAATGGAATCCTAGCCTTAGGGGCACAATAATTCACTTAAGTTATCCGAGATGACTCGGTGGAGATTACTTGTCGAGACTTAGTCGGAGGGCGTCGCACCGCCTCGACGAGAAAAAGAAAGGTGTAAATATCTTACTATTGTGTGTGGGACGCTCGGACAAGATTCTCCAAGTAGACGCTAAAAAGGAGAAAATTCTGTTGTTGACGCTCGATGGGGAAAACTCCTGTCGGGTTGAGACTTTGCGCTTATTCTGAATGGGTCCTTCGACCCTGATGCCGTCGTTCCAAATAAGATCCTAGCTGCGGGCCGGTATGACACCGTGTTCTATCGCTCGAGGATATGCGCCGTCATTGGATGATTCCACAGACGTCTTAAAAGAGGCCACCGAATAACTTCTGTATTTTCCTGGCTTGACTCACTCGGGAACAACGTAGAGACAGCTCACCACCACGACCATCTTCTCCAAGGGAAAGGGGGGTACGTCTTCGGGACTCTTCCTTGGGCGGATTCTGAGGGAATACTTCCACGATTAACTTTGTGACGGGGGATATATAGGCGTTTGCCCGAACTTTTATATTTGCTAACGGAAGCAATTAAGCCCTGCCTCACCGCCTCGGCGTTTATAGCTCTGTGGTGAGCTTTGATGGCCCAACTAAACCGAAGAAATTCTCGGCTAACCTCGCCGGAAGTTTGCAGCACGGGCGTAGGTCATTGCTTTTTGCGATAACTCTCACTTCACACGACTCCTTTAAACAAAATCTTACTCGATATCTCTTTCTTCGACACACCTCCCTCCTCAAGATGGAACGCACAAGGAAAGTGACATCACAACTAATATTAATTAAAGGTGTACACCGAGTACACCTCCGAGAGTGGGGCCAATTACAAACAAAAAGTAATACATATATACAATGGTTTTATAGTAATTATACTCGGGATTTTAAGAAAACATGTTCACTCGTTACTACGATACTAAAGGTAATAAATAATTCAACCAGGGTATAGCTACGACTACATATAAGCATATTCACAAAGGAAAAAATCATAGTATCTAAAACTAAAGTTCATGGTAGACATGGCCAAGGTAAATTACTCAACAACTCAAAAATGCAAAATATATTTCAGCAGAGGCTCATCGGGCCTCTTGTTACACCAGATAGGGGCGTATATTTACAATAAGGGTCCTAACAAGGACCGAGAGTTAGTTATACTTATGTTCATGAAATAATCACACAAGAATTAAGGTATGCCTAAGTTTCATTGGGGCTAAAACCAAAGGGTTTGCGACTTAGGCTATCCGCTATACAATTCTCTGAGCCTTTTAGATTGAAATTTTTAATTGAAATTCCTGCAAAAATAGGCTCCAACCTATCAGTCTACCCGTATTATTTGTTTATGTTTTTCAAGTATGCCAGCGGCCTGTGATCTGTTTCAATGGTAAACTCTTTGTCTAATAAATAAGTCTTAAACTTTTTGATTCCCCATACAATAGCGAGGGCTTTGCGCTCGATTACAACATAATTTCTCTCATGCAGGGACAGTTTTCGGCTAGCGTATGCAATGGAAAACACTCGTCATTAGGTCCCTATTGGATTAACACGCAACCTATCCCGTCGTTGCTAGCATCGGTCATGACCCTAAAAGGCTCGGCTGGATCAGATAACTGCAGGATCGGGGCATACGCGAGTTTACCTTTGAATTGATTAAAGCTGGCAACTGAAGACGGGGTCGAGGTGAGTAGATCGGAGTTTCTATTCTTTAGGAGATCGCATAAGGGGGCGAAAAGCGACGCAAAGTTACAAATAAATCTCCTGTAGAAGGAAGTAGAGCCCCTAAATGACCTTAATTGCCGTTTGGTAACGGGTAGCGACATCCTTGCGATGGCTTTATTTTTTTCTTGCTGCGGGGCTAATCGTTGGTTTCCTATGTGGAATCCCAAGTAGTTGATTGTGTCAAAGGCAAAATTACACTTGTTTGCCCCAATAGTAAGGTTGTGGCTTCTCAACCTTTGTAGTAGAGAATGAAGGGCAGTCAAGTAGGTTTCCCAATCGTTCGTGGCAACATATATGTTATCAAAATAGAAGGACACATTAGGCAATCCGTCTAAAATCTGCCTCATCATCCGGTTTTAGTTACTACAAGCGGTGACGAGGCCAAAAGGAAGCCTTCTAAACTGCATTAACCTCTTTTCAATAGGAAATGCAGTAAATCTCTTTACACTGTCCTTCAGAGGCATCTAATAGTACACTTTGTATAAATCCAGTTCTGAAATATATTTCGCCCGTTCAAACAAGTGCAGATTTTGGTCAATTGGCGGCATAGGCTCCACGTCAAACACTGTGACTGCGGTCAATTTCCTAAAGCCAATACACATTCTGTATGACTCATCCGGTTTTCTTACCATGACCACGGGGGACAATAGTCGGATTTGGAAGGCTCAATGATTTGCAGCTTTAATAAATTTTTACCTCTATTATTAAATTCTTCCCTCAGGTGGACAGGCAAGGGGTATGGTTTAGACCTAATTGCTGCTTGGGTCGTCAAATGAATATCGTGCTTGAATTCGATAGCACAGCCAGGTATGTCAGAGATGACGTCGGGGAACCGCTCGAGGGTGGCTAGGAGCTGAGCTTTCTTAAGGGTGTTAATTGTTCGCTGATTTTGAGCTCCTTTGATAGAGTCTCTGCTATCTCTGGCACGGGAAAAGTCTAATCCTCGTCTTGCTCGGTGCAGGCATTTTGGACAACCACCAGGAGAACCAGGGAAAAATTTCCTTTGAGGGCCGATTCTTCATCAATTGCTACAATGTGATGAATTCCTGCACGCCGGTGATACTTCTTGAGGAAGTTCATATGGAAAAGCCTATTTCCGCTTGGAGTTTCGATCAGATAGTCTACGGCGCCACGCTTCTCAACTAGACTAAAGGGACCTTTCCATCGGCTCAAAAATCCGTTAGTGTCCGTCGGGAGTAATAGCAAAACTTCTCCACCGGGTTTAAACCTCCGATCTTGTGATTTTCCATCGAAGTAGGCCTTATACTTGGCCAGGTTCACGTCGGCGTTTTGGTAGGCAAACTCGGCACATTCTTCCAATTTCTTACAGAGCTCGATCAAGTAGGAATACGAGGACTGTATTTCCTGGTCTAAATTAACATTTGTAAAGAGCTCCTTAAGGACACTCATATAATAATTCAAAGGGCGTGAATCTCAAAGTACGATGGGATATCTTCCTATAAGCGAAAAGAGCCACTGGCAAATAACAATGCCATTCGCTCGGTTGCTCTACGCACAACTTTTGTAGAATCGCCTTGAGATTTCCGTTTAACTTCTCACACATTCCATTCCAATTCGGGTGAAACGCAGTGGTAAATAAAGGTTTATCATGAGAAGTTTTCCTACTTGCTCCATTAAATGAGAAGTAAATTGACGGCCGGAATCTGACAGAATTTCCTCGGGTAATCCAACGCGGGTAAAAATTGAAATGAGCGCCTCGGCGCATAAGACGCTGTCAATCCTTTTAAGTAGGACGGCCTTGAGAAACCTGGTAGCGAAATCAACTAGGATGAGGATGTAATTATGCCCCTCGCTAGATGGCACGTGAATCGGACCAACTAGGTCGATAGCTACACGGTAGAAAAGTTAAGAAATAATAGGGCCCTTTTGCAATGGGGCCGGCTTAACTCGCCCCTTAACTGCTGTCTTTTGACATAAATGGTACGATCGACAGTAATGCAAAATTTCTTCGGCCGCCCCCAGGACAAGAAAAATATTTAAAGATCCGCTTAGCGGTCTTCGTGTGGCCAAAATGACCAGCGAAAAGGCTTTTAAGTACGATCTGGAGTATGAGACGCACATGTGAGCGCGGAACACACACTATCTGGGACTCAGACGAGTCTCCATGGGAGCAAATGCGATAGAGAAGGTTATTATTAACCCCCTAAAATGACCAATTTGGCACCTCTTACCGCTTCTTGTATTCCTTCGCGGGCTTTCGCCCACATAGTTTGAAGAGAATCACATTCCTTTTGCTTCTTGAAAAAGTCTCCTCATTGACTAAGTTTCTACAATCCGGTTCTGCTCTTCCAGGAGTTTCCAAGTGGACGGGCGCTTAGGATTTTCTCTTAACCTTAGAGCGGGTAGTTATTGGTTGAGCCACCGGGGTCGATAAGACCTTGGGGTTCTGCTCAATCAGAACGGTACAAAACTTTATGGGGGCCGCCATTACTTCTGTCTAGCCAGTGAAATAGGCGCAATCGATGTGGCACTTTACTATGGGGAACCTATTAGCACGTCCCAGATAATCATGTCCGATGGCGAACCATCATGATCCGGTGCTACTGGTGGAAGTAACTTATCCGAGACCACGATGCACGTGCACCCTGTATATCGGACGAGGGTGGAGAAACGGCATCCATTTACCGTACCTGATTAGAACCGGAGGACCCCAGAGTTACTTTTATTAAATAAAAAGTTTACCTGGGTGCCAGACGGACCGGGTTCGCTTGACGAGGTCGAGGATTATGGAGGCGAAGTGGGCTGAGTGGGCGTTGCACTCACCTCGTGCACTTGGTAGAAGTTGTTTCTCAGATGGGTGTTCTGAGGGCAATTGTATTTAACGTGTCTATCAACTCCACACAAAAAACACACGATGTTTCTTCTGGGGAGTGCTGACGGAGGGTCATTGGAAGAGAACGGCCGATTTTCCTGCTTGATGGGAAATTGCTTCAGTTTTGACTTAAGCGGGCCAATTTCACTGGTCAACACACATTCTTCATTTTTCATCAGAGACTTTACTATACTTTTTTAAATGAATTTTCCATGTTGAATCCGAATCTGCCTTCGGATTTTCTCTAGCACGTACTGTTTTCAAGATATACCAAAAATTTAAAATGGCCGCCTGCAATTATAAAATTTAGTATATTACTGGTATTGCTCTATTGCATGTATCCTTATTGTACTGCTAAGATGAGCAAACTAGATGCTTCGTGAGTTATTGCTGATTAAAGGGGTATAGAGAAAAATTCCTTTACATTTTTAACCTGCATATATATTTTGCGCAATTATTTATAATTCTGTTTTATGCTTTCAGGTTCCTCATATGATGTGCATATTCTAGTCTGCTCATTCTGTGTTGATCATAAGAAGCTTCCAAATATTTCCACAAAGTAGTAACAATGCCTCTAGAGTGCAAAAATCATCCAGATAAATTCTGCTATGTATGTGGGCATTTTACAACAAAATCTCAGCACCGTACTTCCACAAATGATCTAAAGAAAGTGTAAAAACTCTACTTCAGTTGCCCTCTGGTTGACCAAGATAAAGCATGGGCACCATACTAAATTGGTACTTCCTGCTCTAATGGATTACGTGACTGGATTAACAAAAAGAAAGCTTCAATGCCCTTCGCTGTTCCTATGACTTGGAGAGAACCCAGAGATGATCTCGAAGATCGCTATTTCTGCAGTGTGACCACAGGAGGGTTTTCGGCAAAAAACAAGCACCAGATTGTTTATCCAACCATGGATTCGGCGTGTAGACCAGTTCCACATGATTTATCTTTACCAATTCCAGTTCCACCTGATTATATCAGTGATGATAGCAGTACTGAAGGTGCATGCGCATTAGATGTGGATGTTGAATATGAGGATGCTAACTCTGAGCCAAAGTTATTTACTCAGGAAGATTTGAATGATCTTGTGAGAGATCTGTCACTGTCAAAAGAGAAAGCAGAACTTCTAGCATCTCGAAAACAGGAAAAAATCTTACTCGAGAAAAATGTGCATGTGAGTTACTTTAGAAAGCGTAATCGTGATTTAACTGAATTCTTCACAGATAATGGACCTCTCTGCTGTTGCCATGATATAAAGGATTGTTCGAAGCCTTGTCACGTACATATGAGGCGTCTCTTTATTGATGCTTCTAAGACAAGTCTGAAAGTGTCCTCCTGCAGAATGGCAATGTAAAGCCTTCCATTCCTATTGGCCATTTTGTCCACCTTAAGGAGACATATGACAATATGGATATTCTTATTAAAGCCATAAACTACCAAGCCCATCAGTGGTATATCTGGGGTGATCTAAAAGTCATAGGCATTCTAATGGATATGAAAGGAGGATTCACGAAATGCTGTTGCTTCCTCTGCCTGTGGGATAACCGTGCCACTGCAAAACATTATGACAAGCGTGATTGGCCTCTTCGATCTACATATGAGCCTGGAATAAGCAGTGTTCAGTCTGTCTCCCTGGTAGAGCCTCAGAAAATATATGTTACCTCTTCATTTTAAACTAGCTCTAATGAAAAACTTCGTGAAAGCAATGGCTAAGGACAATTCTCAGAGATTCCAATATCTGTGCAAAAATTTCTCCAACTGAGCGCGGCAAAACTAAAAGAAGGTATATTTGTGGGACCAAAAATCAAGGAGGTTTTAGAAGACCATCACTCCTCTTGAACTAAATGCATGGCTAGCCTTCAAGTGGTTATGTGCAAACTTTATGGGCATCAACAAGTCACCTGCATACAGAGATGGCGTGGAAAACCTTCTTCGATCTTATAAAGAAATGGTATGCCGTATGTCACTTAAAATCCATTTCCTGCATTCGCACCTAGACTTTTTCCCAGAAAATCTTGGAGCCGTAAGTGACGAGCAAGGTGAACGTTTCCACCAGGATATCAAGACCATGGAAACTCGCTATCAAGGATTTTGGAATGAGAGCATGATGGGAGATCATTGTTGGATGTTGTATCGTGATAATCCTGAGAAAAAATTCAAACGCAAATCCCATGCACAACGTTTAGGAATTCGAGTTTTGATTTATTATCCCTTCAATCATTGTTTACCATTCTTATACATGCAATATAAGTCCCATTAACTTCATGATGCTTGTAGAATAAACAAAACATGGCTATTTATCTTTATCATATGTTTACGCCTAAAGAAAATGATAAATTTTAAAATTTCTATATGTTAAATGCATCATTTTGTGTCAGTTCAACTTCTCACGGCACATGGAGATATACAGAAGGCATTTTTTTTCTAGCACTGGCGCTATGCACCCATATATCACCAGTTTCGGCAAAGAAATCCTAGTAAAACGCTACATTGTATCAGCGACGGCGATCATATTGCATTTTCGAATATCTCGAAAACCTGATGTGCTAAAGAAAGATTAAAGTCAGCTTTGAAATCAGCGAGAAAAATGCATCGAGGCTCATGTTTTTGATGATTAAAATAAGTTCAAATTTGTTGGCCAGTGTTATCTGGACAGATTTTCTTTTATTTTGATGGAAGAAGGGGTGCTTCTGAAAACGCGACTTGGGGGACATCGGCTTCATTTTTTTTTGCTTCCTTTGGATAATAATTATAGCTGGCGGCATATAAGTCAGTCTCTTATACACATTCTTTAAAGTTGCTACATTTTTGTCTTTGATGAAGGAACGTATTTCTGAAGGAAGAGATGTTAAAAATTGGTCCTGCAGGAGGAGATCAATGAGGGCGTCGTAATTTTGGGGTACTTTCGTGGCCTATAGCCAAATATTTAGAAGTCTTTGAAGAGTAAACCCAAAGTTGTTTAAAAGTCTATTTGGGTTGAATACGACTCTGCCTGAACTTAATAAGTCGAAAAGGCGGGAGTCATGTTACAGGCAGAGAGCAATTCTGCCTTTAACGTGGAGGAATTGATGGTTGCTTCCGAGGGAAAGGAGACAAAGATATCCCTCATGGAGATGTTAAGAGTGGCAAGAATCTCGCTACACCGTCGACTCAATATATAAGTTGTTGCTTTCAAAGATCTTTTCAAAATGAGTTAAGTAGGAGGCGAATTCTTCCCCAACTTTAAATGTGGGTAATTTAACGGACGTCTGTTGATGAGTCGATGGTCCCGAGGTGATTGATAGAGCCTCATTCCTCATTTTCTCGATTTTGATTTCATGTGCCCGAGTTCTGTCCCTTTCTTCTATCTTTCTTTTCTCTTTCTTTTTCTTCTTTTTTCTTCTCTCACAGTCCTTTCTTATGTTTATGTAGGAGATCAATTCTCTCCCACTTAATTCTAAAGATTCTCCATGTGTATTAAATATGTCAAACGACGACATTCTGACTTGCTCACAAAAAAAAACACGCATTCGAGAGAATATAAAAGGGTTTTATTGACTCAAATTTTTTACGATCGGGTAAACACTTGTAGAGGGAGGATGGGGAGTCACGCCGACGAGTTTTGAGGAACACATAATACGCACACCGAGAGCAAATGTACACTTGAGAAGGGAACTTGCTCCAAACGAGGCAAATCCTAGGTTAACCATAATCAAAACAAATTAAAATACTCTGCACCTATTTAAAATTTTCCCTGAAGTTTACCTACCGCCGCAAATAAGTAATTAAGAAGATTTTTGTCTCTTGAAACCCTCAAAGCACCATTTTGAAAGCCTTTGTTTTTTCCTCACTAATGACCCTTAAATACCTGACAGCAGTTTAATATAATATATATATATATATATATATATATATATATATATATATATATATATATATATATATATATATATATATATATGTCGTAGAATTCTCGATTCCTTCGTTTGTTCGGGGAAGGACTACGACAGCCCAAAACATTATTGGAATTTAATTTCGTTGAATGCGCGGCGTTTTTGTTATTCGAATACTTTAAATATGGTTGGCCGGGATTGGTCTTATTTAATTAGGCTTTGGTGGTTGGAGGACTTAAACAAGAATTTCAAAAATAATCTTTCATTACACAACAAAACATATAATACAAATAATTACACTCTCTAGTTATTTATTAATTCAGCAATGGGAAAATTATAAATAATTACCAATAATTACTCATGCCGCAAGGGATCAATACTCCGAGTACTAACTCGATAGTGTTTAGGAAGAAACTATGAATGGAATCCTAGCCTTAGGGGCACAATAATTTACTTTAGTTATCCGAGATGACTCAGGAGGAGACTACTTATCGAGACTTAGTCAGGGGGCATCGCACCGCCTCGACGAGGAAAAGAAAGGTGTAAATATCTTACTATTGTGTGTGGGGGGAGGGAGGGTTACCACAAGTAGACGCTCGGACAAGATTCTCCAAGTAGACGCTAAAAGGGGAAGATTCTGTTATAGACGCTCGAAGGGGGAAAACTCCTGTCGGGTTGAGACTTCGCGCTTATTCTGGATGGGTCCTTCGACCCTGACGCCGTCGTTCCAAATAAGATTCTAGCTGCGGGCCGGTATGACACCGTGTTCTATCGCTCGAGGATATGCGCCGTCATTGGATGATTCCACAGACGTCTTAAAAGAGGCCACCGAATATCTTCTGTATTTTCCTGGCTTGACTCACTCGGGAGCAACGTAGAGACAGATCACCACCACGACCTGGGGTCTTCTCCACGGGGAAAAGGGTTACGTATTCTGGACTTTTCATTGGACGGATTCTGAGGGAATACTTCAACGATTAATTTTGTGACGGGGAATATATAGGCGTTCGCCGGAACTCTTATATTTGCTAACGGAAGCAATTAAGCCCTGCCTCACCGCCTCGGCGTTTATAGTTCGGCGGCGGGGTTTCGATTTTCCTTCTGATCTGAACCGAAGAAATTCTCGGCTCATCTCGCCGAAAGCTTTCCGACAAGTGTTGGGCATTGCTCTTTCCGATAACTCTCGTTTCACACGACTCTTTTAAACATAAATGTTACTCCATATCTCTTTCTTCGACTATATATATATATATATATATATATATATATATATATATATATATATATATATATATATATATATATATATATATATATATATATATATATATATATATATATATATATATATATATATATATATATATATATATATATATATATATACACACAAAAACATTTTCTGGGTCTCTTTATCTATTAAGATGTCCAGTTTAAGATAGCTTTTCTCCATTTTCTGTCGTTTCTTCTATCAATGTTTCCTGCTCATCTCCATTTAAGAACTTCATCCCATTCTTTCACTCGTATTTTTCTTTCTGATCTATGTATGTACACGATTGTGCATAACCGTTTGCTAGGGGAGTAATAACCTTGACTAGAAATATATGATACATATTTAAATAAATATTTCTTTTATTCTTCAAATTAGGAATATTTTTTAAGTTGATCCTTGAGAGTGATAGTGAAGAATGTGTAATAAGCAGAATTAAGTCAAATACTTGTAGGAAAGCAAAAGTACGTGTAACATTTATCAACCGAAAATATATTACTCACAAACTTCATCGTAGTAAATGATGGGCAACTGACAATTGAAAAAAGACAATACGAATTTTTTTTTACAAATTATGGGCAGGAGGACCTTTAAAGGGGTCATACCATAGATATAAATTCTGAGAGCACTGACAGCGAAGTTGCCTTCAAGTTGATAATAGAGACGAGGCAATTCCCCTTGCTACCATTTAAGGATATTTGAGAAAGGAGTCTCTTGTAACCACTTCACCTTCCTCCAAAGCAGATGGTCTCAGCAATAAGCTTTGAAAATCGAATGGAATTTGTCGATATTTTCATCCATGGATTGAAAATGATTTTAGGCAAGTCTGTCCTCATTTTCTACGACATTTTCAAAATAACATAATCTGGACACTTTCATTACAAGACATTGAAGATAATGAACAAATCAGCAGCTTTGAAAGATTTCACAATGTACTGGAATATTTATTTGAATCTTTAGTGATGTCATTTACTGTCTGCCCATTGTGGTCACATTGGAACTGGGCCTTTTTTATAGTCGCGTCCACGTGACTATGTCGGTCGGTCGGTCGGCCGGTCGGCCGGTCGGATGGTAGCTATTTTACTTTTCGATGAGTTTTTTGGCAATAACATCTTAACTATTCGGCAAATTCTAACGAAATTTGAAACCCTTATGTTATTTGTATTCGCTTTTGACTGATATAATTGCCAAGGTCCCCTCAAGGTTAGGCCGGGAATTATTAAAAGTTTTGAAGGTCATAAGGTCATATTATCATAAGGTAATAAGTAAGAATAATTGAGAGACCCGAGCGACAAAGGTCTTTTGACCTTGTTATATTATTCATCGGCTGATAACATCAGGTACAATATTTAAAACTCGAAATAAACCTGATTACATTTATGTATTATAATTCTTAAAAGACATTTAACATTATTAGCAGTATTTAAGAGGTTGTCTAATGTTGCTTGTTTGCAGGTTTCATTAAAAGGTTCTTTAATAAATTTTTCATATTCATATAACCATTTACCCATTTACGCAATAACTGATACTCTAATTATAATTGACCGATTTTTTCATTGTTTTTTAATATCTTTGGACCATCTGTTTTTGATAAATTGAGTGGTTAAAATGAATTGATTTTTAATATTTTACTTTCCAAATCACTTTCTTATATGCCATAATTTTTTTTCTTGTTTTTTTTTTGCATTAGATTTTTTCGTGGCAAGGAAAATAAACGCCTCTGTTTCGAAAAGGGTTTAATTAGAAAATATATTTTTAATGTTTAATCACACTTGTGATTTTAGCCTGGAGGCTACTACTGAGGTGAACAATACAGAGGTACGATTGCGGTCAAAGTTAATGTAACGTAAAAAGATCGAAGCGGAATAAATGATGTACAACAATGAATTGATATCGAACTCTGATGGTAGTAATAAAGTATAATTAACAATAATGAGCAAATAGGAAAATAAGTCAGTAGAATGTATTAAATAGTGAATACATTAATTAATGGCTTTTAGCTGTGCTGTTATAACTCACCTTTGGGAAGGTGACCTGTACTCCTCTCATTAGTGGAGACTAAATTATCATACCTAGGCGGCGTGTCTTATATAGGGGTCAAGGTCACGTATCCGTGTTTCCATGAAAAAGATTTTATCTCAAATTGGTTATACTTTGGCTATTTTCTCGCGAACGTGAAATGATTATAAGACGTCCATACCTGAAATTTATAGGGTACTGTCTTCTTCAACATACATCCATGATATATAAGGTGTTAAGATGATAAAAGTATTATTGAATTTATGTGATGAGAGCTAATGAGTGGTTGAATAATTACTCAATTAATTATTCGGCTCCCTAGGTCGTGCCCAATAATCATGGTTGCAAATCCCTATTCTTTTACATTACACAGGGTTGCTTGTCGACTTGATTAGAATTCGCAGGGCAGCTGTTACCATTTGACCACGAACATAGTTGCATTTTCAAGGCTAAATCATAATAATTACATTATAATTTCCGGATGCGTAAAGGAATAAAAAAAATTACATGACTGCAAGAGTTTATACAATGATGAAAGACTATTTACTTGAGTTGAAGCGATAAATAATGCAATAATTAAGTTGAGAGATTGTAGATTGTTCAGGTCAACATTATCAAGTTGAGAGGAGCTGAGCTAGTAAAGAGATAAGGGTGTTGAATGACAATTAACGAATTCTCGACAAATAGTGTTGGTCCTAATGTGTGGGTCTCCATGTGCCTGAAGGCTTGATTTAAGTTGTGAATGTGTGGCCGAATCTTTTATTTTCTTATCTCATACGGGCCGGTATAAGTAAGAGGTGAACTTATACAGAATTCGGTCTCTCACATGAAGATGTGAGTGCATATGTCTAAATGTTTGGGGTTAAAGGTGCCCTGGTTCGCAAATTCCCTAGATATTATGGGTCCTAATGGTTAGGTCATTACTTCGGGTAATAAAAAAGTGACCCGAGAGGGGTAGGCTACATCTGTACGTCATTCGTGCGCGGAAGTAATTAATATTTGATTTGAGAGAGTACGTTGGGCCATCAAGAAGAAATGAAGGTTTTCTAACTACCTAGATGGGCTGTTTCCAGTTAGAAGGGAACGCTGTAGGCTCTTATGCATGTGTTCAACAGGACTGTGTGTTCTTTGGGGGGAGGAGGGCCCTGGGCTACTATAGACGTGTTATTTTTATAGCATCTACAATAGCTAGTTAAATAATCCTTATGTAAATTGTCTGATGTCGTCAGAATCGGGACACGTAACCCATAAAAAAGACTTCATCTATAGGTTCTTATGTCATTTCCCTGAAAGGAAAGGCTTTTAGGGTACCTACAAATGGCCTTAGGGAATTACTTAAAAATTTGGTTGATAGTGGGAAAAGAACCGAGAATGCCAATATGGACTGTGTGAAATCAACTATCGAAAGCTATGAAATGTGCGTATGGTAGTTTTGTGTGACGATATATTTTTGAAGAACTGAACAACTAATGACCAAATATCGTACTTCTTTGCGTATGTCCTTCCAGACAAATCAATCTGGAACAGAATTTAAGGTGGAACGAGACCAAATTGTCCAACTGATCAAATAAATATACGCCTGAAAAACTGAGGAGTGAGTTAAGGTCTGACTAAGACTTGGAGTAAGACAGATGATAGAGATGTGAGAAGAAAATAGAGTGATTGTATGCAGTTTAAGGGAATTTAATCGTCCACTTGAAGTGATATAAACTCCTTACATAAGGACTGAGTGCCAGTGAGAGTTTCGTAATTTATGAGTGCACATAATGGAGTAAGAGGAGAGAATATCACCCTTTTTGAAGAATATGAATACAACTCATGTGACGAAAGTTCCCTTTCACCTGTGACGAGTGGTGCTCTATAAAGAGCGTCACTGGGATTCTAACTGCCTGAAATGTGTCGGATGTCATTGGTAAATTGGTTGATATATTCGAGGGCGTAAGCTTCTCAGAGTTGGTGTTTCGTGGTATGAGTGTAAAACTGCCAATATGGTGCGACAATCGATACACAAAGAATTGACCACCCTTTAGCATAATTTAAAATGTTTAATGGCTAAAATATACTTAATAATTCTTTATTGAATGTGTAATAATTAAGCTCAGATCGTCTTAAACATGTAACTAAAATAAGTCTCGACATCCCATTTGCCATCTTGGAAGTGAAGTAAGATTGCTCCCCACCTATATTTGAGGCGCCAGGGATGAGAAGAATGGAATAATTTTTCCTTGTGTTCACCAAAAAGGTAATTTCTTCTGCGTCCCTTTTAATTCATTCAAAGGAATTTTCTGCCTTATCATCGTTAGCTAAAGGAAAAGGGACCGTCGTTTATTTGGGTTTTTAAAAGTCTAGTCAATGGAAGGAGGGTAGTTCCGTCATTCAGTGGGAATCTTATAAGAAAATTAACCAGGTCCAAGAATTTTTCGTAAGATGTGTAGGCATGGGTATTCCTGAATTGCTTTAACTTTATTTCACTCTAAGGATATTCCCTTAGAGTCTAACCTAAACCTAAAGAACAATCCAGAAACACACTTTACAAGTTTAATCTGCAACTTGCGCAACCTCAATCGTGCAAAGAACTGTTATAAATTCTGTAAATGTTCATCCTCGTTCTTATTGGGTATCAGTAATTTGTCTAAGCAGGTGAACACGGAATTTAAACATCTCAAGGCGTGGCTAATGAATCGCTGTAGCGATTTAACTCTGGTACTCTGTCATTGTGATATTACAACCCACTTAAATGATCAGATTGGTGTTATCATGGCCCTCTTCTTTATAGAAGCGGGTTCCATAATCATTTGGAAAAAGGCATCCTTCAAATTGACTTTTTAAAACATCTTGCGATCTTGCTACGCTGATGCGTAATCGATTAAAAACAGGAGGAGGTGCCTATATTATACTGTGATAGAATTTAGTTACCTGTACTCACAACTTATTTTATAGGATTAGTCTGATTTCTGAATTAAACCAATAAGGCTTCTAGAAGGTGACTTTGAAGGACGAATTTTTCCATTATGACACAAAGATTGGATTATATCCTTAATTATGAGTTATAATTTAGGGGAGAAACCCTCTGTGTCTTCATGCAAGGGACTGACCTTAAATTATTATCTGTTGGAGGAGTGACGCAGGAATAATGTAACTGTCCACAACCCTAAATTCACCATAGCTGTCTTTATGCTTATATAGATCAGTAAACTTTGATAGTAGAACACTGAATACTGAGTAAATTTATATTTACAACGACAGTAGGGCTGCTAATTGATGCAAAATAGCACTTCTCGCGATTTGAGTCATTATTGCGTCTAACAATTTTGCAAACTTAAATTAATTATTAACTTTTAATGAGAGAGAAAATCACAGCTATAATCGCGGTCTTCACGTCACACTAAGAATTTCTAGGTAAAATTTCTTCGAAGTCCGAGTGGCAGTGTTAAGGTCTTCAATCCAAGGATAGTGATGAATGAGCCTGTCATTGTCTAGAGAGGATGTCAGTTCTCTTCTGTTTCTTGGAAGAGACTGCTCCCGGATTAATTGATACAAATGATTTTAAGCCTATAGCGAATCTCCTGTTGGTAATTGGACCGTTAATATGTAAGCAGGTGATGTAGGGAAGGTAAAAGGCGCATTCCCAACTAACCTTCTATCTGGGAGTTTCTCTGTTGGTTTCTCTCTTTTTCACATCCCGGGCGGCATTGATGGGCTTGTTCTCCGAATTCTTTATTGCACCATCGAACTCCATGGCATAGCTCGGTAGTGTATTTTTGTCACTTGGTCTTGTCTGCCTAAGATGAAGTTTGCTAGTCATTTTGTGTGCTACTATTTGTTTTGATACTGTCTTGAGAACTTTGTATATGTCTATGGCGGCAATAATCAAGGGTAAAAGTGGGAGGGTGCTTTATTAAGCCGTCGAGTATGAGTTGTGTGAGGTCAGTGAGATGGTTCGTAGTCGAATGGTCTTTTCGGAAACTGTGTTATGCTTGAAATATGGGAATATTTTGATTTATCATGTTGTGTATTCGTTTTTCAATTGTTTTGATATTATGTACAGTAGCGCGATGGTATGGTATGAGTTGTTTTGCGTTGGAGGTTTGCCTGGTTTGAGTATCGGTATCGTGTGGGTTTTCTTTTCCATGTTTATGGATTGTATTGTCTAGTCATAAGTGACTGAATATTTGCGTGATGGCGGAGATTGCTGAGCTGCCAATGTGTTATGTTGGAGATGTTGTCCGGGTCAGTGGCTTTGGCGCTTTTAGGAATTTGATGGCTTATAATTTATTATCTTTAAGGAATGGGGTTAGCTGCTCTTAAGTTATGTTTTTTTGTATGTGTGTAGGAAGGAAACATGCTAGGATAGTGTTTCATGATGAAGTTGCAACTTGCTCAAGTTGCAATTTACTTGTTACGAATGAGTAGTTACTCTTGGGTAGGATTTGGAATTGTATATTATGATTTGTGAATTTTATTTTATTTTTTTTTCCAGATTGGCATTAAGTTTGCTTGTGGTTAATTTTACTTATGTATTGGTTTCAGTTTTCAGATTGTTGTTCTGAGATTAGGTTAGTGATTTAAGTGTTGGGTTTTGGATGCGTTGTAACTCTTGTTATGTGGATGATATGATCTGTTTTATTAAAGTGTTTTTTTATAAACTCTGCTCTTCTTAATGAAGTTGGGATTGTAAGATCTGTGGCCTTAAAAAATGAATTATTTGCTTTATTGGTGATTGTGTTGGTGATGTGTTTCGTTGCTTTATCTAATGTTTAGGGATAATTTCGGTAGTTTATCTTCTATGTATCTGGTATAGTTTTGCTATTTTACTTTCTTATAGTTTATGTATCCGTTTGTGAAGTATGCTGATCTGGGGTGGGTAATTTTCAGGTCATGATGATGGGAAGATGGTCTGAAGAGAGGTCTGTTATTGTGTTCCGCGTAGTTTTGGTGCCCATATCAGGTGAGTAGAGCGTTATTTCTGGGGAAGTCCGATTTGGGGGTGTGCTGGAGGGTTGTTATGTTAGATGTGTGTTGTTTAGTGTGTTTAGGGTGTGTAGTTGTTGTGCTATATTGGTGCCTTTGTTATCTACTATATGGGAAGTGAGCCAGACTGGGTGTTTGCCTTTAAATCAACGCAGATGAAGAGGTTGGGTAGCTGTGTGAGCGATTTGACCCTTGGAATGTAGTTTGGGGGTAATCTTGTATTCTGTGTCTATGATGTTAATCTCGATGAATTATATTTTTATGTGTACATCGTTGGTTAGGAAAGTTTCGGTGTATGAGGTTTTGTTGGTGAATGATATAGAGTTGTGAATTATACGAGTAGCTATATCTACGCGTCTTCTGGGTGTAGTGTTTCTTCTAAGGGAGGTATATTGGTAGAGAGGTGGGCAGTTTTGTTGTGGTGATAGGTTTTTTATGTAGATGAGTGCTATGTTCATGTTGTGTTTGTGCAGAAATATTAAGGGTGTATTGTTATGGTATAATATTTGGGGTGGGTCGATGGTGTGTGCATTTGTTGCCTGTCTAATTGGTGACGTATTCTTCTGCGCAAGAGAGGTTAGAGCAGTGCAGTTGTGTCCATCATTTACACTGATCACACCTTATGGAGCTCTGACCTCTCTTTATTGCGTTGTTGTCAATGTCGTCATGAGTAGGTAGGGTGAACGAGATTGAAGCCCATGGCCATGGCGAGTTGTAGGAGAGTAGGGATAGCTGGATCATCCTTACTTCTTGCGGGCAAAATGATGGGAAAAGGAAATAAGAAGTTTGTTGGTAGTATAAGAACATTCAGGATACAATCTGAAGTTCGGTGGACAACCGGAGTGCCACGCATCAACCCTAGTCGGTCGAGTCAGGGAAGGGTGATGCTGTTTGCGTCTGTAGTGGTGCAAAGGGCCAGGCTTTTTCTCCCGTTCCTACTCCTCTGGTAGCAGCTTCTCTTCTATACATGTTTCTAACATACGAGTGCAGTTATTAATACCTAGATAGGGACGGAAATTCAGCAATGGAAGCAATATTTTATTTAGACTTACTTAAAACCTAATAATGAATTTTCCTTGAGCTTTTGTCTTTCTTAAGTCTTCATTGTTTTAGAGTCGGTGGTGATATTCCGATTTCCGTTAAACTTGCATTTTATACTACAAGTGACCTTTTACCCTGAATCTGTCATATATAAGCACCGAAGAACGACACCGACTTTCATTCTATAGTGTTTTCGATCATCGTTCAAACATTCCATCAGAAAATGAGGCAATCATAATGGAAAACAGGATATCACCGGCTCTTCGAAAACAACGGACTTCGTCTTAAACTGCCTTAAGGATGACAAAAGCCCAAAGCCAAATTCATTAATAGGTTTTAAATATGTGTCCCATCGAGTGGTTTGCCCCGTGGCCTGAAAAGCGAAGAGCCCTTGATAGCATAGGATTGAACCCTACCTATTTTTCAGGCTTTAACGGATAAAAGCTTATATATTTTTTTTCGTTTGCTATCTCTCTCTTCCGTAATCTATGTTTGGTATTATAAACAGACACTATCCCTTGTGTATCATCTTCCCCCTTTCTAATAGACTACTGAGCATATGTATGTATATATATATATATATATATATATATATATATGATCATTAGCCCATAGGAAATAAGGAAAGATGATGCACACGCAATTTCATCTTCTTCTTTTTTATAAGACCAAGCAAGGACCATACATGGATTAAGAAAGCAGACAAAAAGATATTACAAACGGAATAAAACTATATAAACCATTTTACCCGTGAATGAAGGTGAACTAATAGGTGCGTTCAAACCTACGCCATCGAGCGCTCTTCGCTCCTCAAGCCACCACGATAACAACTCGGCCACCAGCCACATCCCCCCAAAAGGATGCACCAACGAGCTTATAAAGAGAGCAATGTTGGTAAATCCCTATATGTTGAAGACAAAAGTGTTTAGTAAAAGAAACACATATACGGCTTCGTAAATAAAAGGCAAATCACAATAACATGTGACGGAGTAGATCTCATTAGCTCATTCATATATACGCGCTAACGTGTGCTCTAATTTTACCCTTTGGTCAAAATTTGAGTATTAATTTGCACTCATTTATTCCTACACTTACAAAGAAAAATATGATATTTAATTGGCCGGGGCTAACGAAGGGATTACTGGCGAAAAAGTTTGTAACGAAAGGATAATCGAAAAAACAGAGGACATAAATAGAAGATAGTTGGGAGAGAAAAAGCGACGAGAGGCCAAATGAGAGTGACAATTCTAAGTACGAGGGGAGAGAGAATTTTACTCATTTATGGCTTACCAAATATCCTGTATGTATGTATACAGGGTTTACAGCGTTAATTAGAATAAAAATGTTGGTTGTGACGCGTCTGATCCGATTTCTTTCGTGATATACGAGTAATTCGAGCCTAATCATATTGAACTAGATTCCCTTCTTGGCAACATTCTTGGTAAACCCCAACACACCAAATACCCATAATTGGCACAATTAATGCCCTTCCTGATGCCATTTGCTAGAAATCAAGAAACACCGAATACCTTTTAACGTCTTTTCTCTAAACGATGCCATACCGGATTCTCTTTCTGAATTAATGCCTGGAAATCACGCAACACCGGATGCACTTCCTTAGGTCATTCGTGGAAAAACACAACACATCGGAAGCTCTTTCTGGTGCCATTGTGGAGGGAGAGGGATCTCGACACATCGCTGGTGAAACAAACAAGAAGAGCCTAGTCCGAACTACACAGGTCCAAGTTCGAACCTATTTATTGAAATTTTGTAAAGGAAGAAAACCCGGGTGCCAGTTGTAAGGGCAAACGAGTTAAGAAGCTTAATTAATTTTATAGTCATTCTTTTAGTGTCTTTAGAGGCTAAATCCTCTTTTGCAATCCTGCATCAAGCTATCCCCCCGCCCCCTTTGTTGGTTGAGGTACTTTCTTTTTTTAGATCGCAATTGTGAGCCGCCTTCCGGAGTTCTTCGAGCAACGTCATTACGATTCCACTTCTGAATAGAATTTCCAATTTGCTTCAAGCTCATAATTATCAGTCCAGCTCTGTCTATTGTAAATATTTCTCCATTTAAGGTTCTTACAATATTTTTAGACGATAAAAGAAACGAGACTGTTGAATTTATTGCGAAAAGAACGGAAACGGTGCCTTAGTGCGAAAAGAAAGTGGATTGATGTATTTATTTTCAAAGGAAACGTGCATTTAATGCGATAATAATAAAACCAGCGTTATCAAAAATGCTCTTTTTTCCAATGATAAATAAAAAAAAAATTCCGCATTATGATCTGGATCCTCCCCATAAAATAGATTTTTTTGGCAAAAAAAAAGGATATTGGTGCACTTTGAGAAAAGAAAAGACAGTTATTTGAAACAGAAGATGAGATATGCAATCAGTGGCAAAGGAAAGCAAACTAATGCCTTTATTGAAACCAGAATTATTTCCACAATGGCGGAATGAATCCGCATTTCTACTTCCAATAAACTATTCACCAAATTATGTAACAACTATTAAAGTCCATCAGCCTGGAAACCTATCTTTAATTTTAAATATTATGTCTCTATCTTTACTAGTTTGTGAATTACCAACAAAAAGCGAATTTTTCATAATGGCAGATCCGGACCGCGTAGTCGCACTGATAAACTTTACCTTCAATAGATACACAAAATCTGTTTGAAAAGTACTAAATCCTCATTAACTCAATATACATATTGGTGGCAGTCCTATAGTTCTACAAATCTTCTTTACTTTACTGCCACTCGGTAAAATTGCACCTACAAATATATATTGCAATCTGACAGATGCGGATCAAATATGTTGGTATCAAGTCATAAATTGTTCATCACTGCGAATTTTCGATTTGACTACCCCATTGTTATTATCAAAAATGCTCTATTCTCCAATGATAAATAAAAAAAATCCACATTATGATCTGAATCCTCCCCCTAAAATAGAATCAGCTCCCTTTTGGTCCAAACCTCACTCACACATTCTAAATTACATCGAAATCTGTCAATATCTTTTTGAAATGTCTCCTACATTAAACATACCTATACAGGTGATCACATAACTTCCGCCTAATTCTATTGGCGGATGTAAACATAAGAAAGCCAATGGTTTTATGGTACAAAAAAAGGTGTCGTTATTTCGAAAAAAAAGAGGAAAAGTTTGAAATGCATGGAGAAGGTGCATTTATTGACAACTAAAGTAAATCGAACTCGTAGATTTATGGCGAAAAGGGAGAAAACTAGTGCATTTATTACGAAAAGAAAAGATAGTGGAGCTTTTATTGCTAAATGAAAGGAAACTAGTGCATTTATTGCGAAAAAAATGAAACTAGTGTATCTATTACGAAAACAAAATTAATGCATTTATTGCGAAATGAAAAGCAAGTGGAGCAATTAATTCAAAATGAATGCATTAATAGTGCATTAATTCAGAAAGGCAAAGTCGTGTATTCATTGCTAAAAAGACATTAAACTCGCACGTTTAATGTGAAAACAAAGGAAACGCATTTTTCTATTATTTTATTTTAAAAAATGAATTCAAAAACACTATGGAATTACAACGAGGAAAGCATTACAACAGACACAACATACCGCGCATACGTATGTGTGCTTGTGTGTGCGCGAGGAAAAAATCTCCAAATGACGGCACAGGGGGAGAGAAACAATTTTAAGATGATTTAAACCTGAAAGGGGTCGAGCAGGTGTCGCAGGGAACAGCTGAGCATTTTTAGTTTGGGGCAAGGGGTCGAAAAGGCCCACTCCCATAATGCGGGAGGGTGAAAGACCAAAACAAGGGGGAAAGAGCAGGAGGGAATTGAAATATAGATGCTTTGTATATTTTTATTAACCGATTGAAGATTAAAAAAAAGGAGTTGAGAGTTTTTAAAATAATATACAAGCGATTCCCGCGTTTGAGAGGGGCTGATCTGTCGAAACTCGCTATGTGTCGTCATATCTCTCAGAGAGAACAGTTGCCAATTTGCCACCAGATGAATCTTTGTATCATTTACATATAAACGCAAATTTATCAGGAGGAGATTTGAGAATTCGAGTTGGTTGCTGTATATAAATAGGAATATCGACAGAAGCTTGTTCATTGGCGATTCGGCATAGATTTGGAGTTATTTGAGATGATTTAAAAGTAACGGTGGTGCAGACGAATGGGGCTGTGAAAGATCTCTAGTGGTCGATTTATGATCCGAAGAGTATTTGGGGCGTTGTAACACAGGATTAAAAGGCTTGGATTGTCAGGCTAATCTTTTATCTTATTCAGTATCTATGAGTTAATATCTTGTATTGTTTCGATTTATATATATAAAGCGTTTGAAAAGCTTGTCATAACATAAATAAATGGAAGCAATTATTTTGTATTATGCAAAAAAAGGCAACTGATATAAACACCATGAGCATTTGACAATGAAAAGATCATTGATGGGGCACACAGACAAAAGGAAAATATGAGGAAAGGCAAAATAAAGAGAAATAAGAGTAATCCTGGAAATAGTTAGGAATCTAAAACAACAAAACTAGTTTCCTCTTCAGAACCTGAATCTGGCACAAAGATTCGAATTTGATCTTTACTATGGGATTTGATGGACTCAAAAAATGTACAAAAGGTTCATCCTGAGTGATGAAAGAGAATGAACTAGTTAAACATTCATACAACCAATAGAATTTACAACGTAGTGAGATTAGTTCGTACAAAAGGTAGATCGGGTTTGATTGATAAATCTTATTTGAAGACCGAAGACCTTCGGGAGGAAAGAAAGACAATAATTTTTTAAGGAAACCAACAAACGATCTTAAATCTGCGTTGAACCACAGCAACGTTTTGAAATAGCGGCAGAAACTCATAGGAAGGGACTAAAGAGGCACGGGACTCTTCACTTTCCTGAGAAAGCCATGTATCTTGCAAGCTTTCTGAGAGAGTCATGTATCTCTTCAGCTTACTGACAATCATGTATCTCTTCAGTTTCCTAAGAGAGGCATGTATATCGTCCGGTTCTCGAGAGGAGCGTGTATATATTCAGCTTCCTGAGAAAGGCATGTATCTATTTAGCTTTCTAAGAGAGCCGTCTAACTATTCAGCTTCCTGAACGAGGCATGTATCTCTTCAGCTTCTTGAAAGAGCAATGTATCTCTTTAACTTCCTGAGAGAGGCATGTATGACTTCAATTTGTTGAAAGAGGGATGTATCTCTTAAGCGTCTTTAGAGAGACGTATAGCTCTCCATCTTCCTGAGAGGCGTCTATATCCCCCAAATTCCTGAAAGAGGCATGTATCTATTCAGTTTACTGAGCCAGGCACGTATTTCTTCCTCTTCTTGAGAGACGCATGTCTATCTTTATTTTATATGACAGGCACTGGGCTCTTCAGCTTCAGGGAAAATGTTTGTTCCTCTTCTTCTTCCAGCGGGAGGCATATATCTGTTTAGTTTCCTGAGAGAGTTACGGGTCTCTTTAGCCTCTTGAGAGAGGCAGAGTTCTCTTAAAATTCATACGAGAGTCAAAGGTCTCTTCGATTTTAAAAACAGGCACTTGTTTCTTTGTTCGCTTCCTGAGAGATGCATAGGTCTCATAATTTTTTGAGAGAAGCATGTATCTCTTCATATTCCTGAGAGAGAGAATGTTTTCTTCAGCTTCCTGAGAAAGGCAGGAACATAGGAGAGAGAAGGGTCTTTTCGCTTCCCAAGAGAAGTAAGTGCCTCTTAATTCGCTCGAGTGAGATGTATGGGTCTAAATATTTTTTGAGAAATATATGTAATTCTTCAGCTTCCTGAGAGAGGAATTAATCTATTCAGCCCTCTGAGAGACTCATGCATTTCTCTTCAATATCCAGAGAGAGAGAAATGTATTTCTTCAGTTCACCGAGAGAGGCATGTATCTCATCTTTTCTAGCAAAAGGCTCGGATATCTTCAACCTAAAGATAAAAGCTCTTGTTTACTGAGCTTCTGAATAGGGGCATTGATGTCTTTCTTTCTTTCATTCTCTCTTTCCTTCTTTCATTCTCTCTTCCATTCCTTCATTCTCTCTTTATTTCTTTCGTTATCTTTCTTTCATTTTCTTCTACTTCCTTCCTTCCTACCTTTCTCTTACCTTTCTTCCTTATTTTCTTCCTTCTTTCCTTCCTTCATACCTTCCTTCTTACCTTTCTTCCTTCTTTCCTTCCTTCTTTTATTCCTTTCTTTTTTCTTCCTTCCTTCCTTCCTACTTCTTTACTTCCTCCTTTACTTCCTTCCTCACTTCAATTCTTACTTCAATCCTTCCTTCCTTCTTTGATCTATTCATTCCTCTCATTCCTCTCTTCTCCACGACACCCCGTTACCATAACTGAAAAATAATAAATGCCATCTATGCCTGCAGTTTAATACCTGGTGGCACTGTTGAAATTACGCTCTTGCTCACAATTTGAATAAATAATATAGTATCAATAATATTAAGAATTTAATAATCTTAGTCCTAACTTTTGTCTTTTTTAAACCCCATCGAACACTCTCAACCAGAAATTAAGAGTATTGGTTAGTGTTTTCCGCAACTGCGGTTTTTTCTGCTTTTTTTGCCCTTTCTGTAAAAAATCTGCATAATTTAGTAATAATGGCACAAAAGTGTTCTATTCTTTTGCAAATGTCGGCTTAGAAAATTATCTTTTCCAGTGTCTTTTGAATCTGAATCAGAAATATTATGTACCCATATAATTCTTTTATTAACCCGTCGTGTTTTCTTCTTTCGTTTGATTCAAAGGAGATATTAAATTGGATTAATAAATACATTATTTTTAAATTCTGGCCTCGAAATAGCTTTTAAAATTTTAAGAAATAAGTAGATATGTCATTTTGGAAAAGACTGTGCCCGGCCTTTTCAAATTCAGGGCCAGACAAATTTTGAATCATAAGACCTTCCTAAATGATAAAAAAAAAAATGATTGAAAGAAGAAAGAAAACTTGAGTAATCAACAAGAGAAATTTACACATGAATGATAAAGATGAATGAGGTGGAGAGGACAAAAAGATTGGAAATGACTATAGCCGAGAGAGAGCGAGAGAGATAAGCAAGGTGGTAGGCTCTGCTTCCAACCAAGATGGCTAGCTTGATCTTGTAAATAGAAGAAAAAATATAAACAAGCTAAAGACAACTCTAAAAAATTATTTCATACCGAGGGAGAAGCGTCAATCTTTAACGGTTGCTAAATTGGTATTTTAAAATAAATCTCGTGTTTATAAAACCTTTTCCAAACACTACTGAAAGAACCTACTCCAACAACAATTCTATTCTTTTCAGTTTTTCAGATCTAAGGCGAGACTACTGAATAATAAAAGAAGGTAGCCCTTCGACATCAAAACTATAGATCAGCACAAATATTTTTACACCAACCACTAAATGTTTTATAATAATACAACCAATTCCCCCAAACTTCCTTCGAATCCAGCTAAAATAACCTGCTCATTATCCCACTAAAAATCAATGGAGTCTAATTGCATATACGAGTACTTCATAGAGCCATTGTGGGACACTAAGGGGAAATGATCAAACAACACAAAGTTTATAGAACTCTAGCTTATGTGCAATACTAAAGGTTACATGTTAAAGAAACGAAACCTTATCGATATAATCCTGACTGTCTTGTGACAACACACTTTTGACCTGTTAGTATTTGCTCTCCATTCACTGCCTTTGTTAATGCTCCGATGTCGTGCACAGTGTCGACACACTCATCCACGTAAATTCTCCCCTGGTTAATCCTGTACTATTCGTCCTTTGCTACCCTCAATATATCAGAGTAGTTAGTCTCTCTTTGCACTCTTACTAGTACCACCAGCCAATTCACCATTAGTGATACCACAATGCACGATTTTAATTCCATAGGTATTGTAGGGCAATTGCAATCACTTATACCCATTGCGTTCCGTTGCGACTAAGTAAGAGTAAATTTTACGTTTGCTAGATTTACTTAGCTCGTTCCTCGCATACTCGAGTTTTATCTACGATAACTTCAACTTTATACTAATTAATTATATCTTCTCGCAATAAATCCTTAGGAATATTTTCGTTAAATAAAATACTAAAAATAATTGATGTTGGATGTTTTATTCAAGAGTTTTAACACTAAAACTAAGGGTTAAGATAAACAAAAGTTCTGACTGTTTCTTTAGGATTAAAAGCTCGAGATCAAATGTCATTTGCAGAAATGCAGATCATTCTTGCATTATTCACATACAAACGCATCGTAATAATGTATTATCATTACTGAATATTAATTGAAAATAATTATTTTAATTATTTGTATCCATCCAAGCCACTTTTAAGGATTGGTTGAAATCTACCCCTTTAGTTTCATTGCTTCTTCTACTTATCGCATAGGCCAATACCCAATACCCAGTACTGATGGGCTTTGCTAACGCATCTCGTATCATCTCAAACCCTTTATTCAATATTGTTATGCCCTCTTTAAATATTATTTCTCCTGTAATTGTCGCATCCTTTTCTTCTATTCGTACTTAGTGCTATTACCATGTGGATGTGCGTTTTTTTATTTTTCTCAGTGACTCTGGTTCAAATCCACATTGATGGGTCCAAAATATCTAAAAGTATCATCTCCTGTCTTGGTGCCAAAAATTGGCACCGCAAATGGTAGTACTGCATCCATCGCAGCACCACGATGAAGCCCATTTTTCACGTAAACCCATCTGGGGTTAAAAGAAAAGCGACGTCAAGGGTGGGCAGGTTATCAACTGAAAATTATGGCAGGTTTGAGTTAGTAGGTCACCTACTACTAATACCATAAACCACGTTGCAAATTATGACCCAATGCATGTCGCGTTGAATTTATTCGTCTGAAATAGGTACCTCCGCGGTGGAACTTGACAAACTATCCCATAACTGCAAACGGTGTGAATGATTTAGTCATCAGATTTATCAGCAATCTTTCAGACAGATTTTTCGTATCTTCCTTCAGAGCTAAGATTTAGAGGGGGAGGAAATGAGTGTTGTTACGGACGATTCGAGGTAAATTAAAAATCACTTTTCGTAATCCAGCCTTCAGGGAGGCGAGCCCTAACACTGTTTTATATGTCAGAGCTACTAACGGAGAAGGTGGCGAAAATCCTTACATTCATGGGATTCATCCCATGATTCGCACTGTTTTTACTGTGTATAATTTATTCTGCTATTATGCCATTAATTAATGATTAAAACATTACCTTAATTATCAAATGAAATTGTTATTACCAATCAATATAGCCAAAATTCAAAATTCACCAATACACATGTCTATAGCAGAAACACTATACAATCCATGGGATGCATCCAAGATGACTATCGATAATAAGACCTAATAATAAATATATTTTCTCAGTTTCATTAAATATTTTTTATATAACTTCAATGTCTTTATTGTGACCTAGAACCAAATTACGTGAGTGGTTTTACCATGGAATCTCATTCTTTGATCATTCTTTGATCGATGCATAGGGGCAGTTAACGCATCATCAACTTAATTTGTTTACCTCTCCAATAATACTTATACATTCTCAATTACCGTAATTTTTATATAACTTGAATATCTGTTTTGACTGGAGAACTTTCAGTTTTTTACCATTTATTTCATTTATTGGTTTATTAGCATGGGGACCCGGCGTTGCTCAGAATAAAAACTCCTGTCACAAATAAATACATATGTATATTGTTTTAAATTCTTATATTGTGGCACACAAACATCATTATTTGTTGATTATTATTATTATTTGTGGGGTGAAAGCAGATTCAGGAGAGTTGTACACGCTTCCTATCATATAATATCATATGTCATAAAATATACTTACAATGAGTAAATGCTTCACCGCGCGCGCCCGGCATTTTAAGCGCACGCGTTAATGACCGTTAGTAATAAGATAAATAACTTTGTAGCCACAGGAACAGATTAAGCGTCTTAAAGATACAAATAGTCCCATTGTATTTACTTTGTCTCCAGAAAGATCTCTATAGAACGCTTGTGGTTACACTTTTTTCAAGACTATTACAAACTATTTTCGAATTTTTGTGTAGCCTGGATGACTGAAAACCGACTGTGTCAGACAATCTTGTTAATTTAGCCAAAATCAAAACATAAACTATAAATTAACATTATAAATAATCGTTTGAACATCTATTAAATTGATTTTTAATTTTAAAAAAGAATATAAAACTTAATACAAATACCTACGCTCCAGCGTATTTTGAAAAGAGACGCAAAAAGGGGAAGAGAGCGTTTGAAAATATGTGAAGTAAACAGAATATGAGTAAACAAAGAAGAATGCAATTGAGAAGCTATAGAAAACAGGATGACACGAACCACCACCCCCCACTTAGCAACCAAGGACAATCCAATTGATGAGGATTTAATCGCTACCAGCAATAGAGGTGAGGTAATGATTGAGAGGTAATAATTGTTACGAGTTTTTTTCTCTCATTTTGTTTCAAACCAAAGCACCGTAGAGTCTTTAGAGACAACGTATTCTGATTAACAGTTCCATAATTATAACAAACCTTTTTACACTAAACATTCGGGCTTCTTGGGCGCCATACGTCTCCCTATCAGGCTCTGATTCATAATTTTAAGTGTTTCGGAGGCATCTCTTGCATTCCCAGACCTCAGCATTCAGATCGAAATGATTTTCTGCGATTCCGTTTTAGCTCTCATCTTTCCTTTTCCTACCGCCTCGTTTGCCTATTTCTTCATCTCCATGTCCTTATTTTTTATGATGAGATACCGTAGCTGGGTCACAAAATATTTCTTATGTGGTTTCTTATGTGATTTCTTATGTGGTGATCAACAGAGGGGTAATAGACTCTACGGAGTTCCCTACGACATTTCAGTTACATACCTTCGTCTGTCAAACATTGCAAGGTGGCGTTAGGAGGGGGGATCAAAATTGGTGAATAAGGACAGAGAAAAGAAAATAACAAATAAAAAATGCCCCATTAGTTGAATTGGTCAAGAATGGATTATGGCAAACTAAACATCCGTGAGCCCAACTCTTAAATGCTATGGGGATGAACGGTCCTTTCAAAACTCCAGTTCTTACGTCCAAAAATAACCGCTCGTAGGCATGAACCAAGACCACTTTTGGGTCGACGGTAGAATAAGTACTACGGAAAAGTAACTATAAGATAACACCCACTAATGGATCCAAGTGATTTCAGGGTTGAAGTGGGCCAAAGCGAGACACATGAAATATAAGCATGAACAAAGAGAAAACAGATAGAAAGACAACCAATAACATATATAAAGGAAAAAAAATGGCTAGGGATTATGGGCGAAACAATACAGACACTTTCAGTACCGGTATGAATGCCGATTTCTAAAAATACCGGTATCATCTAGAAATATTTATAATAATATAAGTTTTAGAAAATCATAAAATAAAATAGCAATTTGAACTATCAAAACAGAAAGGCAGAGAAAAGTAAAGAAGCTCCAGAAAAGTTTATTAAATATAAAAATAATAAACTTTCTTTTAAAAATTCAAATAATAATTACATTTTTAATCTAAACAAACCATTGGAAAGTAAATTATTGTGTTTCGAAAATAATTTCATGGAAAGGACAGAAAGAATGTTCTAATAGTTGTTTACGAGCGGACATCGATATTAGCAGATTAAAAAAATTTGAATTAAAAATGTATTACGAAATTTAATGAAATCTTATTTATTTTTTCTTCAGTTAAATCAAATAATATATATATATATATATATATATATATATATATATATATATATATATATATATATATATAGGGTACAAGAGAAAGAGAAATTAGACATGAATGAGCAATGAGACAAGAAACCGGAGTTTTTCAGAGGTAAGAGAAAGGAACATTAGAAGAACACTAGAATCAAAGAGAGCAGAGGGCGGCACAATGAAGGCAATCTTTTACCGAGAAGACAAAAATAACACAAGGGGAAAAAAGATATAAACTACATCTTTCTTTCTGTTTTCAAAATTGTTTTGAAAGGCAGAAAATAAATATGGCGAAAGCTCTGTGGTGGTTGAAACACCCGCTGAACTTGTATTTGCTCTTTCTATATATTGCAGGAAATTAAAATTGAAAAGGTTTAATATATCTTCAAATACCGGCTTGAGCATCATTCTAGCGATATTATACAATACCAGTTTTCTAAAAATAAAGGGTGATCCATAAAGAGCGCTGATTTTGAATTACTCGACACTTTTATGTTTTTAAATTTGAAGGCATTCTTTTATCATGATTGTTATTCTCTTCACTCCGATGAGAAGCTTTTTGTTTGTTTTTCAGAATACTTGTGTGCGGTTCATCACGGAGCAGTTTACAACTGAGCAGCGCATTCTCATCCTGAAGACATTTTACCCAAACGGAGAAAGTGTGACGCAAACAGTTTGAACAGTTCGTACCATTTGGGGGAGAAAGGAAGCACCCAACGAGTCTACGGTTCGCAGACTAATGACGAAGTATAAAACGACTGGTTCAATGGCAACAGGCAAATCGCATGGACGGAATCATTCTGTCGGACAGAGCAACAAATTGCTGCTGCTCGAGACAGTGTCACTCTGAGTCCGGGAAAATCGATTCAGACCACTTCATTACATTAAATTCTGCATAATTTTATGCATGCGCACAAAATTAATCTTACGCAGCATCTTCAGCCACCTCACCACGAGGGGTGGAAGCAATTTGCTGACTAGGTTGTGGAGAGAGTTGCAGCCTACGAAAACTTTGCAAAGAAAATCATCTTCAGTGACGAGGCCCACTTCCACTTGAGTGGATTTGTCAATAAACAGAACTGCCAGATTTGGGCAAATAGAAATACTCGAATAAAGCAAGAGCGTGAAATGCATTCCCTGGGGGCAGATGATGTGCTTGGACCGTTCTTCTTTGCAGATGAGGGGAATGCAGTTAACATTAATGGAGAACGTTACTGAAACATGATAGCCACTCATTTATTGCCGAACTTGGAAGATACGGAGATTGACAACCTTGGGTTTCAGCAGGATGGAGCGACCTGCCACATTTCACGCCAAACGCTTGCATTACTCCACGAAAACTTTCCACGACGAGTGATATCTTTGCATGATGACTAGGAATGGCCAACAAGGTCCTGCGATCTTATCCCTTGCAATTTATTCTTATGTGTTTATATTAAATCATAGGTATACACCAACAAACCACGAACAATTCCTAGACTCACGGCTGAAATCAGGCGTGTGATTGGAGGTATCAAGACACACATTTGTGAGAGAGTTATCAGAAACTTCGAGGAGCGCATAAATGTATGCAGACTCAGTACTGGTGGACATATGGCCGCCATTGGGTCCATACCTAAAGGGGATACATAATTCATTAGAATATTCAGAATATAACCATGTTTATAAAATTTCGTTTTAATTATTCACCTTTCAATTTCGGTTTCCTTCATTTTCATAAGGTTTGCAAGAGCTCAGTAACCCCTTAATTAGCGCCTATTTTTTAACTATGGAGACGCTTTAAATTATGGTTTCTATCCCATTTCATCATCGCCAGGAAAATTATTTGATAGTTGAGATACGATAAGGAAATGAAGATGATGCAAATTAAACAAATTTGTCTCAAAAAACTCATTGTAATAATGACAACAACAACGGAAAACAAAAGAGGCAGTACTCCTGATAAAATAAGAGCAATTGCAGCTTTAGACTAGAAGCTTGTCGATTCGAGTTTGTACTTCACGGTTGTCCTTCACCAAATTGACCTCAAAAACGACGTTGAAACGCGAATGTGTGGGAGGACCTTCGTTTTAAACAAATATCGCTCCAACACCTGCAAAGTGAGTTGAAAACAGATTGTCGTCATTATTAATTTGTTCAGATGATGGAAAGAGAGCAGAACACACTTGTGCGTTTGGTATGTATATGTGTGTGTGAAGGTAAGGGTTTGAGGTGGCCAGGTAAGCGCCATGCACTTGCTAACCAAAGTATAGCAGAGTAATAAAGATATAAGATATGTTTGAGTCCATTTATGGATGTGATAGTATATACCCATCAAGGTTATTTTGAGACGTCATTAATACTATGTATCTCTCTTTAATTGTTTCTATTGGATATATTGTCTTTGCCTATCTCTTTCTATCTGTCTCTCATTTTCTTCTCCAGGTGTTCTAATTTATGTTTGCAATTCTTTGTGGGTGCCTATTAATGACCTTTGAAATCCATATCCCAGGACAAAATCATCACCTCTGGTGATGGTAGGGAGAGGGAAAGAGGTACCATGAAACTCTTTGCTGTGTCTCTTTATTTTTATTCTTTCCAACACAATTATTCTTTTTTTCTTCTTATGCCATTTTTCATTATATTTAAACAGTGTTTTTGAAATAGGCGGCGATTTTAGTGTTAATTGAGTTTCTATAGTAGCTCTTGGTAGCTCAGTTTCATTAAGGAGGTAGAATTTATTGAAAGGGCAATTTTGTGCAATTTAAAAAAGGAAACAAGTATATATGGATGAAAAATGTGACGAAGCATAATCGAAAGAAAAGGACAAAAGTTAGAACAGATGGTAAAGAGAGAGAAAACATCTGATCCAAAAGTTTTAAAAATCGGTTTCTACAAAGATTATGAAGTAAACGAAGTGAAAATGTGTGAATGAATTATAGACCGAATGACTAAATGAAATAACTATTACGAAAGCTTGAGAAAGATAGGGCACTTGTCCTTATTCTCAAAACCTGAGTAAGGAGTGGGTAATCTAAAAGCTATAAAAATATGGTAAGCAAAGAGGTAATTGAAGCAATAGTAAATTAATTTTGTATTGTGCTCTCTCTCTCTCTTTCTCTCTATCTATATACGAGGGGCGGTCAATAAGTTTTGCCAATCGGTAGGACAAAAGAGAGAAAGGGGGAGGGCTGTTTAAGGGAGTGTTAGGACAAGTTATGTCAAGTCAGGACCTGCAGCCGCACGCTCCTGCCTCGTCTATTTAAGAAGCAGTAGCTGATCGCAGATCGTCAGTCACAAATTTTCAACAATGGAGAAGGTTGAGCACCGCGCAGTGATCAAATATTTGACCAAGAAAGGCAAGAATGCAAAAGAGATCCATGAACGCATGGTTGCAGTGTACACCGACACCGCCCCTTCCTATGCAACCATTGCTCACTGGAATAAGGAGTTCCGCCATGGTCGTGGGTCCCTTGAAGATGACCACCGTCTAGGACGCCCGTCAGACGTGACCAGCGAGGAAAATGTGGCCCGTGTGGAGAGGAGGATCCTCGAAAATTGACGGGTGAAGGTCGAAGAACTTGGAGTATCATATGGAAGTGTTATCAACATCATCCACGACAATTTGGTCATGACCAAGGTCTCTGCCAGTTGAGTCCATAGAAACCTCACGCCCCATGATCGACTTCAACGTCATCAAAGTCCACAAGGCCAGAGTTGCACAAGCTGCCCTGCTTGAGCGCGGATTCGAGGAGCTCAACCATCCCCCCTACAGTCCAGATTTGGCCCCTAGCGACTACTTTTTATTCCGCCAGCTCAAGGCTGCACTGCGTGGAGGCCGGTTTGGGGACGATGAAGATGTCCAGCTCGCCGTCCAGGAGTGGATTGAACAACAGTCGGGAGATTTCTGGTTGTCGGGAATTCGAAGCCTCAGGGACAAGTGGCGCAAGTGCATTGAAGTCGAGGGTAGTTATATTGGAAAATAATATAACACTTTTCTTCATATCTCGTTTCCTTATATCCGAATTGCAAAATTTATTGACCACCCCTCGTATCTATATATATAATACTTCTCTAAGGAGCTTTATTGGTAATTATCATTACTTTTTCCGAGGGCAACGGTGTTATCAGGGCCACTAAGCCTCTCTACACGATGTGATTAAAAATGCGTGACTTCATATCTGAAAAGCTTTCAGAAAAGGCTCCATCCGGATACTGTAGAAGATTGGGTCGTTAAACTGCAAAGTACGTGGCCGTGATGTGGTATAACTACATGGTTAGCCTCATTTCTTCTCCATTAGGCACGCTTTGGCGGGCAATCGCCATCCACGCCAAGCAAGTAACTCTATCCAATAAACCAAATTAACTGCATTAAAAAGAACTTTTTCAAATGACCATCTTAACGCGCTTGCCGTCGCTGTACTTGGTGTTTTTACCTATTCTCGGGGCTACGCTATGATATTAGTGTTAGTCATGAGTTAAAATAAGCATAGGAAACAGTTTTTTTTAGACTATTAGATTAAATGTTGAATATAGTAGAGATTCAGGTCGATTTCACAACGGCTGTCATATTCTTTAGGTACCTGTGGTTTGGATTTCTCCTTAAAATGCAGGTCCTTACTCATGACTAAAAGGCTTCAATGTACTTGAAATTGAGAGCAGATGGAGGAGGCGTTATTTTTGTCTGCCAACGCTCCCCTCTGCTATTTTTATTTAGTTCTTGGTTTCGGACAGTTAGGCAACCGCCAGAAAGAGCTCAAATTGTTTGCTCGAGTTGTGTACCTTCCACACATTTTCACTTCCCTTAACTTTACGGCAAATTTAACCAACTTCTCTTTAAAATACTTTTAGCAGACATAATTTCTTCGGTGTTTGCCCTCTCTCCTCCAAATCCTCTTTAGTATCTATCGATGTATGGCTTTATAATCCTTGCGAGTTCAAATTTGTATTTGGGCGGATGTGTGGTGTTTGAACTAATTCAGACCCAAAGTCTTCAAATCATCTGAAATGGAAAGGTGTAGGAAAGAAAATGGATGCTCAGAAAAGAAAGGAGCATTGTGTGGCGAGATACAGACCTAATGAGTCCGTGTCGTAATTGACAAGCGCTTTGGACCTCTCGGTCAAACCGAAGCTTTGGAAGCTGCGTTCAAACTGTGCATTTAACCCGTCTGCTTTCGCACTCACCACGCTAAAACTCCTCTCCCACCAGTGTTTATAAGATCGATGCCATTTTTCTCGCATTCCTATTCACACAATATTTGTAAATATCGTTGTTTTTCTTATTAATTCGTTTCTTTACTGTGAATGCCATTTCCCTTTGACCCCGAGCTTGAAGATGAAAATCTTTTCTATTCCCTCTAATGTGGGCCAAGTTCGTCCGTGAAGATGGGTTTGGACTTGAGTACCTTTACTTTAAATTTACAAGTTTCTTAGATACGTATGTACATAAATGCGCACCCATAGTAAAAGACCAATTATAATGAAATTAATAAAATAAAAGCATGTTACTTTTGAGTGTAGACGTGTAGATAAGTGTGTATAGATAGTTTTAAACCAAATTTTAGTGTTGTCATTAAGCTTACGAAATTATGTCCCGATAGGTATAGAAAACGCAGTTATCCATTCTCTCTATTCTTTTGAGAGACTGGCATTGAATTGACACTAGAAACTTTGGGGTTTTTTTCTATTCCATAGTTCTTCCCTCCCTTGCCACTAAGTGAAAGATGGCGTTAATTCATTTTGAGGGCGATAGAGAGGAAAGATATAGAAACTGAATGACCCAGAGTAAGACACTAATCATTTCATAGCTGTCACCATCCGTCGCCTTAATAATAGAGATAAACGACTTACGAAGACCAATAAGAAGATACTGAAGTCTAGAAAATAGATATACGCTGTGCCGGGTAAAGAAACGAGCCACATATATGTGCGTCACGGCGGCACATAAGCATAGAACGCTTTCGCCTGAGTCAGTCCTTTGGGTCGAGAACTCAATCCATTCACAGCGTTTTCCTTTGAAGGCACACAACAGCCGCATTTGCTCACCCAGCCTGCCTATCATAGCCAACTCGCCTATCCTCAACCCAATTTTGGCATCACTTACGGTACTTGCTTACAAATGAGACCCCCCAACGACTGTTCGCAAAGAGGACCGAAAAAACCCCTGCCCCTGCGTTAAATTCCATTACAAAATTCTTATTATGCGAAATAGTCGACTGTGGTATTTGTGTATATATGAAGGTAATATACACGTTCTAAATTTAAGAGTGCTTTATTTCTCTCAGGTTGTGGGGAAAGAACTGGAGGTGAGGGACATTTAGGGGGCTGAATCATGAGATGAGAGACTGTGGAGACCGTAGAGAGGCTGAAGTTTGCAAGGACGTCTAGTGTTCTCTTTGATGTTAGCCATGCGGCAATCAAATTATTTTTACACAAACCAGAGCCTGTGGAATTAGGAAAGTGAGTCATTAAAAGAAGAATGAAAGAAAAAATGCCTCTTACTTCATACCGCTTTGTTCTTTTAAATGCAAGTATAAATACACATTCATGCTCTTAGGGCAAAGGGAAGGAGAAAATTGTTCATGCCTATTTGTGGAAGCATTTTCAGTAATGGGAGAGTTAAGAGTCGATCTTTTGTTACAAGTAGTAATAATATTCAGACAAATATATCCAAAGAAGTTCTGGGATTAGATGAGAGATACAAAATACCACTTAGGGAAGACCATTCCAGTAGTTAGAGACTGTAATTGAATCTTCTTTGTTCTGCCAGTGTATCATGGCGTTCTTAATTTACTTCCTTTTCCTGCTCGTTTTATTGTTTTTATTTTTTAATTAAATTTAAATCCAAAGCAAACAATAGTATCTTCAGCAAAATGCTTACAATATTGATTCCGTATTAATTCTCCCTAAATCCACTAATTCACTTCCTTTTTTTATTTTTTTATGAACGTTTTTCAAGGTTGGGATTAATTTATGAAAAGAGTTTACTTCAGTCCAACAATTTTAGGAATATAAACGTTACTTGTCTCTATCCCTTCTAAAAATTAACATAATCCATTATTTTTGCCCTTTGTTTCCACCTTTTTTCTTTCCTTTGAGAGTGCCTCTCTTCCTAATACCAAGATTTACCTTTATTTAACACAAATACCCTGATAAGTAGGTACTAAAGGTTAAATTGGCGTCACATATTCTTAAGCTTTCAAAGAGCCCTAAATTTCTCGCTCGTGTAATTCAAGCTAAAGTGGGCATCCCATTTACAGTAAAAGGCCATAGAAGAGCTTTTAATATGTCAACTGGGCAGAAAAATACATTGATCTCATTTCATTTATACAAAACGACATAAAAAGTCTGCATAAGGGCTGAAACAAGATATATGAACCGCGAAATTACAGTTCTATTCTGGTCTAAATTTACTTTACCTTAAGCCGTGGGTTTACGAAGTATGTATATTGGGAACTTTTATTCAGAGACTAGTTTCGAGGAGTTCGGGTTTTATTGGTCACTGCTTATAGACACCAAGAGCATCTGTGGCAAGTTTCCGAATGAAGTTTCCAATGTAATGAGGTTAACTCCTTACCAAAACAATTTTTCTCAAAAATTTGGTTTTAACTGATTAATATTTTTTATCTTACTGCTGTGTAATTATCAAAAGAAAAAATAGCCGTTTGTTAACAGGCGTATGAGTGTCCCGAGAAGTCTGCGATTAAACACAATGCAAAGTTGTCAGATAAATGCTAGAGATATCTAGTGAAGTTTCAAGCAATTTTAGCAAACAATTTATTTCAGGAAATTAACAAGATTAATCGTCTAACATTTTATAAGGGCTCGAATTGCATGCCGTTAACTCTAATGATATTTTGACAACTGATGATATACGCGTATGTATCTGCATGTACACAGACATGCAAGAAGAAAATATACACTTGTTGAATAAAATGTCTTTATTTTTATTTTCTCCATTATTATGAAAAGTATTTGTCTCCCTCTATTCAGTTTAAAATTATAATTAGTATTAAAGGTCTAGAAAAAAGAATTCCAAAGAATTTTACAATTTTTGTTTAGGACGTATTGTTGGTCAATCTGACGGTGGGTTGTCCCCAAAACAAATTGCTAGGAAGCTTGAAATATCCTTTTCTTTCGTCGACAAAATTATAGTTCAATTTAAGGCAAAGGGTAAAATATCACTGGAGTGACGGCCTGATCGTCCTGGGTTTTCTGAAAGATGTCTTCGTACTGGTCAAAGGTACATTGAGAATATTCCTCGGTTAAAACCTTCAGAAATGTCAGAAAGATTTCAAATGACTATTGTTAAAAAGAGGAATGATTGGGCTGAAGATATGAGCACATCATAATTTGCTTAGCATATTTTTTCAGACCAATCAAGGTTTGTTAAATTTCAAAACGGTAGAAGGTTATGGGCTTAGAGATTACCCCCTCAGGAGGTTAATATAACCAGGTTACAACCAATAAGAAAACATGGTTTCTGTTAATAGCTGGGAAGCACTTTGGAATGATTTAAGGTCGAAGTTGGTTGAATGAGTTGACGATATCAACTCGGAAAAATACATTTTGATTCATAATGAGGGACATCTACCAGTGCTTTTAAAGGGTCAGTTTGAAAAAGAAAATTGTTTATTCATCGAAGATTGGGCCCCCTGTCATACTGTAAAAACGACAAAAGAAGGTAGAACCAAAGCGGCAGCAAACGACTTCTTTGGGCCGATTCAGTCCTCTCTCATGAAACCAGTAGAACATGTGTGTGGAATGCTAAAAAAAACTTTACGGAGAAAATAAAAAAAAGAGAGGACTACGGTCAGAAATGCTGAATGTAATACATAGTCGGAAATACCAGAAACTGCAATTTCAGAGCTTATTAAATCTAAGCCTAGGTGAATTGCAGTTTATATTTCAAAATCCATTTCCCTTTCTAAATCTACAAATAAAGGTATTTCAGGAATTAACTTGATGGTATTTACTTACCTGATGCTTCTTTTTTAATGATTTTTGTATACTTGGTCCAGGAGTACGAATACACATCCATCTACGTGTGTACCTACGATTCACGCAGTATTAAAATGCTTCCTAAAAGATAATAGTATTCTATCGAATACACATTCACAGATAGAAGAGTGCAAAAGGCAAAAAAAAAATGTATTTTGAATACTCAATTCCATGGACTAATATATGAATTAATTTAGCTCACTACCCTACCCATTCGCTTAATGGCCTTTCTCAGCTGGGCTTCCTGCTAGCTAATATTTGCATTCGAAAAATAGTCAAACCCATCTAGACACCTCTGTTCGTCATCACGCGCAGGAGTTGAACCTCTCCACAACAACGTTACATCGAATTTTGACAAAAGATTTGTCTCTACACGCTTACAAAATTCAATTGACACAAGAACTAAAGACTGCTGACCATTTGAAGCACCTTACCTTCGTCAATTGGGTGTATGGGCAAAGACAAGCCGATGATGATTTTTCGCAAAAAAATCATCTTAAGTGATGAAGCCCATTTTCATCTTGGTGGATTCGTTAATAAGCAGAATTGTCGCATTTGGGCTGATGAAAATCCCAGGAAGATTGTTGAAAAGCCACTGCATCTACATAAGGTCACTGTTTAGTGTACATTTTTTGCTAGCGGAATCATTTGGCCATATTTCTTCGAAAATGATGCCGGGAATTCTGTTACGGTAACAGGCGAGCTCTACCGAGCTCGAATAGAATTACCTCACCCTTAAGCGACCGATTAAAATTCGTTAACTTCTCTAGGTGTGTTGGGTATACGAAATCAGGCTCGGGTACCTTCGATTGTTTCATCTCGTTTACATATGTATTTACTTTTCCCTTATTTACTGACGTACGAAGATAAATTTTTGTTTCTCCTAAATGATTTCGTCGCTTAGATTGGTTAGCCGTGGCAGGGCATCCATTGTTAAAGAACTTACGAAGAGCTCGTTTAAAATTTTTACTATGAGTTTAAAACTGTCATTGAGAAGTCGTGAGCCGTTGTTTTCTAAAGCTAGGTGGTATGTTTTGTTTCTGAATTGAGGTTTTACTTCGCTGCTGATCTAATAAGGCTTCCTTTAATTTCCAGTGTTTTCTATACATATTTAACTACCCCACACATTTGTCTCATTTTCTGTTATATTTGTTTTTATTTGTTAACGTAGCTCGTCTACTCAAACTCTTCCCACTATCTTATCTTCTATAATAAAAATTAAATACAATTTTGTACAATCGCCGGTCACACTCAGTTTTTAGAAGTAAATTCTCATGAAAAAATTTAGCAGTTTCTCTCCTTCTTTTTCAGATATATTTGGTATAATGTCAATATCTAGAAAGTTTACGTATCAACATTTTACTGTTGTGTTTCTTTTATTAATACAACAAAAAAACTCAAAGGGTTTATTTTCATTGCCTTAAATTGAGCCGGTGGCCTGTAAACTATCTCGATATTAATTTTAATGTAGGCAGACTCGAAATTAACGACCTCTACCTGAGCATCTACACCTGCCATTACTGAGTTCATTTATTTTATCAAGAAAGGCAGCCCACCCTTCCCATTTTCACGCATTTTTTTAGTAACATTTTATAACCATTATATTAAATTTTCCAATAATTTATTTATTTGCAGTGTCCATTCAATTTTCAGCTATGTCGATTATTTATAAAGTTTCTATACCCACCAAAGCGTTTAATTCAGTTAGTTTGTCTCTTAAACTGCGCTCGTTTGTGTACATGCAATTTAGTTTGACCCTTAAAAAGACGTCCCTCCCGACTCTCTGATTGCTCTCTCCGTGTCATCTCTCGACCTGATTTCCTTGATTTTCCACTTTGTTATATCACTGCTAATTGTCTCGGCTTCTCCTTACCCTGCTTTAGTAGCTTTTGCCCGGCGATTTTTAGCCTCCCACAACCCATATATTTCTTGGACACTTTTTCGATCAATCAACCTAGACGACCCTCAACCAAATTATTTAAGTGAAAAAAAATGTTATGGGTGTTACTATCGACCTGTACTAATTCAATATGCATTTTATTTTCCAGAAGGTCTAAAAGTTAGCGTGGTATGTGAACCATGGCTATATACATCATATATAACCCACGATTAACACAAGCCAATGCGGATTAACTTTACAAGCATTTGAAGCATGCTTTAGTGCAAATAGCCTTTGATGGCAGTGTTAATGTTGATTCAATTCTATGGATAATTCCAATTATTTTAACATTATTAGTTTTTGTCTATAGCACCTTGTTAGTTCGCAATAACATTAACTAATCATTTCGGACGGATTATTGGTCTGATGCAATTGCAGAATTTGTAATCTGGCAATTTTTTATTCTCTTTCCACGTAAACAAATGTGTCTTTGTAAATTGTTTGACTTTTAGGCTTTAATTCATTTTTTTATTGAAGAGACTCCCATTAAAACATCATAGTTTCGTTTGTGATTTCGGGAATCAATTCAAACGCATTCTATAAATCCCCTTTGGAGTTGCACAGGCCTCTATGGTCTAGCTTCCTTAATGATGGGCCATAAGTCATCTTCACTTTGGAACTATGGTTTTAAGTTTAGAGTTTGTTGCCTAAACGTTGCTAGAGAACTTCAATTTATATTCCGAATGATTTCACACCCGTTACTCTGGTTTCTGTCTTTGTTTCGATATTCTACCCTTATCCAAATTATCAATGGAGATATCTAACCTCTTATTAAAGTCCATAATCTCGTCTTTGGATGCCCTAAACAACTCAAGGAATGGCCCAGATCACATTACACATTTCCGCCATGGTATTGGAAATCTCAACGTCAAAAGCTTGATTAATCAGCCAAAAACGACAGATTCTGTTTACATCGTCTCTTTGTCTGAATGTATTTGTTAAGGAACAAATGGATATGACGCACGATATTTAATAATCGGCATGGCGTAAGGAAAAGATTGTAGTATTTTCAAAATATATCACACCACACCTATAAGCAATGCCATATCCTAATCTACAGACGAGATATCTCGTGAAGTTACAAATATCTTTACCATATTGAAATTTCTTGTACAATTCCAAAGAGTGTTGAAATCTACAAAGATATATCTAGCGAAATTCACCAAATATTTTCAATCTACAAAAGTTTTATCTTGTGAAGTTCAATATAATATTTCAATCTACAAACGAGATATATCGCGTGAAGATAACAAAACATTATAATCTAAGAACGAGATATCTGGTGAAGTTCCAAATAACATTTGAATATACAAACTAGAAATCTCGTGAAATAATAAATAACTTTTTAACATAACAACGAGATAACTCGTAAAGTTAGAAATACCCCTACCTAACCATGAGATATCTCGCCTCAAAACTTGTAATCTCCAAACGAGATATTTCGTAATAATCCTGGAAGGGGACAAACCTATGTTGATCTTCTCAACACATCTTACCCTGGAAACCATCTCGTTTCTCTTATTCTTCAAGATTCACAGAGGGGTTACGATGGTCTTCAAACCCAAAGGAAAGTAAGAAACTACCCAGAACCATTTTCCACACAAATGGTTTTCAAATTCGTTATCTCGAAGGCTTCTTTTCTTTGTAAAGGTTTCTTCTATATATATATATATATATATATATATATATATATATATATATATATATATATATATCCTTCTTCGCTTTGGAGGCAAAGTAAATAAAGGTAATCTTAATAAGGTGTTTTCCTATCCACCCGAACGCAAAACCAAATGCCGTAAACATACAAAGAATTGATTGTAATATCTTTCATCTGCCACTTTTCCTTCATTATATGAAATAATTGAAATTTTTTCCTCAGTTTCGGGGAAACTTAAAATATATTATCCCAGCTGCGAGAGCTTCATTTTAACCAGACTCCCCAAATTATTGAGACTGTAAGCAATTTCGCGTCAAAATAAATCATATTAAGATTCGAAAGCAGGGAGCGCACGGGCTCAGAGAAGGCGCGGCCAAAGACGGGGAGGGAAAGGCGCGAAAACAATTGAATTTAGCCTTCCTTGGTGACTTCGTTCCTGGCCAAGGACTGGTGCCAGAAGAGTGATGTGTATATGGTATGGAGTGTTCTTTGCTAGCAAAAATCAAGCTTGTGTGTGTTTTACCGAGGAAAGGGACCTTATTATACGCAAGCTAACTCAAGGGATTAGGACTAATACTTACACATAATTGTGCTTAGAAAAGTACGTACACAAAAATACTCCATTTTGAACACGTTATCCCTTGTTTACGTATACTAAGAGCATATAAATTCTATCTTAATAAATAAGACACATCGACACTATCCAAATGATTCATAAACCCCTTCTTATTTCCCTACCAAGATCCCTTGTATTCCCTATTTTCCTATCTTGTTTTACACTACTATCCATTCACCCTTAATCCATTATTACAGGTAGTGGGGTTTTCGGCACCTATGCCTTCGTTGGTTACCGGCGGGACGATATTTCAACCAAGTTAAACCACATTAGGTGCAGTCCCAATTCATGGCTACTTGACGCTGGTTGCGATACGCTGTGCAGTACCGTCTAAAACTAGAGATCCATGAAAATTTCCAAGAATAAATATTCTTTGAAATTTTCCTCTGAAAATATCTAAGTTTCATTTCATAAAAAAACGAATAAAAAAGTTAGGATGAAAGTAATGTGTATTTGAAGAATGTGTCTGAAATTAGCGAATCATAAAAAGAATGTAGTCATAAGCACAAAACAGCAATTATCTCGTAGAAAATTGAACAAAATATTGATCAGAAGTATGGAGAGTCTTGTTCTGAATGACTTGAGCACATCTACGACCGTAGCACTTCTACAATTTGACGCATTAAGTCGAGTTTGATTGTATTCCAGTCTTCTTCCAATCTTCCTCAACTTTACAACATCGTTGGTTTTTGAACCACAAAATTCTTGCATAGTATCTTGCATAAGTTTTATATTGGGTTTAAATCAGGACTCTGCGACGGCCAGTTCATCACCTCAATATTTTAAATATCCATGAAATGCGATATTGTCTTTATTCATTAACATGGAGAATTATCCTATATGAAACAAGGCTTACGTATACCCGAATTTTGAAGACGGGATAACATGTTTTTGAAGCAAATTCTTGTATACCGCAGCATTTATTTTATTGCGTAAACGCACGAATGGGCAGACCCTAGTGCTTGAAAACACGCCCCTAAAAACGCTGCCACATCTAAAATTAACTGTCCTTTTAGTCCATATTGAATTTAATATTTTACCTGTACGACCCCTTACATGTTGCTTTTCATCCAAATAGAGTAAATTAAATCTGCTTTCGTAGCTGAAAAACAATTTCCCCCACCTTTCAGCACTCTACATTACACGTTCAGTAGCGAAGGACAACTTGTCACTTTATGCTGTTTATTGATAAGTGGTTGCTTAATAGGAAAGCGTGATATGAGGGGGCGTAAGACAGTATAGTGAGATATTCAGGATAAGGTTCTCAACAAATTGACTGAAATATCGGCTGTTGTCTCAAATTGCACCTTCATGGACATCCGTTGGACCGTGCGATTTCCCCTGGACTGAGTAGTGGTGGGACCCATTCAAAACATGAATATAAGTACGTGCAATGTACGTACAGACGCGTTTTTATGTACAAAGAACCGCCTTTAGCTGATGTCTAGAGAAAAAGTTCAGTCAGAGGGATTAGTGATAAGTCATTAGGCTTATCGCTAAGCACTCTGACTGAACTTTTCCTTTACAGTTGACTGCGCAGGCGTGAATATTTTTTCAAATTGTTTGGTTTTATCTTTTATTCGTTTCATGATTCATTCTTTTCTGATTCTCTTTATATATATTTACATTTCTATCCTAAATTCACTATAAAAGTAAATAACACGTTTATACATTTATACGGATATATTTACCAACCAAAGTTATGTTTTAAAGATTTGAAAGATTGTATTATATATTTTATTCAATGAAATCGCCATCAGCCACAACTACGGCCAACTGGCAGGGTCGGAACATGCTGTAGATCTTCTCGACGCTCATCGAGTTTAAAAGGATACCACATTCATTTTTTCAACTTTTTACTGCGTTAGGTTATCATATATGAAATTAAAGCTCATTAAAACCCTTTTATTCCTTCCAAATTCATAATAACCTACGGCGACATTTTTGATATCATATAAACCTGATATCATATAAATAGCTATAGAATTACTAAAGATTAAGAATTCGAACTCAATTCACGACGAAAAGATGAATATATGATGTAGTTATTATTTGAAATTAGTTTTCTTTAGTTCCATTAAAATTTGTGTTAATGGTGGACTAAAACATATATTTTTCGGACAAGGTCAACTATAGGTTTTGTTCTCAGTTGAAAAAGGGGGTGTTAGGTGAATATTATTGGTGTTCTGTATGCCGTGGAATTTATTACAATCTATATTCGAATGATGCTAAAAATATAAACTAGTTATTAGGCGGCGCCGGGGTTTTTTTTAGCAAATATTTAAAATCGCATGGTATAGTTTTGTGTTTTGTTCACAAATCGACTTTATAAATCTACGGAGAACTTCCACGAATGTCTAAAATTTGAAATATCATAATTTTCACTATTTTCTTTTCATGTTGCTAAAACAAAATATATACTATAAAAAGTGCATAAAATTTGTAATAAAACCAGCTAAAAATCAATGATGTAGTTCGTTTTTGTTATAAATTAACTTTGAATATATAAGAAATATTTTGCACGAATGTATACAATTTTGCATTATTTATAGAATAAATGACGTGAGCGAATAAGATGAGCTTCAATATTTCCAGTAATGCGCCATTTGATACCGTCAGTTGCAATTTTTCTTCCTCCATTTCAATGCGGCGTTTCATTTAATCTCTTGTTCCTTTTCTTCGTTTCCTTTTCTGTCAATAATTTTTTGGTGTTTGGGACACCCCCATTGCATGGTTCTGTGTCACCCTCTGCGGTTGATCCATTTCTTATATGTTTTCTTGCATTTGCTTCAGTTATGTCAGGCTTTGCTGCATTCAGAACATACCTGCCTTTTAATATGGTACTCTATTTGGTAGCAAATGAAGTCTATCTGGATAATGATATGCTTCTCTTTTTCTAGGTTTTGGGAATTCTCATATTAAACAATATAAGTCAATTCTTAGCTATTTTATTAGTCATTTCTGTTGTTACCTTCATACTCTCTTAAATACATCTGTGTGACCCCGAATTTTATCACTCCCGTAATAAAATAAATTCTATCCATTTCTCGAACCAAAATTCATATTAAAAGATGAGCACAGTATTGGATCCTATTTCAGCTATAAAGACCCAATTCCATTCCCTTGCCGCTCCTTTCTAATTTACAAATATAGTTGTGAATCTTGCGATTCATCTAATATTGGTTCGACCATTAGGTCAATCCATTGTCGCATCGTGGAAGGTCGACACACACGGGGATGATTCTAAACAAACCAGACCCCTCGCACATACGAGATCACATCAAAGTCTGAAGTTAATATGGATAACTTTAAAATACTTAGTCATAACCCCCATCCCAACTAAATACGAATATTAGAATCACTTTACATCCTAAAGCATAAACCTAATTTAAATATAAATCAAACTACATCCAATCTTTATATTGTATCGTGAATTATTTAAATTTTTATTCTTGTATTAAGCAGCTTATCCTAAATTGCACGATTCAATTTCAGTATTTTATAAAAACTAGAAATTTTACCCCTCTACTATCTTAGTTTCTTAGTGCCGATGATGAGGCTAGGAACTCGAAACGTTCAAACCCAGACAAATAAAGATGCTTTTATCACTAGCGTGCTTGGTTTTCACTTTCATATTGAAACTCCGATTTGGAAAAAGCTCAACAGTTCATGATATATATATATATATATATATATATATATATATATATATATATATATATATATATATATATATATATATATATATGATAAATAGGCAGGCTACATTTAGGAAGTTCATTATTAGATTTTAACATCTTGGTACCAACGTTTCGGGTAAGAACCCATTTTCAGGATATACATTAGGAATATATAAAAACATAAGAGATTTTTAGAGAAGTTATCAGATATTTATAAATTAATTATAAGGAAAAGGGGGGGTAACATAGATGGTAATATTCAAATTATAAAAATGCAGGGTTTTTAATATTAGGGAATAGGAAATATGTTTTTGTTTTTCAGATAAAAACTGAGATTAATTAGCTTCGGGGGTCTGGACTCCATTTTCTTAGTCATTGTGCTACCAAAATCAAACTAAACATCAAAACCTCACTTTCTCGCGCTTACAATATCTTCTCATCATACCTCAATTTCCACAACGAGGTCACTTTCCTCACTAACTATTTCCACCAAAACGGATATCCTTCAAACTTATACGAACGAACTCTTCGAATTTTTAGAAATAAAATATTTAACCCGAAACATCCCTCATACAACGTTGCAAAAGAGAAGATTTTTGTACCACTCCCATTTATAAGACCCCTCAATTCACTCCTCGGGGCCAATCTCTAACCCTTCTTAAAAATTCCTTTCCTGCTGCATATTTTATACCAATTTTTAAAAACACACACAAAGTACAACATCTTTTCAACATTAAAGACAAAATACCAACGCTGCTTCGATCTTCGATCATATATGAATTCAACTGCTCGAGATGTAATTCCGAGGTGTCTTTGGGGTCGACACAGCACACAGTACATACCTGATTTGCGCACATTACGCATCAGCAACAGAAATGGAGGCCTACTCACTATTCTCGAATTCTCTCCTATCCGAATACACTACGAAAACAGACATCCACACCATAAACCCAACTTAAAAAATTGTTTTCAATTAAAGATACAACAAACACTGAAAACCAACACACTGGAATCTCTTTATATTAGATTTACAAACACCAGTTTAAACTCGGACACAAGCTCATTTCTACTTTTACTACAACTACATATAAACACCCACGTATCATACACGTCAAAACCACTCCTCCAAAATACAACCCATATCATTCAAATTTTCCATTGTGTTCCCTTTTTAATAAAGAAAGCACCCCAAACTAATTAATCTCAGTTTTTATATGAAAAACAAAAACATATTTCCTATTCCCTAATAGTTAAAAGCCCTGCATTTTTATAATTTGAATATTACCACCTCTGCTGCTTCCTATTTCCCATATAATTAATTTATAAACATCTGATAACGTTTCTAAAAAATTCTTAGGTTTGAATATATTTATAAGGCTAGGGCTTCGCCACTTGCGCTTCACTACTGAGATTAAAATTTAAAATCTAAGAAAAAGCAGCCATGGTTAAATTTTTAGAAATTTTCTGAACTTCGCCAATTATAATAATTTTAAAAGAAATTCTAAACTAAATTTCGCCCCTTTCAAAATATCACGGTGATAAAATATAGTTATAGAAGAAGATATATAAAATAATTTTTCTGAACTTCACCATTTATAATTCTTGGGGTTTTAAAAAATTCACAAAATTTCGATACTTACGGCCGTATGCTAAGAAAAATGAAAAATGCACTTTTATCAGATTTAGTGTAGCTTCACAATTATTTATAAATTTATTATATGCAAAAGGCTAAAATGTAAAATACATAGAAAAAAAAAAAGTATTTTGCTCAAATGTGCATTTCACATTTGTTTTAGCATACGGCCGTTATTTTAATTTCTGAACTTGACAATTTTGTTTTTTGATATTATAAAAGAATTATTAGAAAGAACTTTGATAAAAAAACATAAGTCATAAACTAAACTAAGATGAAATTTTTATTCATATACTCAAAAAATCCCCTTCTTAAATTATAGAGTTAGTGATGATGATGATGATGATGATGATAATAATGTCATATCCTTGAGAATGGGTCCCTACCCGAAACTTCGATACCAAGAGGTTAAAATATAATAATGAACTTCCTAAATGTATCCTGCTTATTTATCCTAAAAATACGTATACGCCTGACAACGCGCAACCCCTCTTTTGCTCTCTTAAGTTATATATATATATATATATATATATATATATATATATATATATCATATTGAGGATAAATCCCAGAGCTACCAGAAACGGATGCAACATCTTTTAATTTTTCCCAACGTTTCGAGAACTACAAGTTTTCATCTTCAGGCTAGAATAAGTTTAGTAAAGTTAATACATTTAAAGAAACCATGAAAAGGCCAACAAGACATTGAATTATTTTAAAAGGGGACCAATTATATAATATCAATAAAATGTACTATAAGTTAAAATTTTAAATATGACTTGGCAATAGTTAAATTTGCTTTAAAACTGACTCAAAAAAGTAGTTAATAAATTTAAAGTTTATTTCAGAAATGAATTAAAAACTATAAGAGATTTTCTACCTGACAATAGTTAAAGCTAATAAATTTAAACTTTGTTTTTAATTTTATAAACACTGTAAGAGTTAAAAAACATTTAATATAAAAACGGTTAATTTTGGTACTTACTAAAGTGGATCCATCCTAGAGAGTGACTGATTGGTTTAACAAGGGGCTAGTATTTATAGGTTACAGTGACTCTTGTAACCTACGTTTGGCACGCGGGCCAAACGTGGCCCGCCAACGACTTCTAACCAGCACGCAAAGCCAAATTCTTACTTTAAGAAAACTAAATAAATGTATCCCCAACTTATTTTATATTTCAACCGCATGGTGTACAACCTGTTAAAACCTAGCTGTTAAAATTGATGCAGCAGCAGAAGTCTCCTTGATGGTATATAAATAAAAAGGTCCATAATTTTTCTTTCTCTAGTTTGGATTTGTTGTTTTTACTTAAAATGGTAAAGATTAAATTCTCTTTAAAATAATATGTATTTTTGTAGTTAAATTATCTTTGTGATTTTTATGTATCGTAAGGGATTAAGAATCAATAAAAGAATATCTTTAATTGTATATGCTTTTATTGTGCTTTAGTCAATTATTCGCACGTGATAAAATTTTGCATCAAAGGCTTAGACAATTTTGGCACATTCACTCAAAAAGGTTGACCTTCCCTGCCTTAGGGAATCAGCCACGTCGCATGTTACGCAACGTTATAAAAGCACCAATCAAAATTAAATACGATAGGGTAATAGCCTGTACAATTTCACTCCCATTCCGTGCGTGATCAAATTCCAGCAAACCTTCATGTACACGCATTTACTCCAACCAGAAAATGGCTTTGTGAGAATAAGGGTTCGCGGAGAGTTACGCTGGAATATTTCAATGGTGTTACCCTACATAAACATTGATCTGTATATGGTAAATCAGAACAAAGCTATCGTAACTGCACTCTGCAATGAGTAGGGTTCTAAATATGTGGAAGCAGAGACGCAACACTCCTACATGATTAAAACAATACCTCACAGCTTCATCCATCAAATCATTACGCAGTCTGTATAGCGAGCGTAAAATTCGTAAAAGTCATGTGTTTGGGTGCCACTCATTTTGTCGATGAGGAAATAGTTTTGTTTGTGGCTCTCTTGTGTACATCAGTATGTATCTTGTCACAAAGCTATATAGGAAAAAAGCTATTTGCAACCTCTATATTCAGTCATAATATGTACACATACCATTGAAGCCAATTTACATGAAATGACTAAAAGACTAATAAGGTATGCCCTCTAACCACGGGCATCTTCAATTTCATCAAAATAATTATCGAATAATGTTCGATATAGAAATTGTGTATCAAACTCTTCCCCACATACCATACATACATGCTCATCACACTTAGCATCTACGCATTTATCGGATACTGAATGGGAGAAGACCATGCGTCGACTGGTCACTAATAGTCTCAATGTCGATATATATTCATATAATCTTTTTAATTCTAGTTCCGTCTGTCTCATTAAGCATACATGTTGTGTATTGTTGCAATCGTATACGAGTAACATGTTTTAATGTATATTAAGCCTACCTAAGTCTTAACTAACCTCTGTCATCAGCGATACACATATTACGACATTCGCAACGCTTTACTCCTCCTCACAGGCCCAATTTTATATGCTCATTCATACAAATATTAATTTTAAAATCTCTATTCGACATTTCATACCATCTCATTTTTTCATTTTCTTTAGTCAGCATTGTACATTCTACAAAACTGCATTGTCCACACACATACCGACAAAGACTCTTATGCTTTCTCAAATTCATTTTAAACTACAAGCAGCCTACACAGAGGTCCGGACTGTACATACGCTGTCTTCTACCATATGCGAGTTTATGAGTTGGATAGAGTATCGGATAATAGGAGGTACTTTCAAACTCTATGAACAAGAATTTTGTCGAGGTATCTCTATTAGTAATTTTGTGGGCGTCCAAGAATTTGCGGTTAGGACACTATCTAAATCTTACAAATTTCAGGTAAAGGTGACGCCCGAATACAACAAACTCACCCTACCCCATCTCTACTTTAAAATCTAAATGCCACTCTGTAGCTAACTGCAGAGCATGTGCGATTAATCCGATGAGGTCTCGATTAGTTAGTTCACGATCCTTACTAACTTTTCCTATTGATATTTGGACGGGAATATAAACGCTACCTCGTGCACTACGTTTAAAATGCTACTTAATTGGCCTTATGCCTAAACTAAAGCGCCGTGTGGTGATTGAAAGATTCAAAACTCGGAAACATGGTCTACATTAAATAGAATATCATCACCCAACGTTAAATGGTGCTAGTTTCTATAGCTGTTGAAATCCGATCGAATATTTGCTTTATCACCACCGTTTTATAATTCACTTGAAACGGTGTAATTATCCAGAAGATGTCGCCGTCTTCTAGAGTTGGACGTCAGATACTACTAATCCGTATGGTTGTGGTTGGAGAATCAAGCCGTTAACTGCCCGTTTCAATCTAAATATGCAGAGTTTAGAGTTAAAAAACTTGGAATATGAAAAGGTCATATATTTCAATTAAAATAACGACAGAGTGTGTATAGAAATTATAGCTTCCAAATAACGCTCACTAACTAACCTTTTGAGCTTTAGTAGATCATCCTCATTATCACCATCCGATGTAGCTAAGCTATGCTGCTGGTCCCGTTCAGTCGAAGCATGTGACATGCATTCTCTGTAATAGTTAAAGTAAAAAAACATGATATAAAATCAGTAATAATCAATATATACATGCTAAAAGGTGCGGAATTAAGCCGAAAAATAGGAGATATGAACTAACTTTTGCAGCGGTGGTGGTAATTCGTCGTTACCCAACGTAGTTAAGCTAAGTGACTGGTCCGGTTCATCTGAGTCTCACGCCATACTCTGTTAAAGTACAGGAATGAGTTATGAACTCAGTAATAATCAGTATAAAAAGGCTAAACTTGTATGAATTAAATCGCTAAAATAGTAGATTATAATTTATAAATTGGGAAATGGTGCTTCTTCAGCATGGCCAGAGGTCGTTATTTCACGAATCTGCAGGTAAATATCAGTACTATACATTATACAGAATAATGATGTCAGAATTATCATCTTCATCATTCACATAAGCATCCGGTACCTGGTAATATTGTAGGGTAAATAGGTGTCGTTGCTGCTGCACCATAGTCATTGCAGCAACCATTTAAAACCGATAGTACAAATTTATGTTCTCCATCTTAGCAGCGAATATAAAAGGTCTGAAAGATAGAAAAAGTCAATTGAATGTTAATTGCAGTTAATTGGAATAGATGTAATGAAAGGTATCACGAAATTTACGTGTAAATGCCCGACTAAGATAATAATATGCGGTCCGTCCGGATTCAGGAAAACGTACTTTACGCTACATTTTATTAGCGTGCGTGATTAGTTTGGAGGGGTCAGTGTACCTGCCCCCCTCTCTACATCGACGGATGCCGGTTAGCCGGCATCACAAGGTAAAAAAGGAACTTCGAATGTGATCCGGGATGTCTTGGATGGAGGGCACATGGAGCCCCCCCCCCCTCCCCGGAGATGGACATAGTGCCATATATGACCCAGCCCCATACGGTAGGATCTTCCATGAGGTCATAGAAAGATCTTGCCGAGGCTGGTTCATCTGATCTAGAGGCTCCTACCGACGGAAGAAAGGAGCGGGTTCATTCCCCGGCCTTCCTCTACTAGGAAGAAAAACACAGAACAAAGACAAAGAAGACTCGGGGCTCTTCTCCCTCCGCGTGGACGGACGGGGCCTCTGCCCTTTGGGTATGCGACCAAGTTAAGATCGGCACGTCCGGCCTTGGTGCTCTCAGGGTGGGAAGTCCCAGACAACGAATATAAGTGCGCAGAGCGGACAGAGCCTTGTTGATTATGTCGAGGCCTTCCATTCATAGGTTACCTGGCATTTTCGAGCCAGCTGGTTCAAACGCTTCCTCGTCATTCGTTCCATTGATGGCGGCATGTTGTCCAAGGACAACATGATCTATCAGAGGAGAGCTCTAGCTAGCGTGATTAGTAGAAAGCCAAAAGTGCCCCGTTTCTCGCACGAGAGCATTCTGGCGAATGCTTCGAATCCCTCCGAGGCCACCACGATTAGTGCCCTTCGGGCACTTGAAGGCACGTTGGTGACTGTGACGCCGCACTCGACCATGAACTTTATAAAAGATGTGGTTAATGCGAGGGAACTCGTATACTACTCCATAGATGACATAATCTTAGAGCTGGCAGATCATGTAAGGGTCAAAGTCGAACGTGTGATGAGAAAACAGGGAGGGACCTCGAGACCCACCTCTACACTCTTGGTCACGCTTGAAAGTGAAAAGTTTCCTGAGTCTCTGCGTGCCTTTTAGTATCACTACCGCGTGAAGGCATTCAACCATTGCCGCGGAGGTGTTATTACTGCCACCGCTTCGGCCATACAAATCTCTCCTGTCGACGTGGAAAGTCGGGGTTACCCGAAGTCTGTGTAAGTTGCTGCAAAGCCGCACACAAGAAGACCAAATTGTTTGTGGCCAAGTGTGTCATTTGCGAAGAGCCGGACCCAGTTTCCTCGATGCAATGTGGTATCTATCTTCTGGATAAGGAAATTCTGGCCGTTCAAGCCCAAGATTGTCTCATATTTTGCGAGGATAAAGACTTAGTTCTGGCACGCCTCACTGCCTAGGACGTCCTATGCTTAAATGTTAAAAACACACCTTCTGCTCCGGGCCCATCCAGACCTACGAGTATGGCCGTTTCCACGCCAGTTCGAAACCCTTTTGCGGGTTCTACACCCACCCCAGCGCTCCCCTGGTAAACTTGTGGCACAAAAGGTTCACACCCAGCTCTAGCTAAAACCAGGGCTCTCGTCCCCCTTCACCTAGTGTGAAGAACGTTAGGCAAAACGGCTGCACACCTACACCGAGTCGTTAGACTCAATGGAGGCAACATCCATGAATTGGGTCGTGAGGCCATCTTACGTGGTTCCAAAAGCTACCACCCGAAAGGAGGACAGCACTAAAGGAGCTTCGGTTCCTACGCCCACACTGTGTGCTGAGCTGGATGACTCAAATTCGGTGTATTCTCCAAAGGAAGGACCTTTGTCTCCGAAGCTGCCTAAGGTTTTGAGGCAGAGGGGGGAAAAGACTCTCATGCCATGCCCAACCTCCCCCGATAAGGCTTCGAAGGCGACAACGCTCTTAGCACCCAGAGTTCTGCCTCCGAGAAGCGTACTGCCATTCCCAGGAGGGTCTTCTCTTCGAAGAGGGCCCCGCATCTCACCGAGCTAAGCCTGAAGGGCATATTTCTTCAATGAAATTGCCGCGGATTCCGGGCCAACTGAGTAGAGCTGAGGGGGCTTGTCTCTTTCCGTTTACACTTAGCTATCTTTTTGTAGGAGACCATGAAAGGCGTGTGCCCATTACAACCCTCTCGTGGTGGTCAGCCGAGTGTGAGGCGGCCCTCAAACAGAAGCGTTATGCCTACATGCGTTATAAGCGCCGACCGAACAATTTCACTGTCTCTGAATTTCATCGAGCTAGGCCTAGGTTTTTGTATTTTTCGAACCACGCCCACGGCTATTCTTGGCAGGTATACGTGTCTTCACTTAACGGGAGGACCGCTCTAGCAGAAGAAGTGTAAAAGTGAGTCAAAAGGATTTGGGACCCCCCCCCCCCTCCGTTCTCGAGGAGAATAGGACCACAATCTCAAACCCCACATCCGTGGCGGAGTCCTTCGCAACCACTTTTTACAAATTCTCTAGCCGGGATGCTGCTCGGCCATGATTCGATGCACATCGAAAGCTCGCGGAAGGCAGCCGACTGGACATTACCTCCAGAGGCGGAGAATCCTTCAATGATAGGTTTACATTGAGGGAGTTGCGTTCCGCTCTTGCTTCGTGCGAGGATACCACCCCTGGTCCAGCCTATGCCTCGTACGCCATGCTTCGACATTTGAGTGAGAGAGGCATGGCCTTTCTGTGAGATTTGTTCAACAGGATCTGGGTATATAGTATCCTCCCAGACGCCTGGCGAATTGCTACTGTGCTCGCTCTTCACAAACCAGGGAGAGATCACTCTACCCCGACCGGTTTCCGTCTAATCTCTCTAAACACTCGCGTGTGCAAGTTGATGAAGATATTTTTAAATGTTAGATTAATCTTTTTTCTGGACAACAGGGGCTATCTGTCCTTTGCACAGTGCGGCTTCCGCAAGTTCCACTCCACATTAGATGCTCTGCTCCGAATAGAAAATGACGTCTTTGAGGTCTACTTCTTATCCTAAATATTGTGTTATGATGTGCATTGAGAGGGTTGTAATGGGGCTTGTTTAGGGGCTTCTGTCCTATCACCTCGAATGTTATTGAAGAGTGAGAGGGTAAAGTACTACATATGGTATATAAGATTTGGGAGGGTATTTCTAGGGTGGGCTGCCGGAAAACGGTTGAAGTTAAAGGTGGAAAACATCAATATTTATCTCTTTGACTTTACCACCAACACTGAAACTCATGTGTGAACTAGATTTTAGTACTATTAATCTGCCCTATCCTATTTACATTTTATGTATTCCATTTTTGTTCGTTTTTTTATCACTGGTTCACCTTAAACAGCCAGCACATATCTAGTTACGGACCTTGATACTATAGCAACCTGTCGTATTTATTATTTTCATCCAGTGTGACTTTGATTTCCACTTATGAACATTCACCATTCAGATTTCAGTTTAAATTTGAGAGATCTTGATCCTGAAAAGGTTTAACGCTACCTTTCACCTTTCGATGTGTCTATAGAAGCGTGATATTTGATGAATGGTTTATTTCCTCTATGAATAAGCTTCCGAGTGATCTAATTTCTTAACGAAGGTGATGCCTGCTTGCATGGGAACGAAGAGATATGAGAGAACTAGACGCTCATAATTAAATCATAATGTAGGATCTACGATTTTTCTAACTATTTGTTAGCTAAATTTTAAGCTTTAATGTTGTAAAGATTATAAGCTCTAGAGTGCTCGATCTCAATTCCCTCGACTACAACGTGTGGGCGCATGAGGGACTTAACCTAGGTCTTTACGACCTAGGTCAAGTTAGGTTTTGAGGGACAAATTCTCTTCCATAACAAATCAAATATTTTTTATTGAGATACCTTTTACTAGCACTCTTATTTTAATATTATTTTTTGTTATTGTTTGTTTGAATACCTGGTTTTGCAAAAGTTATGTTGCACTTGCGGGGGTTTTTCAGCCTTTGAGAGGTAACCTATGTGATAGAAAAAGTTCCGCCTAACAAACTTAAAGTTCTACATTTCCAGCACGTGTCATTAAAACGTCTTTTTCATTGTGTGTCGATATGGAAGTCAAGATAATTGAAATCTCTGCTCTCCAGCGCGTGGGGCACAACAAGTCCGACATCGCCAAGCGGCTCAACGACAGCCGGATGACCGTCTATAGAGGCACGGAGAGGCTCAAGAACGAGAACAACATCAAAGGTCGACCTTTCTCAGGCAGACTTTAAGTTATCAAACCCTTTGTCTGTAAGAAAGACCTTCGAAAGTGTTCCAAAGCTCAAAATGACTGCGCTCGAGAAGAAGATGAACATCTCGGTGGTCATTGTGTCCACGGCCGTCAAAGAGAAGGGCGGCAAGAGCTTGAGTTGCGTGGAAAGGCCTCTGCTCACCGAATGTACACAAGAACAACGTCTGGAGCCCTGTGGTCGCCTTCTCAACGACTTGAAGAGTCATGACAATCGAATTCTCATTTTTTTTCTGATGAAAATCATCCACGTTCGATCCGGTGATCAACAAGCAGGATGTCACTGAAGTCCGCTACGTGTCCACGACCAAGCACCCGGTCTCCCAGATGATGGTCGTCGTCGTAGCTTCGATTGGCGAGAATATGCAACTGGTGTGTTTCGCGACCGGTTACAGTTTCACCGCGGCCAGTTACAGGCACATCTTTGCCAAGGGATTCCTGCCCAGGAATTCCTACATCTTTCAGCATTACGGTGCCCCGGCCTACACGGCCGAACCGTGCAAGACTGGTTGCGGTCAAACATGAACCTCAGGTCAAAGAGTTTTTGGCCGCTGCAATCGCTCAATTTCAATTCCTTCGATACAACGTGTGGGCGCATGAGGGACTTTGTCTCTAACGTGTGCATGGTCTTCAGGTGTAGCCAGGAGCACGTGTTTTCCGCTGAGGGCGTTCACATTGCTTAATATTACAAATTAAACACATATTTATATGTTAAAATAATAAAAACGTGTCTAACTGCATTAAAACTATCATTGTGTCCTATTTTAAGGGCGTCATAACTCGTGTAACGGGACTTTTGCAATACCTGGTATATACTATATTCACTTTTAAAAGTTTCCTTTTCTCCTACTAATTAATATCTCCTTTGGTAGTTTAACTTTACCAGCTGATTTGAGGATATTCTGATCTTTACAACCCGAGTCCGGAGCGAATGATCTGTACAATCACCTTATGTTGTACTATACCTAACTTAGAACTCAAGAATATGAAGAAATTCCTAATTTTCAAAGTGGACGAGTTGTTGATAAGTTTCACAGGAAGACGTTGGCAGCTTCAAATTCAGAAGATGCCAAAAACTCGAAATTAGTTCAAGGGCAGGAAAGCAGTTATTTCCCTTAGCTTAGTTATTACTGACATACGGATGGAAAAGTCGGTTATAAACTATAACTAAGATTAAGAAGGGAATCACTGGGTTAACGAGATAAGCATATTTCCAGTAACGAAACAAAATTTGCTTATTTTTATTACAGTAAGTAAGCGTGAGTCCGAAGAATACCTAAGAAAATTCTAAAGTAATCAAATATTAATTGATCAAGCTTGAAGGTCGCTTGGAGCAGAAATAATGGACGATCAAATTCGGTTGTGTCTTGATCCCATTGAGAAAAATACATCTCTATTACGGTGATCTTTTTTTTTGGGGGGGGGGGAGGTTAATATGTTTTGGCTGATTCTGGATATTATTACCTATCTTACAAAAAATAGTATATACAAAATTTAAGTTTAATTGGTTTATATTATCTGCTGTCGTTCTGACTTTTAACACTCCTTAAATAAACTGTAAACAAACTAGTAATATAAAAGATTGAATTATTTCTCTAAAAAATTTTTTGCAAGTACCTACTTATAGGTGATGCGTATATAAGTTCTGATACTACAATATAAAAATTAAGTGGTTGGGCTGTACAGATATTTAGGCTCGTTTCTAGAAGTGCAGTAGGTAGGCCATATATTTTGTGGAAATTTCTCATGAAATTTTGACCGGAAATTTAACAGCACCCGGAGAAATGGATTTTAAGGAGGTATCGTCATTACTTCATGTCGTTGAACATAATTTAAAAATAATAAAAAAATATTGGGCCTGAAACACTGGTGAAAAACGTAGGCCTGGAATTACAACCAGGGCTGCAATTGTTTTAACTAGCGGCAAATCTGCCATTATTTTATGCAGCAAAATAATGGAGAGTAGATGTTTAAAAATACATGGCCATTGATCCCAATACGTTTATCATCTTTTCTGATCTGACGCACTTTTAAAGAATTAAAAACTCATGTCCCCCATCACTTCTCTAGTGTAATTCTTTCATTAAAAATTCACAGTCCAGCTAATTCTTTGGATATACACCACAAACGCTGAGCGTATAGTTGAGATCCAATTGTCGAAATTTTTAGTCTTCATAAAGAACAAGCTGCTTGTATAAAGTTCAGCAGGTGGATAGATAAGGAATGGAGTCTTATACCAAGCAGTTACATATTTAGTTACTGTAAATATAATGAAACGTTGAAAACCGCTGTTCTTGTCGAGCATGTTGGAATTATTTACGAAAGAGGGATATCTTTATTTTGTAGACGATATTTGATATCCATCGTGTATGATGATATGCACCAGGTTAAATATATCGAGGAACGTCTCTAAGAACTATAATTTCGAGTAGTAGCATTTTATGATAGTTATCGCGAGGCTACTGTTCATGAAGTTGACTCTTATAGAAGACAATGATGAAGGTTGCTCTGACATCCTGTTCAGTGGTTCTAAGTCATTTTTATTAACCTTATTCCAAAATGTTTGAATATTTTGAAGATGGGCATTTCAGGGACAGAGGAAGGTACAAAAAATTTACTTAAAACTTGGACTAGAATTTTGAGAATGAGATGTCGACAAGAAAAAAGAAGAAGTTTTTATCAAGTTTTTGTTTAATCATTCTATAACTCTATCCGTCACATTCCACTATAATCTTGATTAGTTCATTTGATATATCTTCACAAGTTCCGGAAGTCAATTTGGAGATTGATAACATTTTTAGCTTATCTTAGCTACAATTACCTCTTTTGGGAATGAGAACAGGGGCATTTTGAATGGTTTCTAAGTGAGAGGGACGATTTCGACTTGAAGCCGGGGGGGGGGGAGGAGACAAAGGAAGATTAAGTGAATCTTTGTTTGTTTTTGCACTTTAATTATATACATGACGATTGGATCTAAGGAGAAATGACTTTGGTTTATGTTAAAGTTGTCAATAAAGTTTCTACAAACACATTGTATTTCACTTAATATTTTAGAATGCGTTTATATAAAGTTCATTGATAATTTTAACATAAACCTTCGTCTCTTCGCCTTAAATCTAATCGTCATATATTTAATCAAAGTTCATAACCCCCTCCCCCCTCAAAATATTTATCCAATGTTCCTTAGTCCAGCTTAGTCGACTTCAAGTCAGATAAGCAAATCCTCATCTCACTTCTACCGCCTTCTAAATCTCTCTGTTCTTATTCCCAGCACAGGTTTTTGATAATAAAGACGCAAGAGCTTGGAATCATTTTTCATTTTCTTTAGCGTTTTTTTGTGTCAATATATATATATATATATATATATATATATATATATAAACATAAATAAATAATACACATATATATATATATATATATATATATATATATATAAACATAAATAAATAATACACATGTTAAAATACAAGTAAGACAACGAAATGTAAAAATATTATAGTATAATGAACAAAATATTATCTAAAAGTAAAAGAATGCGAGTTATAAATGTTAAATTACAAAGTGCAACAGTCGCGCACCATACAACCATTCGACGCTAATACTAATATGGTCTATAAAAGAAACAACGTCCTGCGATGATGCAAAGACCTTCTGCAACTTTCTATGAAGTGTGATGTGACGCAAAATGAAGCAATCTAACCACAAGCAATATAAGGCAATTGTGAGTGGTTTTGCTTCAACTTGTAATTGCTGAACTCAATCAGACGATAAAATGGAATTTAGTTTCGCTTTCTTCATGTCAGATTAATACAGGTTCCCGGAGCTGCCCGAGATAAAATGTCCTGTTGCAAATTAATACAGATGCATCTTGTTTGAAATTCTTCTATTGTGGCACAAACACATCTTTACTTGCTGATTATTATTATTATTTGTGGGGTGAAAGCAGATTCAGGAAATTTGCGCACTTTCCCTATCATATAATGCCATATAATATCGTATAATATCATATAATATATATAGTATAATATCATATCATATGTATAATAACTCATAATATCATATGATGTATATAATATCGCATATTATCTTTTGATATATAATATCGTATAATCTCATATAATATACTTACAATGAGAAAACGTTTCACCGCGCGCGCCCGGCAGTTTATGCGCACGCGTGAATGCCTGCTAGTTATGAACGAACAACGTTGTGGCCGCAGGAACAGATCGATCTTCTTACAGATACAGATGCGGCGCCATTTAACATTACCGGACTTACACATTATTTGCTATATTTGAATATTTCCTCTTTTTTTTAAGGTTTAACGCCCTCCTTTGCCCTTTGCTGGGTCTAAACAGGCGCAAAACAAAGTAGTGGAAAATTTAAAAGTGGTGTAAAAGACGACCCGAGTTAGGACACCAGTTTCTCTTGGGGCACTGAAGTCGCAGGGGGCGCGCTACCGCTCCTGATATCAGTTATAGCTGGGGTAAATTGCACTTGTTACACCATCCGCCCCCTTGCTGGGGAAATTTTCATATGGGAACAGTACTAGACGTTAGGCCAATTAAAATTTTAAACTTAAATTTCATTCCATATGTAAATAAACCACCTGAAAATCTATTCATGAATTTAAGCCGATATTGCCTGGTGGGAAACTGAAAAGGAAACAGCTACTTGCTCATGGGATTAAGAATCAAAACCAAATTACAAAAACTAACCTCGGTATAAATGAGCTGAATAAAATTAGACTTCTAACTTGCCCAATTAAATCCTTGACCTGAAACTTAAAGAAGAGTGAATAAAACGAAGTTTCTTTTGAAATCTTTATTTCGGAGACATGTTAAAAAGGGGGCTGATTTCTATCATCAGTGGAATAATGAAAGCCAGTTGTTTATATCCGAAACTCGTCTCCAGAATAAGACCCGAAGAAACTACATCTCATTTACTTATCCAGAACTTCAAGACTGCGTGAAAGACCTTTGCTCCCAAAGAACACAGATGGACCATACTTGCCAACGCTTTACTTAAGGAGCCCATGAATTCCAAGAAGTTATTGAAGTCCAAGAACATCAAAGAACACACCTGACCACTACTGGACCGAGCTTTCCAACAGAAGTCCCTCTAATCAGCATCACGACCGATATTGATGGATCTTCTAACGCAGACAGATTTAGCTGTAGCTCTTCAACAAAGGAAAGACAATAGAATATTAATATCTAAACTGGTGTTCGTCAACCTTTTCACCTTTGTGGTACACTTGAACTACTTTAACCCCAAAATAACACATTTTTCTCAAGTTTATTGGTAGGAGGAGTAGTAGTGGTTCGCCGAAGTGCCTTTATCGAGGCAGATCTCGACCGAATAATGAAATAGACATAAAAGTCAGTATGACAATCGAGGGTAAGTCCAAGGGCACCAGGGGCCGGTCCTCTTTCTGGAGGGGTGACAAGAAGTATTATGTATTGACACCAAACAGCGTTCAGGTGGAACCCTCGTCGCCCCAGGGCAGATGGACCTTTTCCTCGTCAGAGGTATGTGGATATAGAAACCCATCGGCAGGATTCCTTGGAACAGAGAGAGTCTGTGTGTTGCGCTGGGAAGACGAGAGAGGAAAGAAAGCAGCGTCGTAATTGGTTATGTGTGATGAGGAGTGTAAGATCTACCCACCCCGGTACAAGGCTGAGAACAGCGCGTGCACCAATTGGTAACCAGATTTCTCCGTGCGCTGACATCTGAGTCCATTCATCCCGGGATCGAACCCGGTACTGCGATGTTGGCAGACCGATGCCGTATCAACTCAGTTAGCAAAAGCCCTAAGTTTATTGGTAATTCAAGAAAATCACGAAAATCAAGTTATTTGTTTAAGAGGCTCTTAGGAGGTTTTCATTTACGCCACAAATAAACCATTCCTATAAACACAAATTTAAACATAATCAACATCATATATAATGCATATAAAGAGAACGAAAATAGATAATAAATATTGCGAAAAACTGAGTCGTTTAATGGTAATGTTGAAAAGGTTTAGGATAAATCAAGGCAATATGACGAAAATTTGAAACCTAAGCTTGTGTTTTGGTATACAAATATTTGATTCTGAGTCGAATATTAGAGATAAACACGCTTGTCTTCAACTGAAAGGAGACTATTTTTCTCTTTGCGTTTGATACTGGTTAAATTAGACAGATTTTTTCACACAAGAAGTTAAAAACTGCAAAAATATATGCAAGGTTTTCCTATAAATTCCACGATACTCTTCTTTTACATAAATCAAAAGCTTGTCTAAGGAGGGATCAGGGAATCTAACCTTGAATGTAGATAGAATCATATTGCCTTTCGCAATTTTTTTTACTTTTCTCATAAAGTCAAGTTCTCCGGATGAATTCAAGATTCAGAGTATGGAGCGATCATCTAATCATACATACGCTTGTGTTGAAAGTGAGGAAAAATAATGTTTGATTTTGATATTCAGTTCTTCCAGATGGGTCTCAATAACACTTGAAATTTTCTAGTAACACCCGTCTTCACTTAATCACTAACAGTAGTCGAAAAAATTAAAAATTTATTTTTGCAACATGCTTATTCCAGAGAATCAATTTTCTTTTAAATCAAAAATCCAATCAGTTTGAGTTAATACATTATCTCCAAGGCTTTGCAAGGCCTTGTTCAACTGATATATGTGATGAAAATGTCTGCTAAGTAAGCTGGCATCTATATCCAATATTCATCTTCAAAGCACTTGACTCAATCTGGCCCATTCTTTTTTTTAAATTACTTTTACAATTCAGCTCTCAGTTCAAATACCCTATTTAGAACTCTTTCTCTAAAATGCACCAGGTCTTAACGTATATTTTTAATATTCTGCAGTAAACAGGTATTTGTTTAATAATCATTTTTACAGCATTATCATAAACCTTTTGAATTCATCTCTTAGAAATTTTGAAATCATACCTCTGTGTCAAGAAAGCAGTTTATTATGGTGACCTCAACATTTTCTCTTTCACGAGAGGAAAAAAAACTTTTAATGCGCCAACCATTGATGGGACTCCATCAGTTAGATACTAACGCAATTCGTCTAAGGGAGACTGCTTGTTTTCAAAAGTCAGGAATAATCTATTCCTTTACTATTCCGGGCAATTCAAAGAAAAATCTTACATAAGTTACAATGGGATATTCAATAATAAAATATGTTGACTCATCAATCTGAATAGAAAAAAAAATGCTGGTTATCAGTTTATCACAAAATCTCTTCAACGTCATGTGACATGTCATCAATTCGTTGAGTTATCATACTTTCTGAAGGTGAAATATTTTCAATTTTTCTTGTTCCAGCATTTATACCTACTATAATTTTATATGCTGCCATTATTATATTGTCACCAAGTGTGAGAATCCTTATTCTGTGCAATAATTTTGGCTACCAAATAGCTCGTTTCTTGAGACTTTTTATTGACACTGACTTTAATCAAAAAAGTAGTAAGCTGTTGGGGTTTTTGTGAGATTCCAATAACCTTTCGAAATAATCATCACTTTTAGTTTTTACATAAGTGTGGTTTGTTGCGAAGTGTCTTTTTCATTCTTGCTGGAACCATAGCATTATTTCAAAAATGTTTGCGTGGTTCCTCTCCGGGGGTGGTGCTATCCCCAACGCCTGAGCGTGCTTGCTTCTTTTTCTGGCTTTTTGCTCTATTTTTGCCTTTGGTTTTGTGTTTGTTACTTTCGGTTGTGTTTTATGTTTGTTTTGATGTTAATCTAGCCAATATTAGGCTATAAATATAGGTACAGTGAGTTATGCCTTTGGTATTCTCCAGACGAGTGTTATGAAAGAGAATTTCCTTCCCACAAATACCTACTGTAACTTCTCCCTACAAATTCTTTTCTTTAAAGAGCCAAATGATTTTTTCTCTTTTTGGTATGAAATATATTTCATCTCATGGTAAAATTCTTTTGGTGCTATTTATATTCTTGTAATAAGTGCATATAATGTTTCTTAATTGTTCATATTCGATGATAACTACACTATTTTTTCAGGTTGTAGAGTTTTTAATTGGTCTTTGAAAGCAGAAATTTTGGAAGTGCATCTCGCGATATAGCATCCAGCCTTATGAAGTTTTTTTTACCCAAGGTTTGTCTTTAAAACTGGACGTGTTGTTTAAATCTGTTGTAGAACCGCAACCGAAATGATATGATTTGACTTGAACTAAATTCTGGTCAAACAGTCAAAAAGATATATGGCTACTACTAAATCCTGTTCACAAGGTACTGAATTCGGAATTGGAAGGGTTTAAATCCCCAGTAAACCATAAACATAGAGGCACGAAAGACTCACCCTAGTTCATAGGATTCCCTAAATTACCAAATGCTTAGCTAAATCCTCCACCTAAACGGTTTTGTGTCACGTCCAGCCACATTATTCCAATTGGCTATCAACTGAGGGTTTTTTTGTTTTTTTTAAGGGGCTATCTGGCGACTATCTATCAACTGAGGATATAATGTAGAACCTATTATCAAGTTACCCGTGTCCGGAAAATTCGCCGTATGACAATTTAGCCTTAAGGAAAATTGGCCGTAAAAAAAAACAAATTGCAAAGAAAGAAAAGTTAACTGAACCATAAAATCTTCATATAAGTCACCTTTGATCTTAATCAATCAACTAACCAGTTAAAGAGAGGTAATTTCTATATAATGAAGCTATCTACTTCACAGTCTGCTCGTGTGCCTCCTTTGATAAATAATTTCGTGCACTAACCCCTAACAATGGTTTATACAGTGTAAATTAGCCGCGGCGGTGTGAAATTAGTGGATGATATGAACTATGTTTACCGAATTGATATAAAATACAGCGAAAAGACTTATTGGAAATGCGAACTTAAAGAATGCAAAACAAGAGTGCATACCGTGCTGAAAGACGATAATTTATCAATATGTAAAATATTCGGTGAACATTGGCATCCTTATCCTTATCAACCCTCGCACCCCAAAGTTTATCAAGAAAAAGCTAAGTTAAAATCAAAAGCTACGAATTGAGAAACCTCTGCGCGATCGTTAATTGCCGATATTTCATCAAACTTAGATAACAACGCTTCATCTCTGATGCCGTCTGTAGCACATTTGTCTCGCAATATTAGAGGTTGGAAGCAAAATAAGAGCCAAGCACCCACAATCCCAAACGCAAGAACTGGATACACAGTTCCAGATGAGTATAAATTTATCGAAAATGGTGAGCAGTTTCTATTATATGATAGTGGTGAAGATGATGAAGACAACTTCTAGTTCTTGGCACAATTAGGGTTGATGACTTTGAAAATGCTAAGGATTGGGCTTATGACGGTACTTTTAAATGTAGCCCAGATATATTTTATCAGTTATTCACGTTACATATAGTATTAGGGAAGTATTAGCACCCCACGTCTTTTTGACTTTCTTCCCGGTAAATCAGAAGGAACGTACAGCAGACTTTTTAGTGCCCTAAAGGACTTACACCCAGCATTAGATCCGGAAACTTTAATAGCCGACTTCGAGAGAGAAACTATCAACGCTTTCTCTAACATATTTCCCTCAACAACTATTACAGGTTGTTTATTTCCTATGGCAAAGAATATTTACCGAAAAATTGTTGATATCGGTTTAAAGATGCGTTTGGTATCTTACTTTGAAACTCACTATATAGGAGAAGAACGACGCCGAAGCACACGAAGGAGAAGAATGGAGCCAATATTTCCTACAGAATTGTGGAATTTTTTCAACAGAACTATTAATAATATACCAAGATCAAACAACAATATAGAAGGCTTCCACAATTTAATACAAAGCTCCATTACTAACACGCATCCAAGTATTTGGAAACTGTAACTTATTTGATGAAAGAAGAGAGCTTTGTGAGGAAGAAAAAGTGTAATTTAGATCGAGGAGACGCAGCACAATTGATGAAAAAGTATAGCGATATTAATGCAAGACTTCCGAGACAAGTGCTGCGATACAATCCGCAGCAAAAAATAAATTATTTACGCCGTATCGCATGGAATTTACACACGTTTTAAGTGCATCATTATGTTATTTTTAAGAAGTTTTATTACTGAATTTTACAAATGAATAAAGACAGGACATATTTACTGCTTATATAATATTTTTACCATTTAATGCTTATATAATATTTTGATCATTTAATAAAGACCAGACTATTTAATTCTTATATAATACCTTATATCGTCGATTGAATAAAATATATTGGGGCGAATTTCTTTACGACCAAATTGTCTTACGGCGAAAATGATTACAGCCAATTTTACTAAAGCGAATTTTCCTATTCAACAATTTCGATCACCATTTTATGAACTTCTTTGGAAGAAATTGTTGATACAACAATCTAAGACGCTTCAGTATATAATACTAATAGGTATTTAAACGAGAACCCGCTCATAAAAAAGCAATCTAATTATACTAAGAAGGATTCAACTCTTTAAGAATCCCTGTTATCCTCTTTTAGTGGAGGTTGATGGTTTTACAAAACATTCCATTTTAGTGCTGGAAGATAACGATAACCTTTTACCTGCGGCGAAGCGCAAGGTCAAGGCGTCGTTTTTTTTCAAAAGGAGTAAAGTTCAATTGTACCCATTTAGATCCATAAAATGACCCAAATGACCTATATAGCACATATGGTTATTTACCCTGGAGATTTCAAATCTGCCATTGGATTTAGCACAGGGTGGCAGCATCTCCTGGCAGAAACCTCATTCAGCCATTTAGCCATTCAAAGGCACTTGTAAGTGATTTGAACCTTGGGAAAGAAACCATCAATGCCATAACCATTTATCATCTTATTACAAAACGCCACAGGTCATTAGAGAGACTTTTCCTCTTGTTTCTTGCATCAACTATTGTTTGCATCCGAACTTGTCTTTACCATTTTTGCATACAGGTAGATAGTGTTAGGAATCAAACAATCAATGCACCGATTAATTGCTCCTCTAGAAATATTAAGGTTTTTCATAAGAGTAAAATGTAAGAAGTCATTTAATCCCTCGCTTCCCCCAAAAAGTAGTATTACAAACTATTCATATAAATATATATATATATATATATATATATATATATATATATATATATATATATATATATATATAATGAATCAGGTAGCGACACGATTCAGAATTTTTCTGCCCTTTGATTTTAGGGATATATTCACGTTTTCATGGGTTATACTCACATGATGTGTGGCGTAGTTACATGCTATGAGGTCTCGTCACCGATTCTTGTCTCTAATCTGGTATGTTGAGGTTTAGTAACGTATTCTAGGGTCTAAAAAGGTATTCTAGCGTCTAATCCCGTATGCTAGGCTCTCTTTACATATTCCGGGGCCAAGTAACGTATTTCTGAGATTTGTCGCGTGTTCTCGAGGACAAGATCCTAAGAAAAAAAGGTTTATGAACACAAAGGTGATCTCAGACTACCTACTCCTGCATCTAGTATTTTTAATCGCCGCAAAAATTTAAATCATGTAATTGATTACCTTCGGTCCAAGTTAATTTACACTTGTAATGATTTTTGTATAAAAAAGATTGTTAATTATACTTTAATTCAACAGATACGAAACTTTAAACTCTCGGACGGCCAATTTAAAGTTAGCCTCTTTTGTTCCAAATCTAATTCTTAATGATATTATTAATGACCGTAGAATCACTCCTCAGGATTAGTGACAGTGTACCGTTTGAGATATTTATGTGTGGATGTCTGCGGTGTCTTATCTCAGTATACGACCCAAGAGATTATGGTAAACTGTATATCGAAGCTAGGCTCACAAGTAAATATTATGCTCCTATAAAGTGATTTATATTCATCTATCTATCTATCTATCTCTCTCTCTCTCTCTCTCTCTCTCTATATATATATATATATATATATATATATATATATATATATATATATATATATATATATATATATATGAAGAGAGAGAGAGAGAGATAAGACTAACTTGAGAACTACGAGAATAGATTGAAAATGGAAATCTATCAAATCCTTGTGGTAGGAAATCGGATCGTGTAAAGATAAGCATCCCATTAGAGGAAATTGAGCACTTATCTTGGCGAATTTGGGGAGTGCCTTTACTAGTGCTCGTTGGGGGGGTTCATTTTTACTAGGTAAGGATAAACTCAACCTTACTAAACACACATGTATTGAGTGATTATCTTCACTTGGTCAAATTTGGGATTGTTTATCTTTACTTGACCCGGAGCTCTTTAAAACCTCTTGGAACAAATTTGAACAAGAACAACTACTTAAACCACGAAATTCAAGAACTTAAAACAACTTGGTGGCGATAATTTAAATAAACAACTCTCACTTAAGTTATTATTGTGGTAAAGGTGCATGCATGTGCGCCGGTAAAATGGGATGGTGATTTCAAACATTAACATGTTTAATTAAGTAGAAGTTGATGCATTTAAACATATTTCATCAACCCAACATGTATCATTCTTTGAATGTATGTATCTTTCATTTGCTGTCATTCAAAACCCATTTGACAGATATTAGTAGATTAAAGGGTGACGAAAGACAGACTGAAAGCCTAATGCTGTCTGTCGGAAACAGCGTTGAGTAGACTTCACAGTTATTCGCGGAGTATAAAAAATGGATTGACAGCTCTCATCTGCCTTAACAAAATCGAAATAAACTCATATTTTCTCTTTTTCTCCTCTTTTTAATGAATGAATCTGCATAGCGTATAATCACCAATTTGATATATATATATATATATATATATATATATATATATATATATATATATATATATATATATATATATATATATATATATGTATATATATATAGATATATATGCATTTATAATTTCAAGAAATGAAAATTGGCATCACAACACTAAGGAAGGTAACCATTGAAAGCTTAAGAAAGAAAATTTGTGATATAGAGACGGAGAAAATCATGAAAACTAATTTTAACCGTTATATATATATATATATATATATATATATATATATATATATATATATATATATATATATATATATATATATGCTCAATAACTCATAGGAAATAAAGAAAAATAATACCTACGAGTATAGACACTTTCCTACACTGTTCTGCTTATTTCTAAGGTTTTTTTACATGTCCTACTTTGAAATTTAATAAAACCAAAGATAATTTTGTGATCATAATGAAACTTTTAGAATTTGTTGGTAATAGTTGATAGCCTTTGGTCCTAAATGGCTAATTAATTAATTTACTTTTGTAGAAGTTATGTCAGTTTAGGGAAAGAATTGATTTTTAACAAATTTTCTCTGAATTTTCAGATATTTATCGACTATTAAAACCAATTTTATTTGCTTAAAATTAACAAATATTACGAACTATAATAAGTTCATATGATTAACATAATAACTTAATTTATTTGAAGATTCGTCTTTTCGAATGCTGACCATTCTTCTCATAACATTCATTTACTCGTGACGGACTTGCTCTCATCACTTTTTTCAAAAGTTCTTCATCGATGTTATTAATTTCTTCAGCGATATTATTTTTTAGTTTTTGGACACTTCTGGGATTACTACGGTAAACATGATCTTTTAAACATTCCTATAAAAAATCCAAAGGTGTTAGTTAGATTGGGGGATCTTGGAAGCCACTTAAATTTAGTTTCGAGAAATGATTTATCCTCTGAAGTTTCGTCTTAACAACTGCATTGTTTCATTCGATGTATATGTTGTTGCACCATCTTGCTGGAAAAAAAACATTGACGTCTATTTCAAAGCCTTCGAAAGTTCGGTTAAAAATATTCTTCAAGCATGTGTCGGTATCTTTCGCCATTCCCATTGACTGAATTTCCATTTTCATTCTCATAAAAATACGGCCCAATGATCTTCTGAGGTGTTATCGCACACCACACAGTGGATTTTGCAGGATGCAGCTCTTTCTGGTGTATAGCTTCTGGGTTGTGATCCGGCCATATTCTGTTGTTCTGCTTATTATTGTATCCGCTGCGATGAAAGTGTGCTTCGTTAGACATTATCACGGGCGGTACATCAACTTCCCCAAATTTTCGTCTAAATTCTTCTGCATACGATTTCCTTTTCGCGAAATCGTTGTCTTCTAATTTTTGCACAACCTGAATCTTGTATGGCTTAAGTTCCAGTTTTTTCTTCATTGCATTGTATATTGCACTTTTTGACAATCCCACTTGTTCTGATCTTCTTTTCAATGATTTCTGCGGCGACCGTTGGACGTTTTGACACAACTCTTCAATTTCAGGTTGTTCTACGCCTTTTCTGCCAACACGCCCTTTTCTTCGGCGTGATGGTGTTAAGTTCCTTCACGTCTCATCCGTTGTTGTTTTGAAACCATTAAACAGTTGCATCTGAAGAATGTTTCAACAACTTTTTTCGTCCAATCATTTCCAGGAGCTTCCATGTTTTCAGTTTGAAAAGTTTCTTAATAGTGATTTTTGCTAGAAAAAAATTTTTCTCCCTCTATAGTCTACGAATGCCTATAATGCTTGTAAATTTGTTACTTCAGAATTTTCCTGAAAATCTGCTAAAAATTGAGCATTCCAAAAATCACTTTTTTAACAAAACATTTTGCGCTTTGCGTTTCTAGCAAAAAATGCCCGATTTAATAAAACCGGCATAAATTCAAAGATAATAAATAAATCAAATAGTTATTTTAGGACAAAGTACCTACAACTATTATTAACAAAATTTGAAAGTTTCATTCTGATCACAAAATTATTATTAATTTTATTAAACTTTAAATGTAACACGTGTAAAAAAAAATCCCTGTATATTGGTTAGCGCATCAGCTTGAAAAGCTATAAAGCGCTCGATGGTGTAGGTTCGAATCCCATCCATTTTTTACTTTTTCTAATGGATAAAAGAGTTTATATTATTGTATTCAGTTTTTTATCACTTTCTCTTCCTTCTTTTTTAATCTATATTTGGTCTTATGAAAAGACGTAATCGCTTCTTTATTATTCTTTCCTTATTTTCTACGAGTTATTGAGCATCTACCATGTTACTTGTGTATTGTGATTTGTGATTTTCCTTTTATATATATATATATATATATATATATATATATATATATATATGAGAGAGAGAAAGGCAAAGCGAAAGTCTAAAAAGTAAGGAAAGGAGAGCGAGAAAGATATATCTTATTCTATCTCCGGTGATATCTTTGGGGCTGATTAAATAACCTAAAATTTGTCCTTTATTCTTGTTTAGTTCGGCGTTGTCGAATCTTCTTCTGTGAGAAGGATTGTACACATTCAACCAGATCAATGTTAATCAGTCCTCAACATCTTTTCTCTTTTGTATCCACTCCCCTATGTCGCGCATTTAGACGCACAGCCTTCCGCTCACACACACACACACACACAGATTGCGTATTTGTAATCTATGTGCAGCTTCGACGTTAATATCGTGTCATTTAGTCCATGTTTATTACGATACAATATTCCATATTCGTATACTTAATGTTATAAATATATAGAGATTACGCATGTGTTTTTTTCTGCGTATGTGCGTTTGCATCTACGTAACGATGCGTGCGTATGTATCTCTATGTAGCAAATTTCAATTATTGGAGTATAAAGACAAATGGCTTTTGTCGGCACCGTGTAAGTCTTCGGCCATTGTCAGCAGAGGGCGTAATCTCGCTCTCATTTGCCATTCACCGTAATCCTATAGCAACTCTGCTTCAGCGGAAACCCCGCTAAGCCACCCATCGCCCGCTGACTACTCATCAGCGGCCGCTGGCTCTTGACCGACACCCAAACTATCGAGATAGTCTCCGAAAAGGAGCATAAATTTAGCGATGTAACTTGGTTTTGCAAGATGTAAAAAGTTAGTTTCCCTTCAAAACGGGTCTGCCTTCTTTGTTCTCCGACTGGCTAATACGTCTTTGTTAGAGGGGCTTTTTACGCTGAGGTTCGGATGCCGAAAATTGTCGTTTTTAAGCTTAATCTATTCGCATTTGAGAACTAAAGGATGATTAGTTTCTGTATTTTATGGATTGGCAATGTTACTCTCTCTCTCTCTCTCTCTCTCTCTCTCTCTCTCTCTCTCTCTCTCTCTCTCTCTCTCTCTCTATATATATATATATATATATATATATATATATATATATATATATATATATATATATATATATATATATATATATATATATATATATATGTATATATATATATATATATATATATATATGTATATATATATATATATATATATATATATATATATATATATATATATATATATATATATATATATATATATATATACATATGTGTACACGGGTGAGAGAGAGAGAGAGAGCAGGGAGATCTTTAGCATTGAGTTGTAACGCTTAGAGATATGACGCGGTTGACAGACTCGTCTAGAGGATGAATCGCCTAACTTTTAAACCTGATGTAATTTGCTGGAGAAGTGTTCCTCATTCCTGATCTTTGACTCCCTTCCAGTCCTTTCTTTTTTTCCATCTTACTTTTCTTTTTCTTCTTGCCCTAATCCCTTCCTTTTTCATTTTAATTGTCTATTTTCAATTATATATATATATATATATATATATATATATATATATATATATATATATATATATATATATATATATATATAACTATTTATTGGCTCTCTTTGTATCTCTCTTATACTTTCTCTCTCTTCTCAATCATATGTTTTTCTTGCTTTTCTTTGTTGCCCTTTTCTTTTCTTCCCTTTACCTTTGCTCCCTCTACTTTTTCGCTTTCACCTTTTATTCTCTAACATGTGCATGCTATTTTGTCCTTTCCCTTCTCATATCTTTACTTGTTAATCTTTTCTTGTATATCCTTTCATTTTACTTTCGCGTTACTTGCGTATCTTTTGCTTTCCCTTTGTTTTTCTTCTCTCTTGTCTTTCACTTTTTTCTCAGTCCTCCTTCCATTTTGCATTTTTATCTTTTCTGTCCTTTATCTTTCTCCCTTTTCTCTTCTCTACATACCTATTCATTAGTCTCTTCGATTCTCTCATGACCTTTCTCTTTCGCATTCTTTTCTCTCTCCTAGCCTTTGTCATTTAATATCTACTCGTCTCTCTTATCCTTGCTTTCTTCTCTTTTATCTACTGCTTTTTTTCTCCTTTTGCTTCTTTCTTTCTTTTCACTTTCACCTTTTTTATGTAACTTCGTTCCTAAACTCGTTCCTTTTTTCTATCCAGTCCTTTATCTTTGACTTTTTTTCTCTCATTGCCCGTTTCGTTCGCCTACTTATTATAACTCCTGGATTGTCTTTCTGTCATTTTTCTTGTTTTTAGTGTCTTCTCTCTTTAGTCCTTTTTATTTCTCTCACCAGTTATCTTCCCCTGGTTAGTGAGACCACCTATGCCGCTTCATCTATGCTATGCTAACGGTTAAGGCCTTCCTAAAAGAGTACCTCCACGGTATAGTCAGCAATGTCCTTTAAGGTACTACTTTTCCTTGTGATTCCTTGTGACTTTACTATGTACTTAGTTAACTAAACTAAAGTTCACAAGAGCTTTGTAAAATTAGTGTAGGGGTTTAAACATGAAAGCATATCTCCTTATTTATACAGTAATAGTAAGCTGCAACTAAGGTAAAACACTAATTTATCGAGCAGCTGAGATATTAAACAAGGCTGAAATTGAGTAAAAACACTGTACCCTTAGTAAACCTTAGCATCTAAGTTCCGCTTATCCACTGCCACGGCGTCTCCTCACCATCGGATTTATACCATCGACCATGAAAAAATGACCGCGGATCTTTCCTCCATCCTTCCACGGGACACGACAACTCCTACAATTAACCTCAATGAATAGCCTCGCTTTCTTTCCCAGATCCTTTCTTTCTACCTTAATATCCATGCAAGCATTCTTCCTACTTCCTCACCTCGACGGCGTGCGCCCCCACATCTTGGTTCTCCGATGCTATTCGAAGGCCAAATTTGGACAGGCGTACCTGAGAGGAGCACTTTAGGACAGCTCGTGGCCATAATACTCACACGTGGGCTATCTTCTCCACCTACATCCTTGCCACTCACTCCTACAACGCCCATTTGAAATATTCCAGTGAACTCCACACCTGCAATATAGTGGTAGAGGTGAAAGGAGCACAACGACAGTAAATTCGAAGAAGAAAAGGATGAAGAGGTTACTACTACAACATATAAAGGTTACTATTTTTATAACAGGGTGCTTAATTAGTATAAGAGGTTAGTAACTTTAATTAACCAAAATACATCTAGGTTTGGGGTTGTATCCAACTTATGGAGTTCTCCACCTCAAGATGAAACCCTGCTCAACAAGTTCTCAGATCTTGTAACTAACGTCGATGTAATTTATGGTTGTTAAACAATACTCACCATTAAATCCTGGCGGCAAGAAAAGAGAGAACCAGTAATTAATTGCTGCCTAAGCCAAAAGAATTCTTAAGTACGAACTAGACCCTCTCCTGCTCCGAGGGTACCTTCTGGTGATTGCGAGGAGGTGAATTCTGACAAAGGAAGATAGCAAAAATAGAAATGTAGGAAGACTTGGGAGATGAGATAAGGTCAAGACTAGCCTCGAATGGACATTAGTGTCTTTGCTGATCCATGTTTCTATAGTTCTGTAGAAATGCGAAATTGATTCTCAACAGTGATTGTAAAACTCTTTATGCTATTAATGAGTTGAATAAATTGTGAGGGGAGATCCTGGAACATTCCTAATGGAGAGGTAACATGGAACTTCCGAGAAGAAAGGGGTAGTTCATGGGATAACTTTTATTAGCATTATCCCTTTCTTCTTTCTATTTATCCACTCCTTTCCTTCCGTTGTCTGCACCTCCCCTCACAGTGGTCTACGGATTGAAAATTCCGTCATTGATTATCCGGTAATTCTTGTTACCATCTAATCCTAATAAAGAGCTGCGCTGCGCCGATGGTAATGGTCGCACAGTCCAGACTTAATCAGGATATTTATAATGACGGTGGAATGTAATTATTTAAAAGATACTAATTAATAATGCCAAAGGAAGTAGTAATGAACTCATGCTTTTATCTTCGGTATTAATAATGGGGTTCCTTTCCTGAGGATTCCTATATAGTGTATAAAGGAAAAAAGTCACAAAGTAGCATAGGAAGTAAGATGGCAAACAAACATACACAGAGAAACGGAAGCAGTCATTCCGCTATTTCTTCCCTTTTCTATCTGGGGTGGAGGTATATATATATATATATATATATATATATATATATATATATATATATATATATATATATATATAATCAGCTAACTTGTTTTTCTAAAATGCTCCATAAATGTTCAATGATGTTGAGATCTTGGGATTGTGGTGGCCAGATAAGGTGTTCTATGTCACTGGATGTTCCTTGTGCCATTCAGCTACAACCTTAGCAGTATGAATAGGAGCATTATCATCCTGGATGATGGCATTTCCATCCTGAAACAATTCCTTAACCAGAGGATGGATCTGATCAGCAATAGTCCTTCCTGACTGTTGATTCTACCATGAAGGAAAACTATTGGGCTGGCGGATTTCCAAGATACGGCCCCCCCTATCATTACAGAGCCTCCTTCATTTTTAACAGTTGGGAGCAAGCAGTCTAGATCAAATGAATCTTTTGGATGACTCCAAACGTATACGGGGCCTGAGGTAGGAAATAAGGTAAAGGAGGACTCGTCAGAGAATATGACCCTTCTCCACTGCTCTTCTGTCCAAATCCGATGGTTTTTACAGCATTCTAAACGCTTTCGAACGTTTGCTTCTGAGATTAGTGGTTTTTGGATTGCAGCCCTCTCGTGGAATCCGGCTTTATGTAACTCCTGGCGAACAGTTTTTGTTGAGACTGGGTTCCGGACGTGATCATTAAGTTCTGCAAAATTCTGGTAGCTGTAATTTTATGTTCTTTTGTAAAATCCGTGTAAGAGTACTACGGTCCCTATCAGACAGTTTTAGTTTCCTTCCTGAGTTTTGCTTTGAAGAGGACGTTTTTCCTTTATTTTCATACGATGTCATTAGTTTTGAGACTGTGCCTCTCAATACGCCAACCAGTTTAGCCGTTTTAGTTATGGTAGCACCTGCCATCCGAGCTCTGACAATCTGACCTCTTTTGAAATCAGATAAATCGCTCATTTTAATAAGTTTTAATAAACTTATTTGGATAATATCTGCAAAAGAAAACAACAATATCAGCAAAAGATGATGTACTTCTATTACACTGGTCTGCGTCGAAAATGTACCTTAGGTTTTCTGTAGTGTTTCTTAATAAAATTGACCTCCTAAATCCAAATCTGGCATCCGTTTTTCTCTATCAGGTCCAGTTTTTTCGATACAGGGGGTGATCATAATTTTACAGTTTATTCATGTCCTATATTATATCAAAATTTCAATAGATTTTGCACTACTGTATTGGCAGTAAATTTTGTGTACATTATAAGTAATTATGTTAATAAGTTTATATTTTTGCAGGTTAGAAATTGCTTAGCATTATAACAACAATAATAATAATAATAGTGGTTTAGTTAAAAATTAACAGAAAATGTAAGAATAGCTCCGACAGATTTTGCTATGTTTGCGGCAAAGTGTGGAGAGAGGGCAAGGACCACACTACGGGCTGCTATTTTTGCATGACAAATCTTGAAAGTAAGCATTTTATCAAATATTTAAACTTTCTGTCTTTTACTGGCTCCTGAAAATGTTATTATTAAGAACTAACATAGTTCACTTCACATAAACACATCATTTAATTAACATTTATGTACTATCTGCAACTCCAAATCAATTCCTTTATGTAATATGCAATTATATTTTCCACAGGTATAAATAAGAAGAATAAACATAGTGTGGCATATCCGGATGTTCCATCTGCCATCAAACCCCTGCCCCATGGTCCAGGAATTCCTATACCTTCTTTCCCTGAACATATAGAAGTCCATGAAGAGATTAATATGGAAGTTGATCAAAATTATGGCACATCTGAGTCTTATCAGGTTTCCACACATGATATGGTCGCAAGACCATTCACTCAAGTTCAGTTAAATGACCTACCTGACCAGGGATCTGAGGCTTTCAAAGGAGAATGCACAACTTCTTGGCTCTCTGGCTCTCGCCTTCGTGAAAGTAATCTTCTTGCTAAATAAACAACATTTTTTTGGTATATAAATAGAGAACAAGAGTTTCGAAGCTATTTTTTACATCATTCTTCCAGCTCTTTAGTATACTGCGCAATATTAAAGGACTTGTTGAGGCCCTCGGAATTCCATACAACCCATTAGAATGGAGATTTTCATAGATTCCTGCAGTAGAATTTTAAAAGCTGTGTTACTGAATATTAGTAATAAGATAGCTTCCTTTCCTATAGGCCATTCAATCCAACTTACTGAAAGTTATGAAAATATGAAAAAAATTGCTGGATGCAATAAATTACTCTACCCACAATTGGAGGGTATATGATGACTTAAAGGTAAGATCATTTTACACTTGGCATTTCTATGCTTTTTGATATTGACATTTTCATTTTTAATTGTTAATATTTGTATACACCTTTTGGTTTTGGTCAACTTACCTTTTACAAGAATGCAAATCTGGAAATCATGAGTCATTTTTTAGTTAGATCTTTTTGTTGAAATGTGTCCCAATAGGTTAATGCATCCTTTTGGGTTAATAGGGAACTTATCTCCATTGAGAAGGTATACAACATAACTCAATAAACTCAAAATAAGATGTACATATATCCAATTAGTTCCAATACAATGATTTAATGCATTGACATACAAGATTTTTCAGTACATATTCATATTTTTATGAGGGACATGGCTCATGGCCGATGCGCAGCTCGAGTTAATCCAATTTATAACGATTCTGCTGCCTACGGTCGGGAAATCTCGTTCCAATCCCTTCAAGTACATCTCTCCTTACGCCTTTCGCTGTCAACTTTATTAAAAGTTTATTATGTTTAACAGTATACGACACCTTCCGAAAATCGAGATAAATAAAAAAAAATAATATAACGTATTAAACACGAGCACTGCCGCAAAATATCATGTTGAATATGGTTAATTAAATTTTGGGACTCTGAATCTTCAAGAATTGGGCCTCTAATAATATATCTGTCGCAACCAGTGACTGTTGGCAGCCCCATGATAGCGACACCTAATAGCCTCACGCCGTTCGAGGCCACCCTCGTTCCACACCAAGTGCCAGTCTTCACATCAACCTCCAAGAAAATCTCCATTCAGGCTAGCTGAAAGGCCCCTGACATGAAGAAACAAGAAGTATTTGAACTTGGCCTTGTTAATAAATAATATTAAGTGTGAACGTTTTTGCTTAACTAACTGCTACATTGGTGACCCTGTAACCCCTCCAAATCTAAAAGTTTTCCAATAACAGAAGTAAAGAAGATCGCCTAAACTTTAAGGGATTACTTTTGATACCATTTTGAAAATCGTAGTCATGTTTGCAGCTTCAAAAATTGCTTGGAATCTGTTCCTTTATTGATTAATTTGTTTAAATTATACATCAGAGTTTTGTTAGTTCGCTTTCTAGTTAAGGTGAATTCGATGCACTTTAGTGGGCTCTATGGTTTTAGATATTTCAATTTTCTTTATATTAAAACTTATTTCGTTTTCACTTGTACATATTAATAGTAGAAAGAATTACAGAATTACGAACGAGTAAAGATTCCTAGATCCACTCAAGGCTAATTTAAGAGAAAAGTTAAAAAGTGGAAGTCAGAGGTGATTGAAAAGTGAAAGGATATGCAAAATGAATTAACTTTTACAATACTTGTTTCTATAAGTTATATTTTAAGTAATATTCATCAATTCTATTCTTAAAAATATTGACTGTAGTGCTTTCAAAGAGATTCATAAGCAAGTTATTCCATGTTTTTGTTATTTTATAAGAAAATAAATTTTAGCCAATTGCAGAGCTAAATCTTTTGTTTGCTAGCTAGTAACCAATATTTTGAGGCTGCATTCAGTTATCTTATTCAAGCTATGAGTTCTAGTTTATATTAGGGAACCTGTTTAATATTTTAAATATCTCGATAAGCTGGCCGAAAAGATACTGTTTTTCCATGGAAAGTAAATTAAGGTGCCTTAGTCTCTTTTAATTTGACTTATTTCTATGTTAGTTCATGAATAAATTTCCTTGGTCGTCGCTGGATGCGTTCCAATATTGCTATGTCCTTTCGCATATACGAGTATAATGACCAAAACTGTACCTCATACTCAAAATGAAGTGCTGCGATTGCCTTATATAATGGAAGAATAATTTCTTTTAATTTAAACCCATTTGCCCTGTGTGAAGCTATAGTAGATCGTTTCGAAAATTTCAGATCAATTGAGATTAAGACACCAGAATCCTTTTCCATGTCGACCGTGGTTAAAATTTGCCCAGCCATATTTGATTCTCTTCATAGATTATCATTACCTATTTGCATTACCTTACGCATTTCAAAGTTAAATTGCATCTTAAATTCTTTAAACCTTTTTACTAGTCTACTCTGTGTTTTCGCAGTCACTTTGGTATTTTGCCCCAGTACTCAGTGTTATCTCATCAGAAAATTTTCAGTAAATTAAGATGGGACCTTGGCTCAGTTAAGATCGTTTATATATATTAAAAAGGTCCAAGTACAGATCCCTGATGCATGGTACTAGTAACCAAAACACATAAGGAACTCTTTGACTACTTGTTTCCAGCTATTCTTTAATACATTTTAATAAAGTGGCCTATTCCGTAGTCTTATAGTTTTATTAAAAATCTGTCATGGGGATCGGTGTCACAAGTCCTTTTAAAGTCAAAATAAACTGCATCTTCAGCTTTATCCATGTCCTGTGTTGTTTTCATTTTGTGGAAAAAATAATCAAATTAATTAAGCCGTGCTGTGAGTTATTTAATAATTTATTGACCTCTAGATTCTCTATAATCCTATCCCTGACAATGGTTTTTAGCCTTGTTTAGTTCTCTGCGAGCTATTTTGTAACAATAGAAGCCTCCAAGAGTAGTATTTAGTCCTGCTCTCATTTTCCCCCTGCCTGGAGGTTTGGATATTATCCTTGCTAAGTTTTGGCGATTCCCTCCATTTATTGTCCTTCTTTATTATTAATCATCTTCATCAACGAATACTTTCATGCTTTGCGAGCGAAGTCATAATTGAAGCCATGCGCTTGAAACGTCAAACACTTTCGCTGCTGTTTGTAAAACTTTCAACGAACACAAACTATTTTTTTATCTTTTTAAATTATGCCAAGACACTGTTTCTGCACATACGAGTATGCCTCATACGAGTACCAGCACACGCGACAAAAAAAACTTGAAAGAAAGAACTCAATAAAAGTGTAAACTCTTGTGGTTTGTAGTGGTCATCACGAATCCTGATGCACCATCATATCCACCGATACCGAAATTTGACCTTAACCGATATCCATCCTTCGTTATTAACGGGTCTACGGCACTTCGAAATATCTCAGTCCATTTCTTCCTTTATCTTCTCCATTCTCCCACTTGTTTCTTCCTTTTATACCCCCTCCATCTTTCCTTTCTTCAGTATTTTTATTGCCACTGAGTTCCCTGCCTTCGTTGATCACCTCGAGCTACCCCCCGCCTCCCTTTTATACCCGTGACGTGCGAAGTCTATTTAAAACTCCTCTGCATTAATGTCCGATCGGCGACAATTTATATCCGGGAGAAGCAGACGCGCATCAGCTCCCGTTGGCCTCCGCTGCAATCATGAGGACGAATGTCGCCCGCTGAGAGCAATTAAAAGTTTCCCACTCGCCCCAATAAAACCCAATAAAATTATCGGTGTTATTGGGTAGGAGTGGTATGGTGGTTGGTGAGGGAGGGAGATACTTCTTCACAGTCATCCAGTGTTTAGTGAGACTAGACCCATAAGAAAACCTGCCTAATTTGTAGGCCATCGCAATTTCCTGATGCCAAAAGGAAATTTATTCGGCCTCTGTTTCTTCCAAATATTTTCACTTCCACTAATTTCACCAATTTCTCTGAGAATCGTTGGTTTTGGCATTATAAAATAGTTTGCACTTTCATTTGTGTATATAAATACTATGTTCGGATTCTTAAGTGTTACCTTAGTCCTGCCGGACCTCATCGATGGTCTTAAGTTTGTACCTTTGAGTTCCCATGGTAATGTGGCGAAATTGTTCATGGTAGAGTGATTTTTTAAGTGAAAACTAACAAGAGAATCTTCCGAAGAAAATTTATAAGGAGAGATCTTTACAAAAGTGGTAACGTTAAGAAAAGTGAAGATGTGTAAAAATTCCTCTTTCGAGCATTGGGACTGCTGGAAGCCACGCAACTAATAGACTTGGGTCCGGGAAAACCGACAATTCTAGGGATGTCAGCTGCAGCATGGCTGTCCAACGCGACTGGTTGAACTCGGTCCTCACAATTAGACCAAATCAAGAGTAAAGAAGGTTGTTAAACCCCCAAAATATGTAATTCTGAATCTCACTCTAGTTTGTTATTGATGTTCATGCAAATTTCTTCTTATGTCTGCCTCCTCCGTTTTCACCGATTTCCTCCCATTGAATTTGTACATTTTTAATCCCTTTAAATGAAGACAAAATATTCTTAATCATTTTCCTCTTCATCTGTTCTAATGTCTGTTCTTCTGTTTGATTCGCCTTGTTCCTCGGCTAGAGGGCAATGGTGTACTCTTTGTTGACCCTTGAGTTCAAGGAGCACTAATTCTTAAACCATCAAGCAGAGGATCGATCCCGTGCTATGGCAGATGCTAATCGCGTGGTGAAAACGATGGATCGATTCATCAACGGCGTAGTTATTGTTTACAAAGTTAATGTTTGCAGTCTGTGCCCCCCCCCCCCCTCCACCCGGGTTCCTCAAATTTAAAAGTAGGCGATTTAAACCAATTTGCCCATAAAACGACATGCTATAAAATAATAATAATGACAATAATAATAATAATAATAAATAATAATAATAATCATTATAATAATGATAATAATGATAATAATAATACTGATAATAATACTAATGATAATAATAATAACCATTATAAGGATAATAATAATGATAATAATAATAACGATAATAATAATATGGTGTTCATACGTTATTCAGTGTAAGTTTTTGCCTCGAACTTAAAGTGCAATAGCAACGAGGCTGCATCACATAGAAAGTTAGCAAAGAGTGATTTGTAAAGAAAGGGGTGTAGATGGGGGAAGTGAAAATGTAAGGAAGATATATAATATTGCAGCATATCTTCCTGCAGGTATTGGAGTCGGTAGGGCAAACTGCGTGTGTCGGGGCCGGGAGGGCACGTGAGCTTTTAGATATCACTCGACATACCCTTACGGGTATTCATTGTAATAAACTGCCGTGGTTCGGTCGTCGGGTATGCTTCCCTTTCAAGGGAACACTTGAGCCATGTATGAGACCTCGAAGCGAAGTTTAACCAAGTTCCTCTCCTTTGAAGGACTCTCCCAACACACCCTCGTGGCAGGGGCTTCAAGTTCGAACTTGAGAGAGGAACTCTCCAGCCCTTTCTAGCATCTCCATCTCTTCAAACCATGAGTGAAGAGATTCGATATTTTATTCATTGTCTTTCACCTCCTTCATTATTTCTCTATTGGGAGATCGTGCCTTCGTTGGTTTGAAGATTTCCTTATTTACAGTTAAATAAGCATGTATTTACTTTTTACAGTTAGATAAAAATCTATTCATTTTTTACAGTTAAATAAACATGTATTTACTTTTCGGTTCGTCATTTCTACTAGTTGCAGCAATTTTGGGGCCGTTGAAGGGAACCAATTACACTTTTGTGGAAAAGCGGTTATAATAGAAGTTGAATAAAAATCGCATTTTTTCACATCTATTTTCTTCTATCTGTCTATTGCCCCACACCTTTTGACCGTGTGTTTCTTGAGAACACAAATGTGCTGAAGGTTCTAAAGATCGTCTCGAAGCCACTTCGAGATTTATATTTACTCAGGTGTTCTCTGGGAGCAGTAGAACTTGAGCCATTTATTCTATTGCTGTTTCCTTTATTTTCCTTTCCCGTTTCTTTTCCTGTTAACCAATCATAAGTCTTTGTGACATTGGCAACGTCTGCCACTTTGCACCAGGTTTTTATGTATCGATTAGATAAATCCTAATCACAGAAAATGTATTAAATAATACAAGATTCTTGCTAAATGTGAGATAAGACTTTCCCCCATCACTACTTCATTCTGCGTGGTTGAAACATGTGGTAAATAAATCCTTCCACTTTAACTTGTGTAAATATATAAAAGCTCTCGACACAAGTTCAATTTTTAATTTCAAAATCTCCCACTGCCACATTTATTCGAAGCTCTATTTTTTATTTATTTTCTCGCCTAAGACTTGAGGAAAAGAATTAATCCACCACCTCCCAGCATCACCACACACGCGTGTATATGTGTTTTATCGCGAAGCTCTTCCTTGTTCGTTTACAGACTGTGTTGCTCTTCCATTGACACACCGACGTAGTATTAGTCAACCAGTTTCGTTCTGGGGTTTTATTTCTTCGTTCAATGCCGACCATACCTCTCGCTCTTCTTAACCCCTACACCACCTTAGCGTTTCCTTTCCCTCACACATTCGTATCGTTCAATTAAGATTTTCCATTGTAACTAGTAGAAATGCCAGCAGGTTTCAGAACGAGGCCGTGTTCCAGCAGTAGGGATCGTTCAGGTTGAGAAACGATGAACGATCAGCTTTGAGATTGGCAACAAAAGGGTGTCTTAACAATCGGATTTAGGGTGCGGATTCCACTCTGAAGAAAAGACGGATTTGTCCTAAATGAAGACTGGGGACGCCTAAATCCAAACCAAACGTAATATCAGACTCATAAACCCGCAAACCTACAACTGAGGCTTCCAATCACTTGAAGGAGGTCACCATTTTTATATGAGAAGAGAGAGCGATGGAGTTTCCTGAGCCGTTTACAGGGGCTTGGGAGTTAATACGGAAAGAGGGAAAGATAGATTGGCGAGAAGGAGAGAGGATGACAGAATTGAAGAGGAGAGGGGTGGGTGGGGTACTGCCCGGGTTTAGATTTAATTTCGGGATGTTCGAATTTAATTTAGTACACGTTTCACGCATACTCGTTTAAGGCACGTGTTAGAAGTGTTAAGAAAAAAGAAAAGATATGATAGATAGATAGCATGAGGAATCAAAGATGTTGCTTAAGTTTGCAGTTTACTGGCTCTGGCTAAGTGTGGAATAGGCTAAATTAAGTGGTTCTGAATCTATCGTCTAGTTTATGGTTAAGTGTAGGTTAGTTTAGGTAAAAATATAAACAACCGAAACCACTCTACCTAACCAAACAATAAGCCTACACTAAGCCACACTAACTATAAACTAGAGAGTAAACCAAACACCTGTCGCTAGTCTACATATGGACTCAACCAGCACAGAATCAATCAACAGACCTCCCTTAATGGGCAAGGATCGAGGATGGCAAAAACGGCCAAGGGCCAACTCCCAACATCAGATCCTAGTTCGATGAAGGAGTGGACGGGAGTAAAAAACCCCACGCCAAGCTGAGAGATTTGGAAGTGTGTTCGCTTCAGAGCTCAAGAGTTTTATATAGCGCTTTTCTAGGCTTTGTAGCTCGAATAGCGCTTTTCTAGATATATATTAAAATGAGTCACCGTGCCCCCCGTGGGTGAATTAAGCTCCATAGTTGATAGATGGTATTGGGAACATCAGTGCTCGAAAATAATAGTTCCTCAGCGAAAATCAACGACGGCATGACGCAGAAAACGTGTGAGGATATATATATATATATATATATATATATATATATATATATATATATATATATATATATATATATATATATATATATATCAGTGGCGTGCAGTCAATGGAAGTAAGGGGAGCAATGCTTCCCCTATTGAAGAAAGGAAAAAGAAACTACACCCCAACAATTAATATGAGAGCAGAATCAATTTTATTCTCACATTTATGCTTGCCTATACTTGTATACGTCATACAGTATCGTTCACTTTCAATCGGACTGGCGTTAGACCCTGATGAGCCCGACTGCAATTGAAGAAATGCATCCTTTCATCGAGGCTTCTACTCTTTTTTTTTCCTCTTAATTTCAATAATAGTTATGCTTTTTGGAGCTTTTGAATGAGTAGTTTAAAATATGTTTTGCTTTTCTTAGCAATAATATACAGTCATTAGAGTTTTATGATCTTTATCTAGATATTCCAACGCCGTGTTAGAATTAATAAAAATATAACCTATTTTTATACGGAAAGGGAAGCAAATTTAGCTTTGCAGTCATCTGCTTGCATCTGGCAGCCCTGCCGGTTGCCAGAATCTAGGAACACATTGACGTAACTATTATTATGCTCTGAAGCTTGAGCAAGTTTTTAGGTTATATTTAAATACTGGTTCTAAGAAGGAAAGAGGCTAAATAGAAAAAACTCTAGTATGGTTAAGCTCTTATATCTTAAGCATTTTATTAATATTCCCAGGATTTTGGTGGGCCTACTAGCATGGTCACCCTTCGTATCTTTGAGATCAGTAGCCCTGAGGCAGTGCTTAGGTAAGTGCGGCGTATTGTTCATTATTTTTTTAAGTGATAATCCACTTTTAAACAAAATGGATGCAAGTGAAGCTGGGAGAAAATGGGATTGCATTATTGAAAATTATTAGAAAGGAATTTTAGTCCGATGACTACTTATAATGAGAGGGAAACCTTTTTTTAAAACAGGTAAACCTACGCCAACACTAGATCTGTCATTCAAAACAGTGTTGCACTCGCAAATACAATGGAGGCCTTTATGATAGAACATCTTGGCTAGCTGTTTGTGCATACTTACAAAAGCTATTTTAAAATTTAAATAAGGTTTTAAAAAATAAAATTTAAATAAAGTGAGTAGCTTACAATTTTATAGTTATTTTTAATGAACAACATATTTACTTTTGTAAAACCTGAATGGCCTTCTCATTTTCAAAAGTCACCGCACGCCATTGATATATATATATATATATATATATATATATATATATATATATATATATATATATATATATATATATACAGTGCCCCGCAAAAGTTTACAACACACCATGAAAAACAGACCTTTATGTATTTGTAAGCACGATAGGTAAATGAAACTTTTATTACTGACAAGATATGTATTCAAACAATAAATTAAGTCATCAGGACCATAAAAAAACATCAATATAGTTTTTTTGGAAGAAATACAATTAATTAGTAAGGCAAAAATTTACAACACATATATCAAGTCGTTTCTTAATATTTAGTAGCATAACGACTGCTTCAAATAACAGCTTGTACCTGCTTAGAGTAGTCTCCTAAGTACTTCTTACATGTGTTTGTGTTAATATTACTCTATTGCTCAATGCACATTTTCTTCAGTTCAGACATGTTTGTCGGTTCTTTTTTGGGGATTCTGAGCTTCAGTTCCTTCCATAGATTTTCGATAGGGTTCAGATCTGGGATTGACTAGGCCATTTTAGAACATTTACACCATTTGATCTAAACTAACTCTGTGTCAGTTTTGTTGTATGCTTCGGATCATTGTCTTGTTGAAAAATCCAATCCTGTTTCAATTTAAGAGAATGCACACTTGGAAGTAGAGTTTTCTTCAAGATTCTTCTATAATTTTCTCCTTTTATCCTTCCTTCTATGGTTTCGATATTTCCAACACCTATGGCACTAAAACAACTCCAGATCATGATTTAGCCACCTCCATATTTTACTGTTGGGGTAGTGTTCTTCGGTGCGTATTCAGTACCTTTCTTTCGCCATACCCTCGGAGCTCCATTACGGCCGAACAGTTCTATCTTTGTTTCATCCGACCAAAGTACGTTGTCCCAAAACTGCAGGTTTACCAACAAACTCTTTGCAAAATTCCTTGGAGACCGTGAGTAGATCCCCATGATACGAAGCGATCGACTAATTATTGTGTCTTTACTCACTTTAACTACACTCACTTCTAAGTCACGCTGAAGTTCTTTAAGAGTAACCTTGGGTGTTTTACTGACCTTTCTTACTAATAATCTCCCATCACGTTCGGTTATCTTGCGAGGACGGCCAGAACTGATCAGAAGAAGGGTAGAGTTTTGAGACTTCCATTGACGTATTATAGTTTTCGAAGATTTTGATCGATTCGTTTCTGTTTTCCCATCGGGCGAATGTTTACAGGACGCTGTCTGATAAAGAATGACGCGATAGCTTATACCAGGCACTAAATTATGTGCGTAGATTAATGTAGAACGTTCTAGAAATTGTAAGAAGTTTCTCCTTCTCGAACATTTATGAGTAAGTGATAAAAATCGATAGGTGTTATAAACTTTAGCGTTACTAATTAATTGTATTTCTTCAACAAAAAACTATATTGATGTTTTTGTATGGTCCTGATAATTTAGTTTATTGTTTGAATACATATCTTGTCAGTAATAAAAGTTTCATTTACCTATCGTGCTTACAAATACATAAATGTCTGTTTTTCATGGTGTGTTGTAAACTTTTGCGGGCACTGTATATATATATATATATATATATATATATATATATATATATATATATATATATATATATATATGTCATGCATACATTAGGACCGGGAGGGCCAACTGCGGATGTTGGCGACGGAAAGGCACGCGAGAATATGTGTCGGAGAGCAGGGCGATTCAAACAGAGAAATGAAGAGTCCTCCGTCCAAAGGCATTTGAGCACGTGCTTTCGGGAAGCAAATTTCGTTTCTGTCCTGGTCAAGTGAGATTTTCTTGTGTATGTATTTCTACATACTCGTTCGTTATGGAACCCCTAAGAATATGTCCCTCCTGCTTCAGCATTGGGGTTAAGTCGGTTTACATGAACTCTTTCCTTCCCCTGATGAATCTCATCAATCGCAATCTTTGCCCTGTTATTGTATCTTGTTGGCGATTTAGAATTTTTCATTAAGCATATTTTAATATAAAAAGTACATCTACAAAAGCACATATACATAAACACATCTACAAAAGTACATACACATAAGCACATCTACAAAAGTACATACACATAAGCACATCTACAAAACAATTTGAAATATTTAGGTAGTTTGTCAAGAAAATATTGTAGGCCCACAAAATGTGATTTCCGTTGGCATTAGCGGCATCGACAGAGCTGATTGTTTTCCACAACTTCTACTCTATCCATCCCTTTTCCATGTATGTCTGCCCTTTCCTACATTCACAACAAGCTGCACACCCGGGAGATGTGGTGGTGGCATCTTTTCTCATAACACTCAAATCCTTTTAACACCAGGCTGGTCTATCCTTCATAACAAGTGTTTGTTGTGACATCGCGTTTCACACACATATATATATATATATATATATATATAATATTGAGGATATGAAAACTTGTAGTTTTCGAAACGTAGTGAAAAATTAAAAGATGCTGCATCCGTTTCTCGTGGCTCTGGGATTTATCCTCAATATTAAATGCAGGCTTCACGGCCGAGCTCCATATATATATATATATATATATATATATATATATATATATATATATATATATATATATATATATATAATATATTACCGAGCAAAATAAATTAACGGTTTTCCTTTATTAAAATCTTTTCAAAAATATGATGAGTATGTAAATTAAATTTCCTTGGTACATAAAGGCATACATTTAATATATGTTATGAAGATTTCATATGATACAATCGTATATTCAAGAAATTATACTAAATAAACTAACAAAATAAAATATTCACACGTGCAAAATACGAGAACGATCATTCACAGAATTGTTTTACAAGCAAATATACTAGAAACAAAACAAAATTTTACAACGATGAAATTCTGGTGTTATTTTGTTCCATTCTTGCTCAATTTTCGTCCATAAATTCATCACAATTGAAGGCTGCTGGCCTCAAACTTTGTCTCCAATGATTTTCCAGAGATTCTAAATTGGATTCAGGTCCGGGCTCTGAACAGACCACCTCATTATTTTGATATCTTCTTGTTGGAAATAGTATTTTACTCGCTTTGTAGTATGGAATGGCGCATTGCCCTAAATAAATACTGCTGGCTGGTTCAGAGATGCTCGGAATGAAGGTATAACATGTTTGTTGTACAAGGTTTAGGTACACATTCGCATTTACCGTTCCAATTATTCCCACAAGCACACTAACACTTTCAGACGAAAACATCCATCATACCATGACCCTGCTTCCTTCATGCTTGGCTGACTTTTTAACACATTTATGGTTAAGTCTTATCACCTGCAGCGCGAATAATAAAGCGTCTACCTTCATATCCAACTAAATTAAATTTATCTCGTTGCTGAAAGGAATTATCTCCCAATCTTTATCCCTCAAAACAACATGAGCTTCGGCATATTCGAGTCTCGCCTTCTGGTTCTTTTTTACTAATAATTGATTTGGTTGCTGGATAACTAGCTTTTAAACTAGATGCTTTAGGCGACTGGACACTGTGAAACGGCTCACTTCTTTGCCACTATTGTTCCTAATTTTTTGAGAAATTCCTGATGCAGTCTGGAAGGGATCCTTGATAGACAGGCGTCAAATAACTCTGTCTTCTCTGGCGGTGGTTATCCGGGATCGACCGACATTTGCAGGAGATGCTTATATTTTATTTTCATTAAATAACTTTACAATAAAGCACACTCTTGGACCTTCGTATCTCTCTTGAAATTTCAAAAAGAGACCTCACCGAAAGTCTCCAAGCCAACAATTCACTGATGGAGCTCAAGAGTCACATTCAGGTGTGATGGTATCTCTGCAGAGTGAATACAACAACAGTATATTCGAGTCTTGCGTTCAGCTTTTTGGTTTATTTGTTTTTTTACTGAGGATTGGTTTGGTTGCTGGAGAACAAACTTGTAACCAGATGCTTTGAGGCGACGGATCACTGTGAAACGGCTCACTTTTTTGCCAATATTGGTCTGATTTTTCGAGAAATTCATGCTGCACTCTCGGAGGAATCCTTCATAGAGAAGTGCTTAATATGTGATTTATAGGCTTTGTTTTGATTGTATTACCTTAGAACGAGCGAAATCACACTCTTTGACCTTTCTACCTCTTGAAATCAGAGATCGAGTCCTCCCCGGTCTTCAAGTAAACAATTCTCTGACAGAGGATAGCATTCAATTTCACGTGTGTTGGCATCTTTGCAGAGTGAGTGCGACAACAATGTCGGTTGTACAGTTCTTACCAACTAAGCAAAATGTTGCCAGATGATTTCAAGGAAATTCTAGCATGTTCCTGAGAGAATCGTTCTCTTATTTTGCACATATTAATATTTTATTTTGTTAGTTTATTAAATATAATTTTTTGAATATACGATTATATCATATTAAATTTTCATAAAATATCTTAAATTCATGCCTTTATGTATCATGGAAATTTCATTTACTTACTCATCAGATTTTTGAAAATATTTTAATAAAGGAAAACCGTTCTCTATTTTCGCTCGGTAGTATATATATATATATATATATATATATATATATATATATATATATATATATATATATATATATATATATATATATATATATATATATATATATATATATACTACGTTTATTTGAGTATGACTGATAGTTCACTCTTCCCCATGGTCATTGTTAAGTGGTGCCACAATTACTTCAATGAGATCTCTTTTGTCATTGGTTGATTGATCTTAAGACGAAACTGAGATAGCCAATCAGCGTCTAAGATTTAGAATGGGCATTATGAGCGCGTTTCTGACATTATTTCTCCATGAAAGGAAAGTCTTTGGCCGCTTTTATGTAGGTAATTCATAATAAAAAGGATCTTTTATTATTTTATAGCAGTATATATACAGGATTAATAAACCTTTATTTGAACATAGTAGTGTACATCCATGAAATAGCCTTGAGAACCAGAGCAATGTGTGTGTGTGTCTACATGCATGTACGCGTGATAGAGTACACACAAGTTGATTTAACTAAGGGAGATCATGAAAGATATGATAAATAAACAAATGATATACGCGGATGAAATTTGCGCTGACTAACAGGTTTTACCATCAATCTGAAAATAAGGAATAAACAAGGAGTAGAGAAAAATCTTAAATTAATAACGAGATAATTTACATATCACTTCTCTCTCTCTCTCTCTCTCTCTCTCTCTCTCTCTCTCTCTCTCTCTCTCTAACTAAAAGCAACACCAATATGATTCCTATTTATAACTATTTTTGAGATTAGACGTCAATTGCATAATTTATAGGTAATAATTAAGCTTCCTACTCCATTGCGACTACATATGTATTAAAAAAATGATAAAATAAAAGCGGTTGTAAAAGAGACAAATATTTATTTGGGGGAAACAGGGAAAAAAATAATGGTAAGGTAAAATTAATATTTTGTATGACCTCTTTAGCCTCAATAACAACCTAAGGCGTTTTTCATAGGAATGTACATGATTCGTGGACGTTACTGGAATGATTTTATTGCGATTCGACCATGTTGCGAGGGACTCTCTTGCGCACATACTTCTTCAGCTCCTTCAACAAATGTCCGATGGATTTCAAATCTGGGATTCAAAAAGGTTATTTGAATACAATAAATGTGGTATTATGTTCGGTATTTCCAATTAGATTTGCTGCTATGTTTGAGATCATTGTCTTGTTGAAAGGTGAAATGGCTTCAAAGTCAAAATTTCCTTGCCGATTGTTTCACATTTTCATCAGCTATGTGCTGATAGTTTTCAGATGGGTTCGAATCTGGGCTTGTGGGGATCCCTTATAGAACATTAAATCTCACTGCTTTAGGCCTCATTATTCTACTAAAGAATGAACTTTGTTTAAAACAAGTAAAAGCCATTGAGGGAATAAAGTAAAATTGGGAAAATGTGTGTGTGAATAGAGGAGTGAGGCGTAGGAAGTGAATACGAACAAATGGGTTACATGTTTCAGGAGAAAAACTACAGCGATGAGGATAAGCAAGGGATGTAGCAGCGAGGACACTTGCGCTGGGTCTTGAAGTTAGGGGAAGAGTTAAACCACAGAGGATCGAACCTCATTAAGAGATGCTATATGAGAGTTAATATAGAGGGACTCTATAACCCTATAATCTTTAAAGTAGTAACAGGAAAGGCTGAAGATTGAAAGGAGGAGACGAATCAATTGCAATTTATGGGTGTCCTCGACTCTTGTGTTTTTTATGTTTGAAATTTACTATTTAATTAGTTCAGAGAGGTTAGACGGAGATTAGTATGGGTTCAATTAGATATTGAACTAAAGGGACTGAGCCTAACTCTAACTAAACTAATTAACATGTAAAATACAAACACATAAAAATCACAATAAACGAAGAAAACCAAGGTGACGTAGCCTAAACTAAATAACATAAAATGTTCAACAAACCTAAATTCAACGATAAGTGAGGAGACTCATGGAGATTCTGCCGAAGCCTATCCTAAATTAATTAATACGAAAAACACCTCAAAATCAAAATAGGTGAGAGAACCATAATGACCTAAAATACCCCTATCCTGACCAATTAACATGTAAAATACAAATCACATATGTGATGCTACCTATTATGGCTTAGACTAAAATGATTAACAATGTAAAATATAAAATCTACTAAGATTAAAATTTAAAATCTAAAAAAGCAGCCATGGTTAAATTTTTATGAATTTTCTGAACTTCGCCAATTATAATAATTTTAAAAAAGAACTCTAAACTAAATTTCCCCCCTTTCAAAATATCACGTTACTAAAATATAGTTATAGAAGATAAATAAAAAAGCAGCCTTACTTAAATTTTAATAAATTTTCTGAACTTCACCAATTGTACTCCATTTTCTTTTAAAACATTATAAAGCATTGGATAATCATATTTATTTTTTTTTAATTAAACTATTTTTTTTTTCAAACTAAAGAAATTCTTAGAAATTACCTTGATAAAAATTTAAAATAAACTTAAGTCATAACCAAACTAAGATGAAATTATTATTCAAATACTCCCAAAAATCCCGTTCTTAAATTATAGAGTTAGTGATGATGATGTTGATGATAAATTGCATGGGGCGAGATGACCAATAATGAACTAACCTAACTTACTTTAGACTAAGCAAATGAACGTGTAAAATTAAAAATCCACAAAATCAAAATAGGCAAGGAAACTGAGAGAGACTAAACTAATTATGATGTTAAACCACAGTAAGCGACGAGACCAATAGTGATCTAACCTAACCCTAGCCTAAACTAATTAGTTAACCTGTAAATAGGACCTATAATCACGATGGAGGAAGAGACCTAAACTGATCATGCTTAACCCTAACCTGAAGTAAATAACATGTTAAATATAAACACCTAAAAATCATAATGGGAGAGGAGACCCCAAAAGAACTAGCCTAACCATATACTAAACTAGTTGACATGTAAAATGCAAATCCATAAATATAACAATATGCAAAGAGACCCATAGTCACCTAGTGTAAACCTAGCATAAACTACTTAACATGTAAAATGCAAACACAAAAAATCAAAATATGCGAAACTAATTCAACTGTAAAATATAAACACTTAAAAATACCAATAGACGAGAAGAGTACCAAAGTGATCTAGTCTAAACCTAAATTAAACTAATTAAATGTAAAATAAAACCTAAAAATCACAATAGACGAGGAAACACATAGTAACCGCTTAAACTAATTAATATGTAAAATACAACCATAAAAATACTAATATATCACCAATAGCGACAACCTAAGCTAGGCCTAAACTAATTAACATGTAACATACAAACAACTGAAGATCACAGTATGCAATGAGACCCAGAGTGACCTGGATAAGCCCAAACCTAAGTTAATTTACATATAAAATAAAATAAAAATTAAAAAGCAAAATAAGCGAATATACCCACAATTACCTAGACTAGCCATAGTCTAAACTAATTAACATGTAAAATACAAAACAAATATGCCAGAATAACTATTGTGGTCGAGAATAAACTAATTAACATGTAAGACCATGTTAGACCAATATTGATCTAATCTAACCTGGCCTAGACTAAGCAGATGAAGGTGTAAAATACACCTAAAACTCAACGATAGGCGAGGAGACCATAGTAACGTAGCCTAATCTTGAGTACACCAGGATCCTGACCTAATCTAATTAACACCAAAAATACAAATACATTAAAATCACCTCAGACTAAGGGATTATAATGACGAATTTTCCCATAGCCTACGCTCGTTAACATCATTAACATGTTATATACACCTAAAAATAGGTATGGAGAACCATAGAGATCAAGACTAAACTAATTAACCTGTTAAATCACCTAAAAATCACAGTAGGCAAGGAGACCCATATTGACATAGCCTAACCTTAAACTAAACTATGTAATTGATGTGTAAAATACAAACACCTAAAAATCACAATAGGTGGCGAGCCCCATAGTGAGCTAGCCTAAACCTTAGCCTAAACTAACTAATTAACATTTTAAATGCATGCACTTAAAAATCACAATAGGTGACGTGAACCATAGTGAAATAGCCTTAACCTAATCTAAACTAATTAACACGTGATACACAAACACTTAAAAATCATGATAGCCGACGAGGCCCATAAAAATACTAAAAAACACTAATTTGGAACAGTTCATTATACTTTCAATGTTACATAATCGTTTATAAACTTTCAACGTTTAATAGGTAAGCAGGTAGTTAGTTATAAGGGATATTCAATGATTAAAAGTGAGAAAGAAAACCGACCAAAGAAGTATTGAACAAGAGAGGAATTGAAAAAAATCATCCTTTTTTAAAAGATTTTCACCTTTTTTAAGATTTTTTTTTCAAATTCTTGAAACGAATTTAATATCCAATGCACATTATTTATTGCATATAACATAAGTATTTGATTAATTCTGGGCTAAAAGGATACAAATGAGATTTGTTTCCTTACAAAAGAAAAGAAAGTCACGCCACTGGACTGATTAGTGCCTGTAGTTTGCCGATGGAAGGGTACTCAGGCTTAGACTAGGGATCACAGTTCTCTGATTTGCAAACCCATGTATTTGCACATCCTCTGCTTGACATATTAGCTGTTTGGTCCTGCATAGTGAGTTGGAGTGCTGGAAAGGCCACACATCCACACTCAGCAACCCTACCAGCCTTCCACCTAGCCGCCGTTCCCCCACCACTCGAGACCCCCTCCCCCCCCACGGTACAGCAATGCGCTATCCTCCCCCACCAGCTCCCATTTCTTTTCTCAGTCTACCCCACAGCCCAGATTACCCCCCTCCCCCCTACCTCCCTATCGAACACGAGAAAGAATAAACGACAAAGGACCGCAAGAATAAAGGGCTAGTTTTCTGCTCACCAAAGAAATAGCTCTTCACTGAAAATAAATCTTAAGTGGAGTTGAGGGTGAGATTTGGAAAGTGTGACTATTTTTTCAGGTTAGGAATGGAAGGGCCAATGTATGGGTGTTTAAAATAAACTATGTTGTTTTTGATACCTAGACGCGATTACGTTGAAAATAACTTTTGTTTATAAAATATCGAACTATTTTGGTAGATATGCAGTCAACTGTTGGGAAGAAATTATTTGAAGAAAGTCTAACTAATCTACTTTCAACTCTTGGTAGTTTGAATTCTTAGACGAACGAAGTAAAAGGTTTCGTGTCCAGCAATGTTGCGGAAGGTTTCCTAAAAAAAATTAATTTGTATTTATTGTAGGAAGGGTAAAATTCCTAGAGTATTATCATACTCACAAACATCCTACTAAGTGTAATCACCCTGTCTCCTTTCAAGATTTCTCGAATCAGTTGACATTTATGGGTATCAAAGCCTATTGTGATTTTTATGTGTTTGTATGTTACGTGTTAGTTGGTTTAAGATAGGTATAGGCTAAATCACTACGGGTCTCATAGATTATTGTGTTTTTTACATGTTAATTAGTTTAGGCTATGGATAGGCTTAGTCACTACGGGACTCCTAGCCTATTGTGATTTTTAGGCTTTGTATTTTACATGATAACTAGTTCAACCTAGGCTAAAGCTATGTCACTATGGATCTCGTCGCCTATTGCGATTTTTAAGTACTTGTATTTCACATATTAATTAGTTTACGGTGTGGTAAGGGTAGGTCACTGCGGGTTTCCTCGCCTATTGTGATTTTTAGGAGTTTGTATTAAACATGTTAATTAGTTTAGGCTAAGTCACTATGGGTCGCCTCGTCCATTATTAATTCTAGTATTAATTCAACACCTAAATAAACCCAATCTAACATAATCTAGCCCTAATCTAAGCCTAGCCTAAACTAAGTAACGTAAAATACAGACCTAAATATCACAAAATGCGACGAGACCCATAAAAGTCAAGTTATGATATTCCTCTATTTTTTCTTCCAGCTTATCTATTATTTCTCTAGAGTTCCATTGCACTGCATTTCAATGAGACTGGATCCTCTCTTATTTCTTTATTTTTTTCTTCCAACTTCTCTATTTTTCTAGCTCTATCCTCTAATTCCAAACCCCATTCAACCCATTTTCGCAAATTCGCCCATCTCCATTCTCACTTTCTTTCTTCCTAGCTAAAGTCGGTCTGCTCAGGTGCAACCCTATTCATTCTTTTCTATTATTTTAATTTGATTGTAAATTGTTTCGACCTTTTTGCTATTTTAAAAAAATCTAGTCAATTATTAAATTATACTTTTACCTCTAATCAAATATTTTACCAAGGGTTCTAGTCACAGATAGAGTTTTAACAGGTTCGGGAGAAGTGTGCGAACTCAGGCTCCTGAGAGCTCTAAGAGGCTTTCTCTTCGAACCATTCGGACTATATATCTTCAAAATATTTTGACTTAGATAGTCACCACTTTCATTATAAACATCTCACAAATTTTCTGGAACCGATATCTTCGTTAGTTGTCGTTTCCCCTTTTCAAGTAAAGAATAATGCTGTGATTTCAGTGATACATCTTGCTTGTTGCCGACATTAGACTTTCATTGCCTTATTTGTGCTTATATGCTTCCTAGTTATCCTCTTTCCTCATTCACACATACCTTTGCCCTGTATGGAGTGATTCAGCCCTAATGGAGATGAGATAATTTTTTTTCCGCTTACACGTCTTCCGTGTCTTCTTTGCTTCTAACACGACATAAATTTACTGCGTGCCCCCAAAATGTCTCAATTGTGATACCCTGCCGTGGTTTTTGTGCGTCGTAAAAAGGTTAGTCGTCATGTGGTATTATATCCGGACCTAAATTCGAATTCACAAAATTATTCGTTATTAGTTAGAAAAGTATATCAAAGCGTGTTGTTCATATCTGTATTTTGAAAATACTGCACTCTATTGAATCGATAATTCTGATAAGTATTACCTCCCTTTGGTTCCTCATTTAACAAAGAAATTTAAGTTCAGACAAGTGACAATGGAAACTGAATCTGCCGGGAGTTTTTGTTTAATCGAGCTTTCGACGTTAAAATTTCCATTGCAATGAGGGAGTGTCCGTGGAGAGTTTGAGGTCAGTTTCCAGGATTTTACGGCTTCGAAACTCAGCTACTAACTTAAGAATGTAATTAGATACATCCGTTAATAATTAGCTGAATTAACTCAAGCGAGACGATTCGAAAACTTAGAATTGTCGAGTACAAACCATTCTTCTGTAACAATTACGGAGAGGCCAACGATGTACATCGATCGGTTCGGAACCACGTAAAGAGAGATTGTTCATCATTATCACGACAGTAGAATATGTCAAGGATAAACTAAGAATGTTACAGTAACTTGAATTATTACCAGAATTAGGGCAACATTAAAACTAAGATCAAAGGCAATTTACACAACAGAGTACCTTAAACGGCTGTTCTGTAATGGAACTTAGATTTGACGTAATCTCTATGAGTCATTTGGAAACTACAAATAAGGACATTTAGAGTCCAAGTTATAAAATGTTTGATAAAGACCGAATGCGAGGTAAATGGGGTTGCAGCTGAATTTACTTGAAAGAAGAATTCAGTTCAACAATGCTACACGTTGCTGCGTGATTATATGAAGCCTGAAGTAGAGATCGTAAAGTAAAAGTCTGCCGAAATTTAAACTAATATCACAATAGTTTAAAGGAGACTGACTCAATCGGAAAGCGATGGCAAAAACCTCTTTGCTGCTAATCTTTATTCAAAAGAACTTTCTTTTGTAAAAGGTCGAGTGACTCACGTGGGGCCCAAATCTATTGGATTTAATCCATGCCACGAACGAGCACATAGTGGAAAACGATTAATTTTATGACCCACTGCAGAAAAGTGACCATGACTTAATAAAGTTCAAAAATGGAAATCATAACAACAAATAATGAGAGGCTAACCCTCCCCCCCTCCCCTCCCGCCTAGATCAGTAACCAAACCATAAATTTAATTCGAGAACTAAAACAAGAGGAAAGTCCCTCCAGTGACCTGCGGCGTTTTGTGTTAAGATGATAAATGGTTATTGCATTGATGGTTTCTCATGGTTCAAATCGCTTACAAGTGCCTTTGAATGCCTAAATGCGTATTCTGCCACTAGATAGCGCCTCCCAGCGCCAACTCTGATGGCAAATTTGAAATTTCCAGGGTGAATAACCATATGTCCCACAGTCATATGGGTCATTTCCTTGCTCTAAATGGGTACAATTGAACTTTACACCTTTTGATAAAAAAGTGACGCCTAGACCTGGCGTTTCGCCGCAGGTAAAAATACCAAGATTTTTTAAAACACGACTCGGAAGTGAATAGAGCAAGATATATATTATAACGTAGGACGGTTTGGCGGAACATTAAAAAAAAATTATAAAAAAGATCTTGAACAAAACTTTAAGTTCAAACATGAACCTAAGCGTTTCTATGGTTATGTAGTTAGCAGAAAGCCTAGGAGCAGAGCAGGTGGGTCCTCTCACTGACAATCCCCAAATCAGAAAAGATTTTAAATGAGTACTTCGTAAATTTTAGTGTTGATGACTTGTCACGACTCTCCATACTAAATGAAGAAATCAATTTGAGGCAACAACAAATTCTCTGCGTCATACGAAGAGAGTCAATTAGGGGGAATTAATTACACATATAGAAATAAATATGAAACGATCGAAAGCCTCCCCGGCCTGAGTGCGTATACCCAACTTACCTTAGGGAGTTAAAGCACAAAAACCAATGTGCACGATTTTTGACTGGTCTATTCGGGACAGGGTGGTCCCAATATACGTCATAAAAGCAAATATCGCTATGTTTTTTGAACGAGAGAAAACCGATCCTAGTAACTTTCATCATATTAGTTTAACGTCAACAATTAATCACCATTTTCTTCGAATCGACAATTAGAGATTAGATAGTGGGTCAGTTCCACTCAAATAACCTCATCATGTAGATAAATCATGGATTTAAGCGAGGATGTTCATTTTAAACTAATCTACTGGGACTCTTTTCATTAAAATGATTTCTATCTACAGTTAGCCCAAAACAATGTATATAATTTACCTAAACTTACCAAACCCTTTGATACAGTGTACATAAGAGACTCATTGAAACTTAGCTAAAATGGAGTAAATTTGAACTAGGCTCCAGTCTCTAATGAACTTAAAATTCCACTTGGCGCACGTTTGTTCATTGTATACATAGATGTCCTTGATAACGAATTGATCAGTCAAATTTCCCAATTTGCAGATGACAAGAAAGCTAAGAACCAGGCCATTTATTACAAGCGATGTGGAGATGCGACAGCGAGACCTCGATAAAACTGTCGAGTGGGCAGATAAATGGTGGATGCATTCATTTAGGATGTCGAACTTTAAAGTAGATTACGAAATTAGTGGCCAAATTCTAGAGACAGTTACCATAGAAAGAGACCGAGGGGCTTTTAATTTTGGAAGACCTTAATATGTCAAAGCAATGCGCCGAAGCTACTAAAAAAGAAAACAGGATGTCGGATACATTGCGCATAACTTCAATTTTAAGTCAAAATATATCATTCTGTCTCGGAATAAATCCTCGGTTCGTCTTCATCTCGAATACGCAATGTAATTTTGGCACCCCTTCCTGAATAAAGACGTAGCGCTGTTAAGAATAGGTGAAATGTAGGGCAGACAAACTAATTCATTGCGTAAGAATAAACCGTACGAAGAAAGAGGTCGATCCTTAGACCTATTATCATTTGCAAGTAGGCAGTTACGTGGACATTTGATTGGAAACTTTAAAATACTGAAATGATTCAGTAATATTGATTAAATATTACTCTTAGAGGTTGATGAGAGAGCGAACACTTGTTAAAATGGATATAAATTGATAAACGAGCGCTACAACACGGCCATATCTCAAAATTACTTCAGTTATAAAATTACACGAACGTGGAATAGTCTATCAAGCCAAGTATAGTCAAAAGCGCCTCAGTCAAAGTATAAAAATAGATTTAACGAATATTTTTCAAGGGTAGATATTATGTAGTAGAAAGCATAATTCTAACGTTAGTTAATATCTTTGAAAATGGAATTGAAAATAAAGTTTCAAATATTAATATTACAAAGTAGTAATAGACTTACACAGTTGCGAAAGTCCATTGAAGAGTAAGAAGGCTAGCACGAAAAATGATAAATAAAAAAATTATACCATCGAAAAGTGAAATAAAGCATGTGTACAAATGCGTTTTCCGTATTTCTTTCGTCATCTCCTATCACTTTACCCCGGTCTTCTTCTCCGCTAATAACCGAGGATCTGCGGGAAAAAGATTTTTCATATTTTTGTGATGTGATTGTGTTTTAAAGGTGGTTCATTTGGCTTTTAGTCCATTATATCTCTTCACGAATCATAGATGCATACGTGAGGTAAGTGTGCTTCCATACTCTATGAAGTAGTAACAAAAAAAGAAAATCAATAAAACAAGGATGATTGTTCTCCTGGTACACTTGTAGATAAGCGTGTATCAGCAATTCTCGACCTAAGATCAAAGGTAACGGCATGAAATTCGGGCCTCTTTAAATTGTATATACGTATATGATCTGGTTTAGTTTTGGAAGGATCTCTGGGTCTTTGCTCGTCTGTAGTTCTCCTTCTTCTTTGTCTCGCTCCTTCTTACTCTCTCCTACTCGCACTTTATTTTTTACATTTTCACTCCTATGCCCTTTTATTGTTTACCTGTTCCTCTCTTCGGTTTAATTCGAGGGATCCTCATCCCATTTTTCGGCGAAAGGGGGAGAGGGGGTGTGATAGAAAGTGTAATCACAAGTTGAAGTTGTGTTCTGGGATTCACTTGGTTCTTTCTTCGGACATTGTTCAGATATCATTTGTTCGGAGCTTTCTTCGGCTCTTTATTCGTATAATTCTTCCAACATCTTCGGGGCCTTCCTCAGATTTTTTTTTGAATTATTCTACAGGATTTTTCTTAGGATCTTTGTTCGGAACTTTATTCGCATATTTCTTCGAACATTTTTTTTAGCTTTCTTCAGCTCTTTCTTTGAATCATACAACGGATCTTTCTTAAGGTGAGAGTTCGGAGTTATGTTCGAACATTTCTTCGGACCTCGTTGTAGTTTTCTTCAGCCATATTTTCGAATCATTCTTCGGAGCTTACTTCGGATCTTTGTTTGTATATTTATTTGGACCGCTTTTGGGCTTTCCTCAGGTCTTTCTTCGAATAATTCTTCGGTGCTTTCTTCGGGTCTTTGTTCGTATATATTTTCATACCTCTTTGAGACTTTCCTTAACTTTTCTAATTATTCTACGGAGGTTTCTTCGGATTTTTGTTCTGAACATTTTTCGTAATTTTATTTTTGCCTTTTGGGGTATTCTTCAGCTCTTCCTTCGAATCATTCTTCGGGAATTTATTTATATCATTGTTCTGATTTTTGTTCGGATGATTCGTCTGACCTCTTTGGAGGGTTTCCTCAGCCCTTTCTCACATCTTTCTTCTGAGTTTTTTTCGAGTCTTTCTCCGGAACTTTGTTCGTATATTTATTCTGACCTATTTTGGACTTTCTTTAACTCTTTCTTCGAATCATTTTTCAGGCATTCCTCGTATATTTGTTCGGGGCTTTGTTCGTATAGTTATTTAGACCTCGTTGGGGTTTTCTCAGCTCATTCATATATTCATTCTTCGGAGATTTGTTCGGATCTTTGTTCGTATATTTTAGGGACTTTGGGGGGGCTTTTCTCAGCTCTTTATTCGTATCCTTCTTCGGATCTTTCTTCATGTAGTTGTTCGGAGCTTTGGGGGTTTCCTCAACTCTTTCTTCGGATAATTCTTCGGTCTTTTCTTCGGATCTTTGTTCGTATATTTATTCGGACTTCTGTACGGCTTTTCTCATATCTTTCTAGGAAGCATTCTTCGATGGTTACTTTGGTTCTTCGTTCATTTATATATTTGGACCTATTTAGAGCTTTCATCAGCTCTTTCTTCGAATCATCCTTCCTAGGTTTCTTTGTATCTTTGTTCGCATCTTTGTTCTGCCCTCTTTGGGGCTTTCCTCAGCTCTTTCTTCGAATCATTCTTCGGAGCTTTCTTCGGTTCTATGTTCTTATCTTTGTTCGTTTATTTATGTAGACCTCTTTAGGATTTCCTATCTTTTTTCCGAATCATTCTTTGCGAGGGAATTCCATGCGACTTCCATGCGCTAGAGAAAATTCTAGAATTTGGTTAGGCTTAAATTGGTAAGTCTTCCCCCCCCCCTCCCTATCCACAAGTGGTAGCCTCGAACCGCGTCCACCACGGACCACCTTTACGCGGGTTAGAATCACCTCGGCGTGAAGATTCGAGGCCATTCGAGAGTAGCACTGTTTCCCCCACCCCCGCGGAGGAAGCCTCGGATATATATAGGGCTCGTCTTCCATGTGAGAGACACAGAGTTGAGAAGTCTCGCCCGGACCCAAGGAGATTCCCCTAGTTCCAAGTCAGGTGCTAACAACAAAGCAAAGTGACGAGTGAACTTTTTTGTCTGTTGGAATTATCTCTAGCCAGTGAGGTAATTCCATTTGACGATCGCCACCGAGCGATTTTTCCGACTCCACTCATCAACTGATGTCGAAGCTCTCCGCGTTCCCTCCTCGTTTTCGAGTGGCCAAAATACTCTCCCCTGGACCGTACGTTACCACCCCCATCCTTTGGAGAACTGTCATCACGTCAACTTCCCACTCAGAAGCTCCGAGCGCCCTCGCCCCCACGTTTATTGCCTGCAGAAGACATCCGTGAAGCCTTAACCTGACGTCTCACCCGGAATCCTCCGTAAGCCAACCCCTCTACCCCTTTAGCAACCCATTTGAATAGTCTTCTTCTGTAATACATTAATTTATAACTTTAGAGTCTGACACATAACTCTGCAATTTTCCCCCTCATTTACCAATTTAATTTTGCCCATTTATTCTCTTATTCTATGTAAATAAAATTATATTTTTTTACATGCCTCTTTAAATAACCTTGAGCTTAGCCATTGCCCAAATTTTACCTGACCTCGTTGCACTCTTTCTCGCTGTTCCGCGCGTCGAAACTCGTGGCGTTCCGTCCCTTGTCGGTTCGCCTTTAAGTTATTGGTCCCTCCCCCATAGATATAATATGGTATTGATATAATTTAATGTCATACCACGACATTCTTTCTTATTTTTTCGGATCTTTGTTTGCCTCTTTGTGGATTTCTTCAGCTCTTTTTTCAACCCATTCTTCGGGGATTTCTTCTGAGCTTTGTTCTTATATTTCTTCGGAACTTTGGAGGTGTTTTCTTCATCTCTTTCTTCGAATAATTTTTTGTGATTTCTTTCACATAATTCCACATCAACAGTTAAAGCAATGCATTTCTGGATCTCGCAGGAAATTACTTTTGTTTGTAGTCTCAAGACTCCTAACACATTCAAATGACTAAGGTAGCCAGTGACGGGTTGAAGTTATCTTTGTATTTATCACAATTTTTCTGCCTTCTTTTTGATTTATTCATTTTCTCTGTCTGTCTGTTCTCTGCCACTAAATTCTCCCTTGTTACGCTTGATTCGTTATATTCATATTAAGTAAGTCCGCCGAAGTCAGGCGGATGCACTTATAGGTACAAGTTATTTTTCTACTAACTTGTTACCAAACAAATTAAATTAACTCTCTCTTGCTAAGCTTTTAGGATAGACGACTTTCTATAGAAGTCCTTTCCAACGTTGCCTCTTTCCATTGCTTGTTTTTATGAGTGGACCTATTGGTCCTCATTGGTTTATATTCTTCATTTTCTTCATCTTCGGCTTGTTCTTTACTTCCCAAGGTAGGTTAAAATCCCTGGACGGATTGTTACCTCTAAACCAGACATGGGACCGTTTTCATTACCATTGGTGCGTTTCTGGTCCAAAGGATTGGCCACGCGAGCGAATGAATCTCTAACTTTTTAGTTCTTCAAAGCTTTGACATGTTTAGAATTAGCAGACACATTCGACACGAGACATTGATTAATCACATGAATTATAAAGAATACTGTGAAATTTAAATTCAGATTTATCAAGTCTAATGTGCAGATGCGTCAGAAATAACCTTAATATTGTGTATATTCTGACTCCGTTAGGGAGCGATTAAATATACACAATGTAACAAAGCTTTTACTTTTTTCTCGTTTCTTGATTAAAAATGTTATTTTACAGTTATTCGTAAGTAAATTAAATGAAAATGGCCTATTTTAATCCCAAAACTTTACTTTTGTTGGTAAGGCGTTGAATTTCGAAACTTGCCTCTTTGGAAAATAATGCTAGGAGATTATTAATTTTGGAAAAAATTGAGAATATATAAAGGGCAGTAGGCTTTAATATTTTTTAAATAATGGTAGAAAATTTTAAATTTTATTTTAAAAAAACATTGAAATGTAGAATAGTATTTGTTTTATGAAATTTTCGAAGGCATTTTAGATTTAATGAGAAATTTCTAGAGTTAGTAGAATTGTGTGAAGTTTCAAGAATGTTACATAACTTGCTAGAACACATCCCTGGAAACTTCCAGAACCTTCCGTAAGATTCTGGAATATTCAGAAATATTTATACATGGATTAACAGATTTGCTATCATTTCAGTTCTAGCTACCATAGTGAACACATCAGAAGAGAAATGGCATCAAAAAGCAGCAATCATCCTCCAGATGCATTCTGTTATATCTACAGACAGGTCATCAAGACAAGAACCAAATATTTTGGTGTTACAGCATCTATGAGGATGTATGAAGCTTACAATGCATACTTTGGAATGTCAGTTGGGGACCAAGATAAACCTTGGCCACCTCACTTTGATTGTGAACACTGCAAGAATAATTTGGAAGGTAAGAAAACTGTTTGTTGTAAAGAGTCAAATATTAAATGTCACAAATATTTAATCTATTATGTGTGTTTGTAGTCAAAAGAGTTATAAAGTATATTCTTTTACTTTTACACGATGATATATAGGGGGAAAAAGAGCCATCAAGTTCGTCATTTCAAGGATTTGGCGTGAACCCACTGACTACTCAAGCAACTGCTACTTCTGCATGGTGGACCCTTCATAACGTCGAACTGGGAAAAATGCACCTGCTATTTCCTATCCCGATCTTTCATCCTCTATTCCACCAGTGCCAGGCACTGCTGATCTTCTTGTACCTACCCATCCAGAAAGGAATGAGACACTCTTAGAAGAAAGCAACAGGTCATACAAGTCAAATGCTGAGATTTTGATTTCCAAGAATAAATAGTGGGATTTGGTGGATGAAAATGGGCAAGTACCAAACCAAAGGAAACATCATAAACACTTCTCAAGCTTCTTTAGTTATTAAGCTGGGCTATGCTATTGCAAAGATGTATTTGTTTCATTTGATGCAATTGGAATTACATGTAATTTAGATGAATGCAGTCTCTTCATTGACAGTTCCTCTAGAAGCATTAAAACTGTTCTTCTCCATAATTGGAATAAGCATCTATCTCTATGCTTGGCTTATTTAGTAAATCTTAAAGAGAACTAAAACAGTGTCAATCTTCTGCTACAAGATTTGAATTATAACGAGTATGGCTGGAAAGTGATTAAAATTTAAAATGTTAGTATTTTTATGGGTCTCGAAGAAGGTTTTACCAAGTTTCCATGTAATTTCTGTCTTCGTGACAGTAGAGATAGCACAACACATTACTACAAGAAGCACTGACCACAAAGAAATGAATTCTCCGTTATAGAGCATTATGTCAAACATGAAGAATTGATAGACCCTCAAAAGTTGTTGTTTCCTCCATTACCTTTAGAATGAGATCGGATGAAGCAGTTTGTTAGAGCTCTCAACAAAAAGTCTGCAGCCTTCAAGTACCCTTAAATTTCCTTCCTAAACTCTGATGCAAAGTTGAAAGCTGTTGTTTTTGTTGAACCACAAATCAGGGAAATCATATTGTTCAGGATTCGCGAAAAGCTTATTAAAGAGGAAAAGGAAGCCTGGAAGAGTTTTGTTTCGGTGTGTTAGTAATTTTAGAGCAACCACATGGCTCACAATTATGTGGAACTAGTTGAGAACTTAGTGAAAAGCTATGCTCAAATGGGCTACATGATGTCCCTGAAGGTGCACATCCGTGATGGCTATCTTGACCATACTCAGAGGGGCAAGGGAAGCACTACATTCAAGATATACTAAAATTTAAAAAAAAACATATAAAGCACTATACAATGTAAACATGTTGGAAGACTACATTAGGGCTCTTGTAGGCGAAAGTGATTTACATTAGAAACGGAAATCGAGGAAAACTGTTCACTTCTAACTGTTTTACTTGATTTCTATACAGCGGCAATAATGATTCGGAAAATTAGGTTTCTATCACAAAACTTGCAGTAGCTTCAAACCAAATAATGGTAAGTAATGTATGATAAATTAGAGATATAAAATAAGTATAGCTATAAGTTGTATATGTTAGAATGGATGAAAGACAATTCTCCGTACACCAGAGATAATAAATCTAGGCAGTTTTTGGAGGCTGAACATATTGACGTGATGAACTGCTATGCGCAAAGCCATAATTAAAACCAGATAGAAAACCTATGGAAGATATTCACTGAAAAGGTGATGGCAAAGATTGGAACAAGAATGGAATAAAATCTAACCCAAACACTGAGACAAATTGCTGAACTCATGCGGCCGAAGATGTGCTCAAGTCATTCTGAATAAGGACCAGATACTTTTTAATATTTTTTTCAATTGTCTACTCTAGGGAATAATTGCTTTCTGGTTTTATCTGCATTTATTCTTATGGTTCTCTAGTTTTGGACGCATCCGAATAGACATTACTTCTTCACAACTTTTTAGGGGCTGTTCTATGAAATGAAACTTAAACACAATCGGAGGCAAATTTCAAATAATATTTTTGAAATTTTCATGGGAATTAAACAAATATTTTCAATAAAATGCAGATGTTAGTATTTTGTTCTCTACTTTTTGACGGTACTGTAAACAAGAATCGAAATTCTGAAGTAGAAATGGACACGACACATCTCTAGAAAGAACGACAAGAGGGGCGAAATAAACTTTAAACTGGACACCTTAATACACAAAGAAAGAAGACACTGCAGGTGAGAGTAGATGAATACGCTCATCACCAGGGGTAACTCGCAAACTCGAATGTTAGAATGTGATCCGCAGAAACTGGTGAGTTAGGCCTTAACCTCAACATACCACACAGTCAATATCAGCTTTAACTTCATAATAAAATCTCTCTCTTCCTCCTTGCACCGCTTTTGTGTGTATCCTATATTCACTAAAATTCAGTTGGCGAGTAAAATTGCGATCGAAATTCACCCGTTTGTACATATAAGAACTGACAATTTTGAAGCTCCACAACAGCCCCCCCTGAGTGCCGAGGTCTTCAGACAGACACACCTTTATTACAATATGGATACACACAGTGAGCCGCAGGTATACACAGTTGGTAAATGGGGTCCTTTAAGCTTGGCTTGACGAGCCGGGCGGTGTATATTCATACAACGCAATAGACTTTATACTTGATTAATGATCGCGATTCTGAGAATTGAATGAAATCGTGAGAATCCAAGGCAACTTGAGAACCCAGTCGGATTGGGCCAATGTATTTGTCATATAAGGTTATAAAATACCTCAGTAAGTAGGATCCATTTATCACCGAGCACGGCTCGCACCTCACCTCAGTGTGGTCCGGCTGCGAGAGTGCATAGCAAACCGAACGAAACCTTTTGACACCTTTACTATAATACCCGAAAGAAGCCACTGCTGAACGAAAAATAAAGGGAACAATGGTTATCCAGGGTATTTTTTGAGCGGGGGTTTTCTTTATGCTTCGTCAATCTAAAGGTTGATAATAATGATAATACGAATTTTCAGTCTAAAGGATTTACCCTTACGGAAAAAATCCTTTTTTTATTCTATGGGGTTACAATGACTTTTGTTAAGGCTCCTTTGGTGTAATGGATTGTGGAAGTAAGCAATTAATTTAGATTTCAACTTACGTTAGAGATTAATGAAATAGAACTTAAGGATATTAGAGTATAACCCCACGGTTATAGTCACCAGCCAGCTCAGTCGAATCTGGGGCTAGTTTCTAGTTTTCTAGTGCACCATTAGGTATTCCTAGTTGTCTCTGTAGTATTTGTTGATTTGTACCTTTTTCTAAGGTTTTAAAATATGCCATCCAACATTCGACGAGCTTTAAAATTTGCCATCGACCAAACGTTAATTTTATATTCTCCAAAGTATGACGAACTCTAAAATATATCGCTCAAGCTGGATATGTTTAAAATATGCCCCCAAGGTTTGACGAAGTACAAAAAAAAATGGCATTTAAGCTTGAGCAATGTTAAAAATATGCCCTAAGTTTGGACATCTTTAAAATATCATCTCCAATTTTGACAAATTTGAAATATTGCGTCCATGATTTATCGACGTTTCAAATATGTCGGGGAAAGTTTGCCAAATTTATGCCCTTGGAGGTTTAGCGAGGTTGGAAAGGCACCGTTCAAAGTTTGTTAGGGTATGAACTGTGCCCCCAAAGAGTTAGCGAGATTGAAAACATGGCATTCGAGGTTTGACGAGGTTTAAATAAAGACTCTCAACAATGAAAAATTTTTTAGTAATGCTCTCTTAGGCGGAGGTTTAAAATAAAGCATTCGGTATTGTCCGAGGTTTAAAATATTCCCATCCAAGGTATAAGGGAATTTTAAATATCCTCTAAGAATTAGCAAGCCTTGATGAATGTCTTCAAGATTTTACAGCATATAAAACTGACTTTCCAATATTTGACGAGCTTTCAAATATGCTTTTTAAGTTTTGATGAGCTGAAAAATACTCCTATAAGGTTTGGTGACGCTTACAATATGCCCACCAAAGTTTGGCAACTTTTAAAATATGCCTGCAGGTTTGGTGTCATTTAAATTATTCCCTCCTAAGTTAGGTGAGTTTTAAAATATGTTGCCTAAGGTTAGGCGAGATTTAAAACATGCCCTCCCAGATTTGATGAGATTTAAAACAGAACATTCAAAGATGGACGGAAATTCAATTAAACCCTCACGTGTTAGACGAGGCTTAAAATATGGCATTCTAGATTGTTCGAATTTTTACATATGCCCTCTAAAGGTATAAGGTGAATTAAAATATTATATTTAAGATTTGTGAGAGTTAGAGTGTGCCGTAGAAGGTTTTAAGACATTCAAAACGTGCCCTCTAAGGGCTTACGAGCTTAAAAATATGCACGTCAAGGTTTGGTGATGAAAAGAAAAAGTTATTTCCAAGGTTAAATGTAATAAAAAAGTGTGCTCAACAGGATTTGGCGGTATTGACAATATGCCTTCCAAGGTTTAATGACGTCTAAATGTGTCCTCTAAGGTTCAGCTACGTTTAAAACATCTTTACATGATTTAGCGACGTTTATAATATGAGCTTAAAGGTTTGTCGACATTTAAAATATGCCTCTCAAGGTTTGATGATTTTTAAAGTACTTGTATAAGTATTTCTTCCAAGGTTTGGTGAAGTTTGGAATATGCCACCCAAGGATCGCCGTAGTTTGAAATATGCCCTCCAAGGATCGCCCTAGTTTAAGATATGCCCTCTAAGGCTTGCCGTAGTTTAAAATATGCCCTCCAAGGTTCGCCGTAGTTTAAAATATGCTCTGCAAGGTTCGCCGTAGTTTAAAATATGCCATGCAAGGTTTGCTGTAGTTTAAAATATGTTCTACAAGGTTTGTCGTAGTTTAAAATATGCCCTGTAAGATTCACCTCAGTTTAAAATATGCCACCTGAGGTTTGCTGTCGTTTCAAATATGCCCTCCAATGTTTGGCGAAGTTTATAGAATGGGCGCAAAGGCTTGTTGACGTTTAATAGGACCTCGTTGGTCACGTCTGACGAGCGTCATGGATGGAGGTCATCTTAAAGGGAACCACAACCATGGTGGAACTCCCTATTCCAGCAAGCAATGGTTGCATAGGAAGGGGCGGTGTCGGTGTACACTGCAACCATGCGTTCATGGATCTCTTTTGCACTCTTGCCTTCCTTGGTCAAAATTTGATCAGTGCGCGGTGCTCAACCTTCTCCATTGTTGAAAAAATTGTGACTTACGATCTGCGATCAGCTACTGCTTCTTAAATAGACGAGGCAGGAGCGTGCGGTTGCAGGTCTTGACTTGTCATAACTTGTCCTAACACCCCCACAAACCGCCATCTCCCTTCCTCTGTTTTGCCTTACCGATTCGCAAAGCTTATTGACCGCCCCTCGTATACTCTTCAAAGGGTATTGACGTTTAAAATATGCTTTCCAAAGTTGGCCGATGTTTAAATCTACCCTCCATCGTTTGACGAGGTTTAAACTGTCGCTTCGAAGGTTTGAGGGGGTTTCGCATGGTAATTTTGTGCTCTCTTTTTTTACAGGTCTAGCTTTATTGTGTTACTTCAACTTCCATCTTTGTCTTTTCGAGTCAGAGTTGAGGAATAACTTCGGGCCTAGTTAGAAGTTCCTCGCGTTGATTCTTGAAGGGTTTGTATCTGTTATCACATAGGGCCAATCACAACACCGCTGTCTTTCCTCTCCCGTTTTCACAACTAACGCTCTTCTTCGGTCAAAGGAATTCTGGCGACGGGAAGTTGTAGCCACATATACAAGCCGCTGGACGGATTCCCTTTCACATGTTGAGAAGAAAATTAAGTACATACTCGTATGTAGATCAATGTGTACCTTTTGTTTAGTAATAGTGGAAATAATAAATAACGTTAAATATTGATAGTGTTAATATTTATCAAATATTTCGCCAATTTTCCATTAGTTTCACATGGCTTTGCCCTTTCCATTTGAATCCAATTTCTAAGAACTATGATTTGCGCATTCTATTTCTATCGAATTTCTATGAACTATGTTTTGCCTTTTCCATTTCTATCGAATTTCTATGAACTCTGATTTGCCCTTTCCATTTCTTTCGAATTTCTATTGACTATGAATTGCCTCTTCAATTTATATAAAATTACTATTCCCTTTTCATTTCTATCGAATTTCTCTCGAACTTCTATGGACTATTATTTGCCCTTTGCATTTCTTTCGAATTTCTATGAATTATGATATGCTCTTTGCATTTCTTTCGAATTTTTATTGACTATGATTTGCTCTTTCCATTTCTATCGAAGTTCTATGATTTATTATTTTCCCTTCCATTTTCTATTTAAATTTATATCCATTAATTCGCTCAAACCTTTAAAGCTCGTTAAACTCATAGACAAAAGAGGGACTGGAGAAAGAGAGCGTCAGAAATGTGTGAACAAAAGTGGAAGTATGAAAATCGAAATTTTATCGTCACCAGAATTTCGTCCCCCTTCCAAAATATTTGAATTCGTTACAGCCCAATTCTATTCCAATCGTGATGGAAATTTTTTTCGTACCAAAAGATGTGGTGCGCAGTGATAAGCTCATGTTTTGCTGTCGTTCGTAGGTGCGAGGTTTCTATTAGCCAGAAGATGCACGTGCACAAATCTTTCACTTAATCTCTCACGAATTACCACGTTCTACAACAGGCTTTGTTAATTATCAAAGTCTTCTGTGGTTTACTACTTTCTTGTTCATCTTTAATTTAACATTATATAGGGTTCGTAATTATCACTTGCTTCTGTATGATTTCTCAAAGTGCCTGAAAATGCCACGAAACTTTGAGTAATTCACGTACCAAAGTGAATTAGTCAACGTCAGTGCATTCTCATTTAATTTGATCAGTTAATAGTTGAATTTTTTTTCTAATTAATTGTTTTGTTATGTAATTACACGAAAAGTTCTAATCCACTTCACTTAGAAACAATTATTAAAAGAAACTTTCAAAAGGCAGGTTTGCAGATAAGTAAAGCAGCAATTACTCATACTAATCGAATTTAAATTTAAGTTAGTCTCTTTGTTAATAGATCTTCTTTGTTATTTATTTCTTTACTGGATAAATCCAAAATTTGATGTAAAAAAGTATTTTATCAACTTCATTAATTGTATTAATTAATTGACACCTGACTGGACTTGAGCGATGGTATGTATATTATTTAATTTTAGTTCAAAGATAAACCCCAGATAACCTGTAAATGCTAATATAATTGATTTTCTACACTTTATTACAATTGAGTTTTTAAATTATATTCAAATCACTTTAAATTACTACAAAAACATGTATTTACTTTATATTTGGTCATCTTATAACAGGTGCGGAGAACCTTTATAAGTGTGGGTGCCAAAATCGGTCTAATCTTTCTAACAAAAATTCAATACGTGGCATCCGAAGATTTAGAGAACACATTACTAGTATTTGTCTTCTTTTAAGTATCGCAAGATTCTTTGTTAATGATATCAAACCAGACTGCAGAGGTAAAATCAAGCAATATTGAAAGTAGTTTTTTAGGCCATTTTTTTTAAATGAGCATAGAATTTAGCGCCTTTGGTCAATGAAAATTAATTAATTAAAGTAATTTAACCATGTTGATTACATGCATCTTTTTAATGCTGTTTAAGAGTGTAATTATAGTATACACAAATACACCTATGCTAAAGACATTATGCTTAATATCAGCGAAAGAATAAACAATAATTAGAAGTTTTTTGCCATCTCGTGGCACTGTTTGCATAATAAAGAATTATTGTTGATACAGTTTAGCAAATTTTAAAAAGGCAATAAATAAGCCAAGCAGCATTAATATTCCGGCATTATATGCCTGTAATTAGATGGCTTTGAATAACATGTTAGTTTCCTTTTAATCACTATTTTTATTACAGATCTACTGTCTGCTTATTTCTCTATTACATTTTATTTAGTATTGTTCATAATAAAATTGTATTAGTTATAAGTTGTTTTTTTTTTATAAAGGTGAGCTGGAGTGTAGCGTGCCGAAAAAAGTGACACGCGTGCCTAAGGTTCCCCACCACTGTACTGTAAATACTGCGTCATTTTTTTCGCTCAGGAAACGTTGATCTCAAAGATCAAGCTTATTCTGAACGCCCAGTGTAATCTAATCAAGATTTTTTAAAGATTAAAGTTGAAGAAAATCCAATTGTAACTGTTTAACAATTGACTGAAAAACTGCATCCAATTTATTCCACCTTGCATTTCCATTTAAAGGAGATAGACAAGGTTTCCCGATTAGGACAATGGGATCTTCATGACCTGTCACAGGTACACTTGCAACAAAGAATAAACGTTTGTTCATTTCTCTTTTCCCGCCTAAAAAGTGAACCATTGGGTTACGTAGAATAATATTAAACCACTCCACCATCCTGAGTCTCAAAAACGATCCACCTAAGCCATTTTAAATGGCTCGCTTGCACTTATCGTCACGCTACACTAGACAATGGATTAATCAGTCCTGGGATAAACCAATTCCTCAGCCAAAACAATGTCCTCATCCATGGAAGATTTTCTTGTACTTTTGGTGGGATGTGAATGTCATAATCCATTTATAACTTCTTAACTGTGCTCAGAAAAACTGCTTACGATCAGCCCTTGAAGAAAAAAGGTCAGCGTTAATCAATAGAAGAAGAGTGTTCTTTTATCTAGCCAAAAATGGAGACTAGTAACAGAAACTGATACAATTATATTAATTATTGAATCAATAAATAAATACTTATTTAATTATAAATAACTTCAAAGAGTGGTTTGATTTCTATCCATAAAATAATGATTAACATGAAAAAACTCCCGCATTACTTACATATGTGATGATCTAATAACATTGGCCTAATTCAGTTTATTTTGTAGATTGTTATTCATGTTTGGTCAGGGGGCGTGTGGGACTTAGCTCTCGCATACTGAAGGAGTTCTAGTTATTATTCAAACTCTCACCTGAAATTATTTAGAATTTCATGATCCCTTACCCAGTGAATAATATAGGCTAGCCACCAAACCTTTTCAATAAAGTTGTCTTCTTGGGAACCTATGTGAAGCCTTTTAAATTAAACAGGGAGCCTTACAACCCTCATGGGTGTATGTACGTAATAGCGCCATCTCATGACGCTTTTGAAAGTTTTGCGTCCGCTCTCGCTGTGCTTGACCCTCTGCCTCGACTTTAGAAATCCAATGCCATATTTACTCTGCTAGCGAGAGTTGCACTGCCATCGATGTTGACGGGTTATCTAACTTTCGTTGATGGCACGTCAAGAAATTTTCGTCGCACACTAGAAGATTCTATTAAAACCAACGCAAACTAGTACCAAGATTACCGCTACTAAAACGTATTAACATGCATCCCCTCGTTGGTTTGCAACAGGCCTGATGATTACAAAAAAAAAACAAAAAAAAACGAGGCTATCTTTGGAAGCGATTTATTTTGAGAGAAACTTCAGAAGAATAAATGATTGAAGATGAAAATCTTGTACCTCTAAAACTATTATCGAGAGTTGTTTCAAAACAACTTGTTTGTTTGTTATTTCTACTCAATGCGCGAGTGTCTGGTAAGGTTGCCAGTTTTGCTCTTTATTCTAATCGATTTGTCAGTTTTGACGTGATTAATGTTTGTGTATGAAAAAAGATGAGGCCTCTAGTATTTTGCAACTGCTGTCCAATTGGAGATTCGTGTGGATACACCTTCTACTTATATTTATTTCTGACTGTCACTTTATCACCTGATTTCCTGCGTGTGCGTATTTCTGCCTGTATGTACAGCAAAAGGGAACACCAATGCCGTGACTCTCATGTCAATGTGTTCCCTGATGACAGAGGACGGTGTTAGGGAGTTAGAGCTGTGCAATTAGCACCGTCATCGGTAGAAAAGCAGGAGGGATGCAGTAGATAGCAGTGTTGGAAGGAATCGAATGGGCTCCTGCGACCGGCGCAAAAGAAGGGCGCGGATCCTAAACAAGAGAGATAAACGATCCAAATTGGGTATTTGTTGGACTACTGATTAAAGGTGTAGGATGGGGAAACAGGAAAGGGGCAGGGGAAAGGGAGTGCGAGGAGGGAGGGGAAGATGGATGTCTCTGTGAACGGGGGTGGGGTGCATGGGCATACCATTCGGTCATGAGGGGAGAGTGAGTGTTGATGTCACAGAGGCGTGGAAAGATATCAACGTAAGGAAAAAATAGCTTAATTATGAATAAGCAATGAGTGTTAATATCTGGGAGCAGCTGCGTATGTGTGTGCGTTTGTATAGGTGTATGCGCCATTGATTTCGACAGGAATTTGTGTGACTTGTTTTATTATGTTCCAGATTGACGCTACAAATTAATCGTTGACTATGTTCAAGGAGACGACGTTATGTACATACTACTTAAGGAGAGATTTGGATATTACATTCTCGCATCCGCTCCCCTCTCAGCTTAATTAACTCCAACAACACACAGGACAAGAGGTAAAACAATTTTTATATGTACCCTTTTAAAGGGTAGGTATATATATAATAGCGGCCATAATATAAGGGTCAGTAAGAACAAGTGTATTTAAATATTTATTATAGAAGTTTAACAAAACGTTGAGACTATATATTATAGACCATAGATAACGAATACTTGATTGGTAGTGTCACCAAATTCCGGATTCTGCTACTTCCATAGTCGGGCGATAAGTCAGCGTGGTTGTTTGCCGCTATGCCCGCCAGGGGGCGATTCCAGTCATTGTTACGATTTACTTTGGGTGAGACGCTGCTTCCATCTTGGAAAGTTTTGAAATCATAAGTTAATCGTATTTATTTGCCGTTGTAGACCTGTTAGCTCTAGTACTTGTAAGTAGTGAAGATGTGGACTCCTACTATTTAAATGAACAAGTTATAATGTGTGTTAAATAAGGGAAGCCAGCATATGATACATATATTTTGCTTGGGGAGGGACGCTATAATGATCTAGAAATTGCAAACTTAGCCTTAAAACTCACAATGCACGCGTTAATTTCTAAAATAACTTAAAAGTTATAGCAATAATTACGTAAATAATACACTAATTTAAATTAATAGTGCATTTACGCTACAATAAACTGAACTATTATCGAATGATTTTATTATTCATAGTATTGTATAAGTTTGTAAACAAATGAGGACGATTGGGCTTAACAAGATTGCGATCGTCTAAAATTGTCAGAAATGACGTCCTTGAACACATTTTTTTTTATATGGCAATAGCTCCTCCATTCGGCAAAAATATTCTCAAATATATATTTTTTTATTTTGATTTCGTTCTCCTTGTATCGGCGCCGATATATCGGTATCAGCCGATATGAGTTGGCCGATATATCGGTTATCGGCTAATTTGCATATTGGTGCAACCCTAATCTATGGTATTGTTTATCCATAGAAAACTGTTTATCATAACTGTGATATTATAAATCGTGACTACGATACGCACCTTAAACTACACCTTCACCGATGCCTTTGGTTGATCAAATCATCTCTGGCTAGTTATTACAGTAAAATTATATTTTATTGTCGTTTATCATCATCACTAGCTCTAACATTTAAAAAAGGTATTATTTTATTGAGTATTTGAATAATAATTTCATCTTAGTTTGGTAATGACTTATGTTTTTTTATCAAAGTTATTTCTAATAATTCTGTTATAATATCAACAAGCCGCTGTTCTCTTCCTTAACAGGAAGAGCTTGGTTACACAGGCACCCTTGCGGGTGTGTGGCCTATGGCATTATTTACTAATCTTAACCGCTTTTTTTATCCCCTTCATAGACTCTTTATTTTAACACCTCGAACACCCTTTTCTTCTTCTTCTTCTTCTTCTTCTTCATATTGATCTTTATCTTCATTATCTTCATCTTCATCATCATAATCATCTTCTTATTCATCTTCATCATCATAATCATCTTCTTATTCATCTTCATCTTCATTAACTTCATCTTCATCATCATCATCTTCATAATCTTCATCATCATCATTATCTTCTTCTTCCTTTTCTTCTTCTTCTTCATGATCTTTTTAACTATTTCAATCCTTTGAATTTCCAAAACACCCGAAGTCATTTGTCAACTAAGCAAAAAAAAAACATTTATAAATTTTCAAAAAATTCCCATCTTAAATTATAGAGTTATGGAAAACAAAAGGGTGAAGTTCAGAAATAAATATAAGTATCGAAATTTTTCGAATTTTTTATAACCCAAATGGTGAAGTTCAGAAAAATTATTTATATGTCTTCTTCTATAACTACGAGGGGCGGTCAATAAGTTTTGCGAATCGGTAGGGCAAAACAGAGGAAGGGGGATGGCTGTTTGTGGAGATCTTAGGACAAGTTATGACAAGTCAGGACCTTCAGCCGCACGCTCCTGCCTCGTCTATTTAAAAGCAGTAGCTGATCGTAGATCGTCAGTCGTAAATTTTTCAACAATGGAGAAGGTTGAGCACCGTGCAATGATCAAATATTTGACCAAGGAAGGCAAGAATGCAAAAGAGATCCATGAACGCATGGTTGCAGTGTACACCGACACCGCCCCTTCCTATGCAACCATTGCTGGCTGGAATAGGGAGTTCCGCCATGGTCGTGAGTCCCTTGAAGATGACTCCCGCCCAGGACGCTCGTCAGACGTGACCAACGAGGAAATTGTGGCCCGTGTGGAGAGGATGATACTCGAAAATCGACGGGTGAAGGTCGGAGAATTTGAACGAGAACTTGGAATATCACATGGAAGTGTTATCAACATCATCCACGACAATTTGACAAAGGGCCAAGGTCTCTGCCCGTTGGATCCCTAGAAACCTCACGCCCCATGATCGACTTCAACGTCGTCAAAGTCCACAAGGCCAGAGTTGCACAAGCTGCCCTGCGCGAGTGCGGATTCGAGGAGCTCAACCATTCCCCCTAAAGTCCAGATCTGTCCCCTAGCGACTACTTTTTATTCTGCCAGCTCAAGGCTGCACTGCGTGGACGCTGTTTTGTGGACGATGAAGATGTCCAGCTCACCGTCTAGGAGTGGATTGAACAGCAGTCGGGAGATTTCTGTTTGTCGGGAATTCGAAGCCTCAGGGACAAGTGGCGTAAGTGCATTGAAATCGAGGGTAGTTATACTGAAAAATAATAAAACACTTTTCTTCATATCTCGTTTCCTTATATCCGAATTGCAAAACTTATTGACTGCCCCTCGTATATTTTAGCAACGTGATATTGTGAAAGGGGGAAAATTGAGTTAAGAGTTCCTTTTTAAAATTATTATAATTGGCGAAGTTCAGGAAAATTTATAAAAATTTAACTATGGCTGCTTTTATTTAGATTTTAAATTTTAATCTTAGTAGCGAAGCGCAAGCTCCCCCCCGAGGGGGGAGTGGCGAAACCGTTGCCTGGTAAATTTATTAAACACGGGGTCAAAGACAGCAATAAAATCTAATTAATAATACTGTACTGTTATTCATATGATCACAAATGGTATATTACTTTTCCAGAAAGGCCCGCAGCCCCCTAAAGTGTGTTTTTTGCCAGGAGCTCTGGTAGAAGGCAACACCCTTATGCCCTCAGTGCAGGTGGCCGACCCCTACAAGCTACAAGAGACTTTCAGAGAGATGATTCAATTCCAGGACCACGGCGGTCTTCTCTACCCCTCAAACGAGTGCATCCACATGGCCATGAGGGCCGTGGAAGTCTCCAAGGCAATTACAACACCAGGCGAAAGGAAGGCCAAGTTCCTGGTGGCCTACTCTTCAGAAGAAGTGTTCGTGAGTGTCTACAAGGAAATAATGAGTGATGACCTAGGCATGTCCCTGCTAGACTGTGAAAAGGGTTGCAGCCTGGTCAATACCGTTGTTCCTGCCATCGCTAGGTCCCTCTTCCATGTCATGGGCAAAAATATGGTGTCAAAAGCTAACAGTCATGCCCATGCAAAAGTCAAAATAAGAGTCATAAAAAGAGGTAATTCGGATGCACCCGAGAAAGCTACCAGGAGCAAACGTGACTACAAGAAGAAGAAACTTTCTAGTAAGAAAAAGTCCTAAGTCAATTTAAGTGTGCGTAGCCACTGACATTTGTTATGTATCTTTATTTTGTAGGGTAGATATTAGAATCCAGGTTAACCATGAATTAGGTTACAAGTACACGGTGTCCACACCTTAGATTCTTACTAGCTATTACTTTATTATACATATTTCAGAATAATATAGTCGGTACTCACCCATGGGCTATGAAAAAGATTTATAAAGTTAAAAAAATGAAATCAAATGCGGGGTCTAGCTAAATGATACCTACTGGAAATATAATTGTTAGCTAGATTGGTCAGGGGTGGGCCCTGGAGGGATTTCTTCTTTTTTCCTTTAATCGATGCTACCTACTTTATTTCATTTATTAGAATATACCTTGAAATATGTTTGTAGTTAAATGTAATATACCCATTTTTCATTACAGTTTTAATTAGAGATTTTGCCATTTATTTTTCTTTTTTAAGTACCTGGAAAACCTATGGAATTTTGAAATTTGATATTAGTAGACACCCTGTAGTATCTAAGAATCCCATTGTACACAGCCTTATTAAATAAAATTAAATTGAATATAAACAACATTGGTTATAAATATAAGGTTTTTATTTTTTCTTTTTCATTAAATAAATCACACTTTCGTTCGTCACGCCGAATCTTTTCGTCGAATCAAAGTTGACTTCACAGCTCAAAGTACATTAGTCCCAGGGTGCTTCATGCCAAATTTGGGGTGAATATCTCTAAAAATAAAGAGATGAGAACGATTTTTGTTTTTTCCTGGCTAGCCCGACTATGGAATCGCCCGATTTTGAGCTACCAATCAAGTATTCGTTATCTATGTATAGACGTGATAGGGACTGGCGGACGGGAGGATGGTAAAACTGATTGCGAATTTGTTTGGATATTTAATTTAGGTTGCTTTTCTTTGATGTATATGGCTTCTAATATAAGCAAGTGTCGTCGGTTTGGGGCGTTTGCTAAGATTTTAGTATTCTCTTCAAGCTACTATTAAGACTTTCTTTTTTGTTCTTGTTCCATTTTACATTGTTTTTCTAAGTGACCCTTAACTTTTGGCCGCTGCAATTTGGAAGATAGTTTATTTATTTCCTCATAACCTACGAAATATTTATTCCATCCACTTGAAATTTTTACGAAAGATAGATATTAGATATATCCAAATATGTGTTAAACTTCTATAATAAATATTTAAATACACTTGTGCTTACTAACCATTATATTATGGCCGCTAGTATATATAAATATATATATATATATATATATATATATATATATATATATATAGAATATATATATATATATATATATATATATATATATATATATATATATATACAGAGAGAGAGAGAGAGAAATAAATATTCAAGTGAGCTATTTCTTATGGTTAGTTGTGTGAATATAAATGCGAGAACCAGGGAAACCTTACCTACCAAACAAAAAACGCCTGATAAAAAACTCAAATTTAGGTAATAATAATACCAGGCAAATAAAAAAAGATCTCGAATTGGGATAAAGCTAAGTAACAAATAATAAAACTATCCCGTAGTGCGACATTACCTTCGTCAGATAACCAACACAAACGGAGAAGACCCCGCTCACTGGACACCTTTCATTACTACTACTTCCTTCCTTTTCCTCACTTTATCGCCCTCCCCTCTCTTTGTTACTCCTCCCCCTCTTATTCTATCTGTCTACAAACCATTGATCATTGATCAGAAAACCGATGATTTGCTAGGTCACAATTGGATAAACTAAGCTAACTCAGAAGAAATTTGCTACCAGATAAAAGAGGTCTGGACAAGGGAAAGTTGAAGTTGCCTAAAACGTGAATTTTTTTTACTTTTCCCTATGGGGAACTCACAAAAGAGAATAATAGTTGGCAATTGCTTATAGGGGATTTTATGTCAGCTCCCCTTCCCCTCGCCAACACCCTCTTAATTGAGTGATGACGCTCGACTGAAAAGGACTGTCAGCTATCTCGCTTCATTCCAACTATGCCATTCTGTGTGAAAGACATATTTGGAGGACCATGGAAAGCAGATTTGAGGACTAGTCCACTGTAGAGTCCAGCACCATAGGCACCCAGACAAAGGACAGAAATGCAACCTCCGGGGAGGGAGGCGCTCCCCTCTACCACGGGGTCCAGCCAGAACCAGTGAACCACTGAGGGAATATACACCCGGCTCTGTGTATGACGAGAGCAGTTCTGATACACAAATTCTCGAGGGACCCCTGATTAACGATTGTTTATTCGGCGCTAACCAACAAAAAGTCCGTCACAATTCGCACCTCAAGAAAGCCCCCCGGTTAACCCCTTACCAATCATCCATCCCATTTGGCAGTCCACGTCAAGGAAGCTAATTCGCAACAGAGAGGGAGTTACCTAAAACTAACTTCAAATTATAACGAAGGGTTTGACAGCCACAGACGACGTGTTAACTTAAATAAGTAACAGTTGGTTGTGGAGCAAAAAGAAAACAATACCAAGGAGCTGGTAAAGTAGCAACCAGCCCCAAGGGGGCAGCCTCGCGTAAATAATTAAGCAAAATTAAACAAGAAAGATCCCATTCGGCACCTTCAACGGGCACAGCAGGCTAAGTAGGGACAAGGTGTTCAAGGTCGTCTACGGATGACTGAACATTGACATGTTCAGATTACTAGATGTTGCTACAGGTTAGGTTGCGATTTGCGAAAAAGAAAAGACGTGGAGGCAATAACGAAGGGGAACGTTGTGAAGATACTTCGATTGATCGGCTTAAGGCCTGCAATCCCCCGCAGATCCCGACCTATAGGATCATGGTCTTAATTAGGTTGGATCGATGGAAAGGCAAACACACAAGGGAGGAAATACAAGAAGAAATCGCTAAGAACCACAAATATGGTATGGAAGCCGAGCTCCTAAAGTTTAGGAATAAACATAACAACTGCTATTCTTTCCACGTTTTAGAGGTCATATTCACGGATACCTTTAGGCTAAAAAGGTGAAAGAATGTGGACTGCTCCTGTTTAACGCAAAGATCGGCGAAGAGCAGATTGAGAGGGGAGAATTTAACTCCATCCAATTGTGCTTCTGATGTTATAGAATGAAGTGGCACGCCACAAAAGACAGACTGCAAAGCTCCGAATAAGGAATGCTCAAAGTGTAGCAAATCCGAGCATCATTGGGAAGGCTGCAGGAGCACTCACGAGAAGTATGCAAACTGCCGGCAAGGCCATCGAACGGAAGGCCATGGCCTGCTCAAATCAAAAAGAGCCCAACACCATCTACGCACAAGTTGCAAAGGCGCCCTACTCAGAGGCAGTAACAAAAAAGACTCACCTTAAAGTTTAAAATGAGAGCCCAACCAATTGCTGACGTGCATACTGCACGCACAGGTTAGGAACATAACGCAGCTGGGGACGTTCGCCACAGAGTTAAACCATGCTAGCTAAAGATTTTATGGGTTGAGCGAGGTGTGTTTCCTGGAAAATCCTCCATCAGGGAATATCCTGCAGCTACAAACGATTCCTAACCAGCAGATAAATGAACAAGGAGCAAAAGATAGTCAAGAGCCAAGAAAGGAAGAGCCAAAACCGAAAGGGGAAGGTAAAAACCTTGACCCTAGGATTTATACTAGAAAAGAAGGAAAGAGTGTATATAAAAGGCAAATACGCACAAGGAAATGAAGGTAAAAAATAAACAAGTAGAAATGACTGACTTCTCAGACTCCTTGGACTCAGAGGTCACCACCAAAGACGGCTGCACACTAAAGGGAAGCGGAAAACCAAAAACCATCTCGAGGCAGATGAGTTTAAGCTCACGATTTACGTAACCGAACAGGTCCCCTTCCCCAAAGATATAGATACTACCAAAATTTTTACGGGTATCAAAAAGAAAATATTCAAATGGTAGTTTGACACACAATGCAATGAAATCACATGACCCTCTACGAGAGGACACATGTGAAGAACTATCCATCACCGAATTTAAGAAGAAAAGGAACTGGAAAGAAAACCACAAGCAAGAAACACTAAAAAAGAAAAAGAAAACTATTAATTCAAAATGGAAAACATTACAACAGGTTAAAGATCATGACACTTAATGTTAATTGATGGGAGGGGAGGTAAAGCTACTGCATATGGCAACTTATTCCGAGTGCTCGACCCTGACATCATCCTTATAATGGAGCAACTATCGACACAATATTTGGTCAATTGTTGCTATTACTATCAAAAGAAATATCTCGTTGAGGCACCAACCGGAACTGAACGAGTTCTTTGTTGCCCTGAAACTACCTACATTAGTGGGTAACCTCGTAATAACAGCAGTGTACCAACCACCTCGACGAACATACCTGCCCATCAACAACTTTTACACCTTGTTCAGCCACCGCAAAATGGCATCATTATGGGCTACCTCAATGGCAGATGTAGAAAGGCCGACTATGGTAACACGAACGAAATATGTTGAAACTTGGAAATGATTATTGAAAGAAAATAAGAGACAAAGGATAGGGCCGGACTTTCCGACCTATAGCACCTGTAGTTCTGCAACAAAACTTCCAATTCTTTGCCACCCTGCTAATATCTACCGCGCACAGAATGGACTATAATCGGCAGACAGTACTGCATGAAAGAGCAGGGCTGAAGCCATTGAATTTAGAACTCCAGATGCATGGGAGAAAATCCTGGGATAAAATAAAGGATGAAATACTCCCGACAATGGAAAACAATATCGATATTCCACAACCTAGACTGAAAATCGTCACCAGGCGGGGTTTATTCTCAAGCTGAAGAAATTGCTCCCTGAAAGCAACGAACGCAATATATACATAAATATGACCACTAAATTAAAAACAGCCACAGGGCAAAATTCAAGATTATTTTTTCACCTTTATCAAATCTTTTACTCGTTTTACTTCCCTTTTTCATCATCATCAAGATTAAGAAAACCAATGCATTCTTCTAATTTATTATTACGGCAACGTTTGGAGGGAAATCTTCATCATCAGTAACTCATCATCAGTAACTCATCATCAATAATCTGATGTGGCTCTCGTAACGTTAGTGCATTCATAAATTAGAAGAATGCATCAGGTTTTTTCTCTTTCTCTCTGGTTATCTTATATATATATATATATATATATATATATATATATATATATATATGGTCAAGCGAGTGACAATGCCCATTCTACAATGCGATAACGACAACGTAATGAGTTGCGTTCTAGTTTGCTATTGCAGAGCAAAAGACCACCCTCTCTGAAGAACCAAGTTCAAGGAGGTGTTACGTCTAACTTTAACTCAATCGAGTTCTTGGGGCAGGGGTGGGGTGTATATAAAAGGACTTGTTTTTTCTTATGATCTTTCAGTATCCCGTTATATATTGCTCCATAAAAGGCCTCGATTTGCTTACTCTCGCATAAACAGTTATTATCCCAAATGAGCTTTTTTATGTTGGCATCTGAGGCCGTCGATGCTCTAGTCGCCTTTTTCCGCTTTTACTTGGCGAGTTTTATGAGCTCATAAAATTCAAAAGCGCTTCCGACCGAAGCATAAGTTTAAAATGGTTCAATAGTACTCATCATATTCTTTGAATCCTCGTGCTCATTTTACATGTTTGTTGACACAGTCTCATCACTATTAGCATTTAGACTAACTGATTCTATTTTATATGGGTCAATGGTTTGTGCTCTTCTGTTTCTGAGACTGTAACGTTTTGTACTTTGTAAAACTAGGTCTCTTTTAGTATGGTTCTACAAGTTATTTAGATCATTAAACATTTGTTTCGAGTCAACGTATACCTGTTCAACTTTGTATTTTTTTTCCACGCTTGCGTTGGGTATTTAAATGAACTTTATCTACCTTATACTTTTTATATTTATTGTTTTTTCTTAAATATATTCCGTTTACTTTCTTTTTTCAGTGTCTATGTTCTTTCTGACATAATTAGAGTTTGAATGAAACCCTCCGACTCCAGGTTTTAGAGATGACATAAGTGATGTCATATGCGCTCTTTTTTCAGCTAACACTTCTAATAATCGCACATTAATAAGCCTTTCACTGAGATACGTTTCAAACGGTGCGAATCAGTTGGCAAGTCCAATAGAAAATAATCCTTTCTGTTTTCTTTTTTGAAAATAAAAATATGAAAACATGTTTTTATATTGTCGCCGAGTCACGAAGCAATCTCGGTATGATCAAATTTATCGTAACCCATAAAGTAGCTTTCATTTCGAATTTCCGAGTTCTTGAGGGGGTTTGTTCGTATCTTATGAGGTTTTGTTCGTATTTATTCCCGAGGTGTTGAGGGAGATGTTACTTTTTCACTATAGCTTCAATATGTTCTCTGGTAGCATCCATGCGAATTCATCTCTTTACTAAACTGCTGTCCGTTTTTTAGATTAAATCTCATAATTCTTGCACAAGTTGGTGATTATCCACCTGTGATTATACCGTAGTGTCTCTTTTCAGTAAATAGTAATTGAAAATTCTTGTAAACACGAAAGAATCGGCCTTTTGACGAGAGTGACTCAAATTCTCCGTCGTAGAATCACGACGAGCTAAAATAATTAATTACCTGGGCAGAAATTGGGCAGATTAAAAGACTCGCGAGCATATTTTTAGTCACATTTAACATGCGGGATGAAATAGGAGCTATATTTAATTAATCCCTCATTTGTGAAGCACTTATGGCGAATGGTTTGGTCTTTTACTTACACGACAGTGTACATAAACGAGCGGACACGCAGCTGAATTATTGAGAATAATTAGAAAAATAACATGCGCTAACAAGAACATAACCATTATTTGGAGGGATAAGAACGAGTCTAGCAATAAACCTCTAGCTCGCTTCCAAAACTAGCCCGTGCAAGAGAAAAACTACAAGATTAAACATTGAGAAAAAATTTAATCATTTACATTAACACACAACTCCACTGGAGTGAAAAAATAATCTAAGTGTAACTTCTAATATAATACTCATAGAAGATAAATTAAAACTCTACATAATTTTGTGGCATTTCTTTTATTTCCCAGGTCGTGCTATATATTTATCAGGGTGTGTAGTGGATATGATTGTAATTTACTTTATCTCTGGTCTAAAACTAAGGGTGCACATTGATTTAAATGTGTACCAAAGATTCTTCACAAAATGTGAAAGGGAACCCGTCCAGCGGCTTGTATATGTGTCTAGAACTTCCCGTCCGCAGGATTCTTTGGACTAGAGCAGAGTGGTGAAATCGGGAGAGGAAAGAGAGGTGTTGTGATTGGTTGTGTGTAATTACAGGTGAAAACGCAGAGAGTCTCTCAGTCATTAACTAGACCTTTACGTGCGATTGCGTTTATGTCTACTTTAGCCGCTTGCGATTGAAGCCGGCACCTCAACGCCGCAAATCCTTCGGCGTATCCAGATGGCGAGCGACGGCTCTTGACTCACTAATGACAAGTAGTCCCTACTGTGTTTATGTGAATTGGAATAAGACAAGGTTTGGTGCATCGAAACTCGTTTTGAAGCTTAGCAACACGTCAAGAGTAACCATAATTCCTGTTACATAAAAAAAAAAAAAACAGATGTACACCCTCACAGGGTGTGTGGGCATGTATAAATTATACCTTTTGCATATATATATATATATATATATATATATATATATATATATATATATATATATATATATATATATATATATATATATATATATATATATATATATATATATATATATATATATGTATATATATATCTGAGTAGTTATGTTTGTGTGTGTGTAATTGAAATGTTGTTCCGAGCTTTCCTATAAGATCATTATGTTTTAAAACGAGCAGATGTAGCAAGCCATTTATGTCACCTCGTCGGATTTTCACGATTCTGCAACGTCCCAGCAACCCCCGAACGAATCCTAAATTTTAAAAGCCGCCAGCTACTATATGACAGATCAATTTATCATACTCTCTCACCTTTTTAGGATTAATTTATAAAAAAATATATAAATAAGTACATAAGCAGGTGTTATAAGAAATAATGATGAATAAATGTCTTCCCTTATGAAATACGTCATTATAAAAGAAGAAACATAATCTAGATTGAAGAATCAACTTAATTTCAAATGAAGAAAGTAATTAAAAAGAGACGAAATACGAGATATAATTTGGCATGAATTAGTTCCCTCCGCACGTGTTACGGAAAGAAAACGGAACCAATTAAGGAGAATGGGAATAAATCAATTCTCTATTTTCTCATTATGTTCTCGCATCAGCAAAATGGCAGATGATAGAGTGACTGTGCACTTATCCTCTGTAATAACGATCTATTTATAACGAGCAGAAGTGGGTTATCTTTCTTAATAAAGATAAGTGATATGTGAATGTACGAATGATAGGGGGCTAGGGGGGGCATAAAAAATAAGTAATATTAAATTACACTCGATATCATTAGATATTTTTGCTTAGTTCCCGTCTTTGGAGAAATGAAGAAGATTCATTAATCTCTCCCTGAACTTGCACCTGCCTTTGAGGCTTTTCAATTGTTGATACACAGGCCTATTCCGGGGCATATTAAGGAAAGCTCATTTCATAACAGATCTTGCCCAATAGATTACTCAATAGATTTGTCAATCTATCATAGTAATTAATATATCAAATAGATATTCTCTACAAGTTAAAGACTTTTAAAGAGCACTCATGAATACACATTCATAAGGAAACCATCAGTTTAAGGTCGTTAGGATGGACTTGAATGCAAAAATTTGACTACTGAGACACGATTCTCGATCATGAGGGGAAAGAAACGAACGTAAAAACAGTTTAGTAGAATTGGCAGATGGAGCAAATGTTGGCTGACATTGTGAATTCCTTCTTCAAAAAGAGAGAAAGCAGAAGATAGATAATGAGTGGACCGAATGGACCAAAATGGACCAAAATGTGATGGAAAGGGGGTAAAGTAAAAATATACTAAATAGCTAAATCGCAAGATCTCCAAACTTAGTTCATGACAACCAGTGTCACTCAGGCCGAGAGGACATTCCACCCATCCTGTTACAAGGTGTAAAAAACTACCTATGGTACCTCACTGCGAGAATCGTGAGAGCAGGCCTGGAATAAATTTGTTTTCTTCCTTCAGGGATTCTTTCGACTTATCGAGTGTCCAAGTGAGGTGTAAAAGGGTCACATTCACCTGGGTCTCGTTCGCGGACCTTTAACTGAAGAGGACTGCCATTTGGACGGTATCTTAGAGCTTAAGGCAATGCTTCTAATCCCAGGAAAAGCCTTGGCAAGGACGATAGAATGAGGTGTGGCAGACCAGCAGTTGCGTGTTTAGATAAGCATTTCAGCGTTTGGGCAAACGCAGACTGGCCTTCTCGCATTGCCGTCTTGCCCAAAGAGATGGCAATTCAGTCGGCCATAGCGAACCAGACTTCTAGAGCAGCGACCCAAAGTTTTCGGACACCTGGAATTTTTCCTTTTTCTTGTGTATGAGTATGAATATGTTAGTGTAAGTTTACATGCATGTGAATAACAGACCTGGAAAGCAGAATAAAAAAAATGCTTCATATTAACATTTTTTTATAAATACATAAAATGGCGATGCTATTGAAATGTATGAAATCATGGTGTCAATTTGCAGATGGAAAAGTCAAAATCTCTTCATATGACATCATTTTTGTTGATTAATATAATAATCTATGTCGACAGGATCAGATAATGATATGCTAATGGCGAAAAAACGTAACTATACAGTGAAGGAAAGAAGTGTGAAACACACACTGCACGAGAAATATTAAAGACCGACCTCGTTGTGGAGGCCTTGTGGTCAGTCCGCAACGTCAAGTTCAAAGGAGGATCGTCTCACCGTTTTTTATGGAAGAATGAGTTAAGAGAAGTAGGAAGCTGCTCTTAGTACGAAACCTCTCGGGAAATGTTCAATGCTCGGAATGTGATCATTTAGCAAGACAATCCACCATGTCACAAGTTTGCGTCCACCATACAGTCATTTCGGGACAATATCACGGGGATGGACTGGTTCACCTCAGTCTCTGGATATGAATCCACTGGAAAACCTCTGGCGGGACCTGAAAGAGGGTATAAGACGTCTTCAACCTGCCTCCAATGAGCAAATGAAGGCATTCATCACCGAGATGTTGGCCAGCATCACACACTTCCGGGGTCGCACCCTTATCGAGACCAAAAATAAATGCTGCTCACAACACTGACAAGGGACTCTCAACATGCTACTGAGCTTCCTGCATTAGTTTGATGTTGGTGTAATTTGCACAGAGGTTCATTTGCTATTCTTTTACATGTTGATGATGTTACTTGTTTTGGTAAACTTTATGTTTTATTAATTCTTGCTGATTTTTTTAGCATATTTAACTTATTGTTATTTATTCCCCCTTATTTCACTGTTATATTCATACTGATATACAAATAAAAACTTTACGACCATGCATTTATCTAATGCCAGAAATTCCCGGCTGCAGCTATACATACTCAACATACGCATCGAGACGTCGGCGATCCTCATTTCTCACCGAATAGCTAAATTCCACTGCTGAGACCACCACATATTTAAAGAAAAGGCTCGCAAGTACGTTTCACACTCTTCCTCCTGGTTGACCTTAGTTGTGTAAGCTAATGTACGAACAGACGGACTTTTCCGGTACCGGAAAGCAGGTTGTACCTCTTCCCGCTCTGCATCCTCTATCCATTGCAGTTGATCTCCCGTATGCACAGGTCTTCTGCGGTTTTCCTCGACTTAGCCAATGCACAAAATTAGAAAAAGCCACATCTGATTAGGCAAATTCAAAATCTTATCTAATTTGATGTAACCACGGCCGTATATCACTTTAGCATTCCCGGAGAGTGTTTAACCTGCCCTTCTGTGCCTTTCTTATCCACCGATTGAAGCTTTCAGAAGAGGCACTTCGGCTGAGTTTGATTTGGACGAGGAATAAAAAGTATGTTCATCGCTGGACTCGTACCTGAGTACATTGCCAATGCTAAATAATACACCGACACACCGACACCTCTGCTCAACTTAAAACAGCTGTTGCTTTCGGCAGGGAAACACAGGTGACAACTCAAAGGCAAATGAAAATAACGCAAGTCTCTTTCCGCACCTAAATTGCATTTTTTTATTTTTTCATGAAATTTTAGTGAGGGAGCATTTTTAGTGGGATGCCGGACTCTGGATTTCATACACGACTTGTGCAATGTGCAAACTCACACAGGATGCCCATTTGACCAAGAACACTTCTGGTCGACATCGTTGGGATATATATATATATATATATATATATATATATATATATATATATATATATATATATATATATATATATACGCAACTCCTTCTGAGAACCCATTCTACTTCAAGAAATTGGGCACGCTAGACTCCTCCAATTTGGGGAAATAAAATCAGCCTATCAAACTGCGCGTAGTACAGGCAGATTTCAGTCGAGAGGTTCATTCCATTTTCCCAACATCCATCTTCCTACAATCCAAAGTGATGCTCGCTGCTAGCCACTCAACTTTACTCTCTTTGATGATCAAAACTCCTCCATTGCTCTGCAAGTTCACACTCGTTTAATTTTAACTTTATCAAATTCAAAGAACATTTAATTTGTTCCACACGTTATCACTGACTTTAACACGGTGAAAAGCATAGTTAAAATTCCTATAATTCCATCTTCAATACTTTACTATTTTCTTTTCATGTACAATTAATATCATTAAATTAATTAATTACTGTTATGTTAATAAAGCATAAAATCCAAAATATTTTTTTTACTTTTCCATGGTCGACGATCTGACGTCATAAGAAAGCCAGGATTCATCGCTGAAGTCCAGGAGATCATTAACAATGATCTCATAAACTCGAAGCGTGTCATTACAATGGGTAAAGGTGCAGATGAAAGGTTCACCAGGCTGGTGGTGCATGAGGATATTCGCTACTTTTCATACATGATTAAGATCTGGCTGTTGGAGAATTTCTTTGATCACACTGCACCTGATATCTGGCCTCCTAACTCGCCCCTCTGTAACCCCCTCGGCTTATTTTATGGGGCGTAGTAGAATTAAAAATTAACAAATCTAGCTGCAACACGAAGAGCGAGCTGAGGGCCAGGATTACGAGGGCCTTCAGGTTCACAAAAAGTGAGATAATGACGAAGGCCTATGGCCAGTTCAGAGGTCGCCTAGAGGCTGTCATCAGGTCACAGCAGAGTTCATCGATTGAGATCGACAGAACATGTCATGAAGACAAACTGACTCAAATCTGACAAATATATCTTAAATTCAAGATATTCATCATGCGAACGAATATCGTTCAACTAAAAAAGTTGAACAGTTGCAAAGACGGGAGTGACACCATTGAAACGAGCGGACAATTTTTGCATCAGAACTTATTTTTCCACGTAGTCACTACCAGTGTCAGTGCATTTCCGCCAGCAATGAGCAAGGGCCTGAATGCCGCGTTGGTAAAAGTTCACGCCTGCCAAGGCGGTCCATTTCTTCACGGCGTTGATGACGGCGTCGTTGTCTGGAAAACGCTGTCCGCGTAATTCGTCCTTCAGAGGCCTGAACAAGTGGAAGTCAGACGGTGCTAAATAGGGTCTATACCAGGGGTGGGCGACCTTTTTAAATAAGTGTGCCAAAATTGGCCAAATCTTTGCTACAAAATTTTCTCACAGGCAAATACTTGACTAAAACACAATGAAAGGATATAAAATTAAGGATGTTCTTTTTATTCATTCACAACCCTTTATGATGCATAAAAAATACAAGGAAAAGATAGTCATTTTACCTAAAAATATACATATTATCATATTATATTAAACAGAATTGAATCTTTATCATTTGAGGAAGAAAACAACAATTTCAAACTAGAGAAAGAAAAATTGTGGACCTTTTCATTTATTTACCATCAATGAGACTTCTGCTGCTGCCTCACTGATAACATAATTTATAACAGGTTGTACACAATGCGGTTGCTATATAAAATAAATTGGAGATACATTTATTTAGTTTTCTTAAGTTAAGCATTTGGCTTCGCGTGCCGGTAGAAGTCATTGGCGTGCCACATTTGGCACGCGTGCCAAAGGTTCCCCACCCCTGGTCTATACGGTGAGTGCGGCAGCACCGTCTAGCTGAACTTTGACACACATTCCGTTGTCTTCAAACTCGTGTGTGGTGTGGCTTGATCGCATTGCAAATAAAATGTTTCTTTCTCCTCTGGCCTTTTACGGGCAATCCAGGCCTTCAGCTTGATCAACGTTTCAACTTAACGACCAGAGTTGACAGTTGCTGTTGGTTCCAAGACATTCAAGAGGTTGACGCCTTTTCTGTCCCAGAAGTCGGTGCACATCAATTTGCCTACTGATGTCTGCGTCTTGAAGTTCTTCTTCGCTGGGGAACCTGACTGGTGCCATTCCTTCGGCTGCCGTTTGAACCCTGGCTCATAATGATGACACCACGTCTCGTCACCAGTGACGATGCGGTCCAAATATTCTTTACCTTCTGCTCCGTCCTGTATCGGTCCAAAAACTCCTGACTGACAGACAGCCGGTGGTCTTTTTGCTCCTGCGTGAGCATCTGTGGAACCCATCTGACACACACTTTGCTGTACCCAAGGGATTACAACATCGTTTGCAGTGCACCGACATCCACTTCCAACTCTGCACGCATTTCATTCACCGTTATCCTCTGATTAGCGCGGTTTTTCACTCTCATTTCTGTCGTCACTCTTGAATCGACGAACCCATCTTTTAACCGTTGGTGAATGTCGATTAGTTCAACTTCTTCTGCATGGAGGAATTTTATGACGCATCTCTGCTTCTGACGCACAGCCATGACAGGGGTTGCTTTTTTAGACTGTCAAACCGTCAATATCTGCAACAGAGAAATAAAAAATTCAGGTTATTAGCACAAAGGTTCAGTCATCATAACAATGCTATAAGCAATCCACCTCGGACCCCTTGGGGCAGAATAAAAAATTAGGAGGCTTTACTTTCGGAACCCCCCCTCGTTTATATATATATATATATATATATATATATATATATATATATATATATATACATATATATATATATATATATATAAACAAGTATAAAATTATTCTTTGGTAGCTGCTAATATAAAAAAATATTTAAAAAATTATAAGTTACAATATGTCTACGTGATATTTACATCAAAATACATATCTTTTGGTTTTTCCGAAATTCATTTGATATAATATATATATTCGCCTGCTTTTCGCTCAGTATATAGGTTCAGTCAATTCTATTTTAAATGTGCTTTGCTAGATGTGTAGATAAGTTTGAATTTTTCTGAGATATTCGGGCTAATTTTTCATCTTGGTGTGTTTTTTAAGTTTGCATTATTTTACCTGTTTTGAAATGCCGTTGTTGTGGCTCTTGTTTGTTTATATAGTCCTTACCTGGGTAGTGTAATGATATACCAAGTGATTTATTTTTATTTTTCGGCCGAGTAGAAAATATATAAGAATGTTTGGTGCTCCTGTAATAAAAGTGGACTGATATTTTGGTTCATTAATTCCTTGTGAAAAGATGTTCAAGATGTTTTTAGGGACCTTTTTTCTGTGTTTATTTTAGCAGAGTTTAGATACTTGACATATAATTCGATTCCTTTTTTACCCAAATGGTTTGTATTTTTCGCTGTTTTTTTTCATATATGTCAATATATTGTCTTGTTCACATCCACGGGCGAAAAGTCTTAAATAAACCGTGTCCTGTGGATAAGATTGATGTGAGTGTACTTGTATTTTCCTGTTAAAAGGAGATACAGTTCAAGAAGACTCCTATGTCTCTTTGTTTTTTAGATTTTTATGTTTTATTTATTGTCGAAGAAATTTAATGTTTTGTCGGTTGGTTGCTCAGGTATAAATTTCAGGGCCATTTTTATGCAGGGTTGTTACGGAGGGAGATATACTCGTAGCTTGTCTCTGTGAGTACTGTTAGCTTCTTAATCATTTAGTCGATTGTTAAAAAGGAAATGTAAACTGTGTAATCCAAGGAAAGTGCATGGAAATAACAAACGTTGAGAACGGACAGACGTAGTGAACGATAACAAATCAATAAAACAACGGCGATAAAATGGAAACAAACACCGCAGACTCTTTTAACTAAATTTAAAAACTGGCACCTAAGAAAAGATGTATTACATTCACACAAGAATAAGATCCTAAAAAGTAAAAACGTGAGTTTGAACTTAAACTACTCTCTGGAGAGAGAGAGAGAGTGTGTGTGTGTGTGAAAAAGAATGGTGTCGAAAGAAAGATAAAACTTGTTTAATTCCGACATCGCAAAAACATCATAAAATTGGACGTTATGAGATTTTGAGCAAAACACCAGCATCGAGCGCCCTTCTTCATGCTCGTGCTCCTGTAAGCCAGTATAGCGAGTGTACGGGTGTGGGTGAGGGAATGGGAGGCGGGAGACGAAGTCGAAATACTAGGAAATACGACAATTCAATCAAAGTTTATTCAGAAATGCATTTGAGGATGTTTACGCCCTGCAGACATCATTAAATGTATTTCCACCTTTGGCTACAACCATATTTTCGCTCACTATGATATCTTTCGGAGGAATCCGTATGTCTGTCTCAACAACTCATTCATCACTTATTCACTCTTTCCTGCTGCGAACGGGGTTGGAGATGCTCTAAAATAGTTATATTAAGAGCGCTCTGAGCTTTCTTTTGCACTCGCCTGTTTTTGGAAACTTTCAAATGGGTCCGTCATTGTTGAAGGCTGAGCAGGCAAAGCGTAGTAACTGTAGCCGGTATTGTAGAGTTTATTTTACTATGTTTTCGCCTTTGTCCTCTTCTTCTTCTTCTTCCTGAGAGAGAGAAAGTGAAAGTGAGAAAATATAGACATAAAAGGTGGCTATGAAGGCTCATACTCCCCTACAAAAACATATTTCTCAAAAAGAGGGGTAGTAACACATATCGTAGGCAGTCACATTACGGATTATCATAAACGGTCATATCTACATACCTAATAAAACCATATGTACGCATCTGGGACCAGTATGATAAAATAAAACCAAAATTTATTACAGCCGACGAATTAGATGCATTATTGGGTAATTTTTCTTTCCACAGAGTATACTTAGTAAATATTCGAGTTTCACTCCCATGCGCTCTTTGGAAATGGCTAGCAGTGAGGATTTCCAACTGCTGAGAGCCGTTCTTGAATGCAGTTGTTCACTGGGTTTCATACCTCAGTTCCTCGGGAAGTCGCTAACGCGCAACATGATCCGCGGCTTCGAGCTGCGCTCACCGACTCGTGAGCAGGTAGTGGGCCGCCCGCCAATTACCTCGTATCGTGACAAAGCGAGCGCAAGAGGGGACAACTCACAGGGCGCTAATCTGGGACCCATCTCACCGTCAGGCACCCCGCGTAGCCCCGAAACCCGAGTATCCAGCAGACCTCTGCTTTGAAGACACGTAATCGGAATACGCAGGTGCGTCCACAAAAAGAGAGGATGTAATAGTCGAATGAGAGACATGAAATAGCAGAGAAGTCAAAGAATAAAATGAATGAAGAGAAGAAGGGAAGAATATAATGTGAATGAACAAGAAAACTTCATTCGGCGTAAAGAGGAAGATTAAACGGTTTTCAAAATTTAATTTTTTCTATCCCTACCGTATCTCTTTCGCTCTCACAGTATATTTATCTTTCACACACATTTCTATATATAGAAAGATAGATATATGCACGATTTGAAATTTGATGAAGGGAATAAATAATTTATATGGTATACAAATAATATAAACATCCACGTGCCCACTCGCTGCGTCCAAATGGAGTCACTCGACAGACTTTTGAGGGTAAAAATAAACAAAACGATTCAAGAGGAAGCATTAATATGAGGGTAAATGTGAGTTATGCGAAAGTAAATATGAGTAATATGAAAGTAAATTTGATTAATATGAGTAAGATCAGAATAAAATGGTTATTATTGCAATGTTGCCAACTTCTACACTAAATAAATCAAATCGTTTAAGTGGAATCTCTGGGAAATCTTCATTTGACCATGATTCGATGAAGAAGATTCTACAGTAATGAGTTAATCTTATGGGGTCCGTAACGGCTACATGTTTTTACTCTTGATTTTTTGTAGTCGTTTATGTATGGTTTATTTTGGTCTTTAATTGCGAGAGTTCATGGTTTGCTTCACTATTTATAGATTCGAAAATTGCCTCGAAAATCTTTCAGTCTGGATTTTCTGAGATGTTGTTTTGCTTTAGTATTTTCAACCTTCTCACATATTGTCCTACTGCATGTGGAAGTTTTGAAATACATTCTAGCATACGTAATCCTTTGATCTTTAATTCCTTTCATACTTCCCTTTTGGTTCAGCTTTTTTTTTCATTGCGGTACTCTTTTCCCCGTTCTTTGTCCACTGAATGAACGTGATTTTGTAAGATTAAACAACTTTTTTACTTTCTACAAAGAAAAATGTGAAATTTTCCATTTCTAGCAAAGGTTTACTGTTTTTCATTGTCTCTGCCTCGTTTCATTGAGTTTTGAAATGAAAGACGAGATTCTAAAGAGTTTTTTGCTCTATTTTCATCCAAATTTTTTTGTTTCAAATTCATTTTCTGTTATATTTCTTACTTCTTTCGAGTGCCTATGGCCATAGTTTTCTAGTAGATCTCTAGAATACTGTTTCTTGATGACATGCCTATAGGACATTTTGAGCTGAACAAGAAGTGTGCCAGATGTCACCAGACATTGCTCTGTTTTCAATTTTCTTTTTCTTCTCCGTAAGTCAAATAGGTGTTAAAGTTTCATGTTTAAAATTATGGTTGGCGATCAAGTTTCCAAATTTGATGCATTTTATTTCCTTTTTTCACTTTATTTATCGACAAGACAGTGTTTTTAATTTCGTTTTGTTACCAGTGTGAGTGGCTAGGTATCTACACAAAAAATATAGAATAATTTGGGAAAATTAACTTAGAATTTTAAAAAAATACTTACTTCTCAAACCCGAAGTGGTTAATGACTATTAAAGTAATATAAAAAAAATAATCTTTTGTATTGTCTTAATAGAATGAAACTGCAACCGGATGATACAAAATGAATAATAATGAATATCTTAATGAGTTCATTGTGATACCGGCTAATGCAATGAATTGTAGAGTAATATTTATCACGGAGATACCAAGGAGTCTAAATACAATAGACTTGAATTTGGAAAATCGATTACACAAGAAATTTATCTAATAAATGAAATACAATATAGAAATACGACCTCAAATGAATACAGAAGTCACAAAACCGAATATAATGCTTAAATATATGTTATCAAGAATCAATTCCTTATTTCATCACTATCAGATAATACGAAAGTACAGTTATTATCTATTTAATGAGGCTGCTTCATCTGGCAGCTACCAAAAAGGTCATAGCCGTCTAAAACACAAATATAAGCATTAGGATATAATAGGCATTAACGTTCGGCGCGCGCACGACATTGAAGCGTTGTCGATTTTTACCGTTTTCGGGTCTTTTTCGGAAGTCTCGGCAGCAAATTATGAGTTCGAGGCTATCGCGAGATTATACAGAGTTAGTTTCAGAGAGCGACTTTTTAAAAATGGACATATTATCAAACTTTCATGAGCATCTCTCTGCCTTGCCGTTGGCGCTGTAATAAGCCTGAATGCAATTTTAGTGTTGGATTTCGAGAAAAACACTTGGTTAGAAGAATTCAAATTATCTAGCGAGACAATCGTTTATTTCATTCACGAATGGCGCAAAGGGTGACACGAGTGTTTTTTTTCTGTGTTAAAGAGCCTTAAATGTAAACAGAAGTCATAACTGATTGGAAAAACTTTCTGTAAGAAGTTTTCGCCAGTTCTTTGCTCCAAAACATAACTTAATCTACAGGCTGTACTAACACTGCCAGCCTCAAACGCCATAGCCTAAGCTTACACTGGCGAAAGCCTCGAACGCTTAATTCTCTCTCGGGCCTCTTCCGAAAAAGATGGCTGTTTTCTATTGCTATACCTCAAAATTCCGTCAAAATAAAGGTGTAAATTAGTAATTTAGCTCTCTTCTAGTAAATTTGCCTTAAAATTCTTTGATGGTTGAACGTGTTAAGAGGCATGTTGCCGTAGGTAACACTATGTTAGTGCTAATGAGTTCCGAAGCATATTGCCGTTGGTAGCACTATGTGAATACTGAGTGGGTTGATGGCATGTTGCCATAGCACTATGATAGTGCTGAGTGGGTTAATGGCGTGTTTCCATAGCATTATGTGAGTGCTGAGTGAATTTATGGCGTGTTGCCATAGCACTATGTGAGTGTTGAATGAATTGATGAGAATTGAAACGCGCAGACAATTTATCAATTTAGCAAGTTGGTTAGAGAGTCGTTTTGCATCCATATCTGCGGCTGTAAGTTGAAAATTGTTGAAGTTGTGTCACTTACAGAAGAGTGATGTGATCGAGAGTGAGAGAATTGTGCGACTCGGACGTGGCGCGTCCAGATGAGTTGGGTTGTTACCTCAGTGAGATGAATGTAAGCTCCTTCTTGATGATCATCATGTGATCCATTCTAGGTGTGATGACTCGATAGATTCATGTTTTTACTTGCGTTGAGGGAAATCGAGGGTGAGTCCAGAAATTTGATGTGATGGATTCGGAAGATGATGAGATACACTCCGGGTTGATGCTGATGATGATGTTTGAGGTTACTTCGGAAGATATTGATGAAGTTTGAGGTCACTTCAGATGATGATGATGTTTGAGGTAACTCCAAGGTCACCACTTATGGCAAGAGAGGAGGCAAGTGTTTGTAGTAAGAGTATGTGGCTTTCTTCGATTGGGGCAGGGGTTAACAATTCCTTAGAAAAAAATATTTCTTCTCTTGTGTATGAATCCAGATTCTGGATTTGACTTCGTTTACGAGGGTGTTCACCAAATAAATTCGTATTTGGATTTATAAGCAATTTAATAAAATAACTTTATTTTGCACTCGAAATCTGGTAAAATAAATGACTGGAGTCGGTGAGTCTAAATACATTTTTCGGTTTGAAGAGTGAATGTGAATCAGGATGGAAAGACTTGTGAATCCTATCCATCAAAGATTGCTTGATGAAGTGAATGGGTGGATTTTAGGTGAGTTAAAAGTCTTTTCTCGGTGGATGGAGCACAATAGGAAGACGAATGTAAGAGACTTGTGCTTCCTGAAGTAATGTGACCGACTGTATTCTAATATCCTATAATGTCAAAACTAGACGTGACTAGTTTTGATCACCAATCGGGTTTTTCGAGGAAGAGCTTTGTTTGATGTGAATGTTCTTTGTTGTGTGTTCGAGAGAGAGAGAGAGAGAGAGAGAGAGAGAGAGATAAGAAATTATCTAAATTTTTATCAACGAATTTATCTGCAAAAGGATTGATAATATGTCGAGAGAAAGTTTGGGAAAATATATTCTTGTGAGCGAGACTGAAGGAAACAGGCAAATCTTTAATGGTCAGTCGAAAATTTTGATTCTGGGAAAATAATGTATATTAAAGTTTGTGTGTATAAGCGTATAAGTGAATTATATATATATATATATATATATATATATATATATATATATATATATATATATATATATGAGAACTCACAAAGTAGTGTGTGAGTAGAGCAATAAATGCAAAAAATCTTACAGGAAAAAAAAAGGCGGATTCCAAGTAATTTCGAACTTGCTTAGTTCATTCTCAAGGAATAACGAATTACTTAACAAAGGTGGTTATTACTTAGCACAGGTGCTTATCTCCTGTCCTCTCAAATATATATATATATAGATTTTTTTTAAACTACCTTACTCCCTACCATTATCGATTTTTTCCTTGTTTGGTTCCGATATATAGACGATATTATTTGTTCGTGGCAGACTTCTAAATATGTCAATGGTTTTCTTACTGAACTAAATTATCTGGTTCCCTCTATTAAATTTATCCTTGAACTCAAACAAAATGGTGTCCTCCCGTTCTTAGATCTACCTATTCATAGGCCTCCATTTGAATTTAAATTTCCCGTCTATCGGAAGCCTACCAACGCCGGTTCTTATATTCATTTTTACTCAGGTCATATTGAGAAAGTCAAAGGGCCGGTATTTATTTCAATGTTTTTCGGGGGGTTGAGGGTCACCAGCCCGTAATTCTTGTATTTAGAGATTTCTAAAATCTTTGAAATAGGTAACAACAATCTTTACTACCCTCAAAATTTTCTTGCAGGGTGCATAGATTTGGCAAAAAAAATCTTTTTACACAACTAAATCCCTCCCGCATACAATTTTAAGAACTTCCTTGTTTTACCGTTTTCTGAGTCCTTTTCCTTGCTTCTCCAACTCTTGAAAAGTTTAAATGTTTTAGTCATATGCAAGTATGAGTCTACCATGTACAGAACGTTGATTCATAATAATAACAATAGTATAGGGGAAGTTTATGCTGGAGATTGTGCCGTTTGCCCAAAGCAATACTTTGAGCAAACCGGTATATCATTAAGTGTACGCCTGACCCCCCAAAAATACAATATTAGAAGAAATAAAAGTAATAGTGCTTTCTTTGTCCATTTATCTGAAAATAGTCACCCTATCAATTGGAATTCGGTTAAATTTATTTACAAATCGGATGACTTTGTTCAAAGAAATATTGTCGAATGCTCATTCATTAATTCCTCGCCTATTTTAGTATATCCTACGGTCTCTTTAAACTGGCCCCTGTACTTAAAAGGCTTATTTGTTACGAAATTGTGAATTTTAAATCTCAGCCGTTTTATTTACTAAATTATTTATGTTTTTTTGCTTATTTCAATGTATTTATAATTGCATGTGTATGTATGTACTCATAGCTTTGTGACTTAATATATATATATATATATTTATATATATATATATATATATATATATATATATATATATAGACCTTATATATATGCATTTACCCTTCATACCCTCTATTTAATCCCGTCTTTGATATTTCTCTATTCTGTGTCTTTCCGCGGTACATGGGCGTGACACCAATCTGTTGTCTCTTATATATACCACCTCTGTTAAGTGTTCATTATTCGGCTCAAGGAATAACGAATTACTGAACAGAGGTGGTATATATATAATGGTTTTCGGGCAAATTTTAAATTTGACGATTCCTTACGTCAGCCATTAACCTCTTAGTAAAACGCTGTAAAACGCTTATAATAATAACTACTTAGTAAATTAAATATCATATTTACCACATTTAATATGGTTTTATTTTTATTTTTTATATAAAAATTGCATTCATTTTTTAAAAAACCTAATAACCAATCTGGGGCAAAATAATCTAAATGGAATTTGGTAAAAATCCAAATTTCTCACCATCATAGAACTTTTCAATATCTGCATATGAGCATAAATGGGCCGTCATTCCTTTTGATGTGTCACTATGCGAGGGACGACTGTTCGATAAAGAATCACGTGATGTTTCACCTTCCCTAAATTACCACTTTCCTTATAAACCATTTAAAAATATTTGGGGCGGAGATGTCCTCTTGTTAAATAAAAAAATTCTTAGAAAATATTGTAAGTTGCCAAATTTATATCTATGACGACATAAAAAAAACGCCTAAAATTTTATTTAATTTCACGCTACCGGATTTTCAATCATTTAGCTCATATTAGTTTCCGATTTTGATTCCGGTGATTTTTAAATCGATTTGCCATTTGATTAATTTCCGGAATGATAAAATTTTGAGTCGGGTAAATTGGGGGATGACTTCCCTGCCTATCAGTAACTCTTTCCCAAAACACCCAAAATTGTGGCAGGCTGCTACCATATGACCTTACAGTGTGACAGAGTAGGCTAGTTCTCTCAAAACACTAAATAGGATATTTCAAATTTAGCATTGAAATTTAGATTCATTAATTTATATTCTGCAATTATTGATTTTTCTTTAAAATTTAATTTCCATCCATTTTTGTCTTTGATTTTCACTTTAAATCTTTTGCCCATCATTCAACCTTCGATCCTTTTTGCTTATTCAATCTTCAATCCTATATTTTTCTGTGTCTATATATTTCTTCTTCTATCTTCAATACAATCATTTATTCCTTTTTCAATTTTGGTACTAATTTCTTTTTCAATATTTATTAATTTACTTCTTTAATCTTTAGTCATTTATTTATTTTTTCCAGTCTTAAATTTCAACCATTTTTTCGACATTCAATACTGAATTTCTTGCACTATTTTCAATTGTGATCATTTATTCCTTCATAATCCTCCAATCATTTATTTTCTCTTCAAACTTTCAGCTAATTAATTCTTCAAATTCAATCATTTAAATATAATATATTTACTTTTACATCTATTTACTATTTTCATATATATACCCTTGTCCAAAGTATGTGGCCACCATTTATTTTTGTCTTTAAACTAAGAATTGTGGTCTAATATCACTATGGGCGCATGCTACTATCATTTTTAGCATAAATAACACCATACATAATATTCTAATATATTATTTTTTTAGCACTTTCTGGTATTTAGCCAAAATATGTAGTAATTATAGGTAATTATCACTAAGATGCCCAGAAATTTTAAGTTGAGTGAAGTTAAGCCGGGACAAATTGTAAATCTCGATCAAAATAAGATGTCACAAAGACAAATACGTATCTCAGAAGATGGAATGTTCTCGGTGGGCAGTGCAAACAAACTCAGGCGCTTCAGGGAGACAAAAAGTGTCAAATCAAAACCAAGAACTGACAGAAAAAAAGGTTACATCTCCTTGTGAAGACATATCTCATCCGTCAGTCCTTTAAAAATAGGAGAAAACATTTTCAGAACTCTGTGCCGACTTCAATGCGGCGAATACCTCAAAAAAATCGATTATAACTGTAAGAAGGAGGCTTATACACAATAGCTTCAAAGGCTGTAAAGCCAGCCAGAAGCCATGGATCTCTGATACAAACAAGAAGAAACGTCTTCAATAGGCAAAAAATCATTCCAAATGGAATAATAGGCAGTGGTCAAAAGTCGTATGGTCTGATAAAAGTAACTATAACGTAAGATAGTATAAGGTTGGAACTAACATATTAGCTCATAATATTTGGGTTAAAGTCGAAAATTATGAGGCATACACATAATAATGCATTTAATTATATTTCATGCTATTTTCCTCAGGTTTTTGGCACACCTGGGGTGACTTTCGTCCGTCGAAGTGTTGGCAAACTTTTTTATGTCTGAATGTCACGGCAGAACAGTAAAACATGGAAGCGGTTCCGTCATGATATGGGCTTGCATGTCAGCCACAGGGTCCATAGAGATGTTTATATGCCAATGACAGAATGAATTCGGTTACATATGTTTCCATGTTATCAAATGTTTTAGAGCCCTCGATTCCTAAATAACATCCAGGCGTGTCAAAAGTTATGCACTGTCTGGCTCAAAACCCGGACTTAAACCCCATTGAACACCTATGGTAGTCCTTGGTCAAGCTATTAGGAGCACGACAGTTAAAAATAAAGATGATTTGTACCAGAAACTGCACGAAGAATGGGCTTCAATTACACCTAGCGTTAGCAAGAAATTGATTGACTCGATGCCTAGGCGTATTGCAGCAATAATTGAAGCTAATGGGAGTCAACTAGGTATTAGATCAAGTGTATGTTCTCAAATATACATACAACATTCTGAGGGCTAAACGAAAAAATTGAGGGGTGACCTCATACTTTCGGCAAAGGGTGTATATATATATATATATATATATATATATATATATATATATATATATATATATGGATGTATTTTTAAGGCCCAAGGAAATGAAAAAACATTATATATATATATATATATATATATATATATATATATATATATATATATATATATATATATATGGATGTATTTTTAAGGCCCAAGCAAATGAAAAAACATTTCCTTGGGCCTTAAAAATACATCTATTATATATCACGGTGTCGTGTGATTTTCGAATATTATTATATATGTATATATATCGGTGTATGTTGGGAGCAGATTCTCGTGTGTGCATGTTTTGTTAAAGACCAGGTTGTATTTTGATTTTATCAATTTTATTTTGGAACGTTCCAACTGGCGAATGGAGTTTTTTTTGTATCTGGTTGGAGATTAAAGATCAGTTAAGGAAGATCCATTTTGTTTTCTACAACTAATTTGCGTTTTGGCCGTGAGGGTTCCCCTTTCTTAAGGCATCTTCAGACGGAAGTCTTCGTTATTGTTGAGGTTGTATTGATTCGGTGTTTCCCTTGGTTTTGCCCCCTTTACCGGTGAAGTAAAGGAGGTCGTGAGCAGTGAAGAATGAAATTGTATGAAATGAAATGAAAGAAAAAGTGGGAGGAAAAGTTTTAGATCCCCATGCCCCTCTCACACTCTCCGATCAGTCCCTCCCGGAGAAGGGACCCGGTCTGGGGGGCGGGGCGAGGCCCGCTTTCCCCGAGTTTCTCCGGCGCCCTCTTCCCTCTGGGCCTGAAGGCACCGAGGGAAAAGAGCCCCGGAGAGGGGAAGAGAGGGAAGGGAAGAAGAAAGAAGTAAGGACGGACTGAAATAAAGTCAAAGGCTTGAAAGTTGACCAAGTTGGCCTGTGGACCTGCTTAATGTGGGACCCCGACCACGGTGTTTTTATGTGTTCCTATCTTTTACTTGTTACGATTTGCTGTACCGGTCCCTACTGTTAGTGTTTGGCCCATGTTTGGAAGGCGGTAAAGGAGAAAGATGATTGAAGTGGAAGGAAGTTGGAGATTTGCAGAGAGGAGCAAGTTGCGTGGAGGTCACGCTAATCTCTGTACTATAAACTAATTTTAGAGTTAAGTTCGAAATAAGTTAGAGTGAAAGTGTGTCTGTTTATTTATGTAGTTGTTTTGTTATTATGTTATGTGTGTATGATATAGGCGTTCAAACCGTTGTTAGCGTTATTTGTTTTCCTGTTATATTAATAACTCGAGTTTCTATGATTTTTGTAGCATAATTCTCGTATCTGTATCTGCTGTGTGGGCTCATGTTCCTTGGTTATTTATTTGTTTATTTCTCTTTTTTTATTCATGTTGTTTTTCCTTTTTCGTTCATTTATACTTTTTGGCTAGTTTTGTCAAGTCCAATCCGGTGAGTTTGTCATTATTCGGGAAATTTTTGTCACAATCGGGTTTCCTTATTTGGTTTACACGTAAATCTCCTTCTCTTCCCTTTGGTCCGCTTTGTTTTTAACACTAGGAAACAGCATATGTTGTCTCCATCCTGCCCTTCGTGCTATTTGATTATTTAGTTCCTCTCCTATTTTTTTCTTATGTTTTTCTATGATTTTGGGGGCTTTTTTTTTCAATTCTTCTGTTTTATGGTCTTATTTTCTCTTCGATGTGTAAGACTCTTTGTTTTTTCCTCTCTAATCGTCGCATGTTCGTAATTATGTATACTACCTTATTCTATATACGTTGCATTCTTATTAGATTGCTTCTCGAAACCGTATACATGACAATTGTTGGATATATCAAGGTAGGCTGTATCATAGCCTGGTAGATCTTTTTCTTATTTTTCATGTTTAGATTTCTTAATCTCTAGATTAAAGTTAGCATGCTTTGTGCTTTGTTTATTCTTTAGGTCAAGTGTTTTTGGTAACAATTTTTGGTAATAGTTAGGCCTAAAGTCTTGCCATCACCATTATACCTGTATCGTTCTCAATCTACGTAAAGGTCAGATAGTTTTCTGCGATACATAGGTATGCGTTTGCGTTTCTTTGTAGTGTGTTTTTATTCCTCCTTCTTGCAAATGTATCGTTAGGTGACGGCTGTTGGTTGTAGTGGTCATACCTATATATTGATTATTTGGATGAGGTTTGCAGTCCTCATCGGGGCATTGGATTTGTATTTGAGGCCTTTAAGATCGATTGCTTTTCGCATAGGTTGTTTTTCATTAATAAGTTGCTTACTTTTGTGTTTTTTTATAATAAATTCAGAAAGATAACTTGTTATTTTCTTTGATAGTGTTACTTTTTATGATATCTTGTAGTATTATTTCTTCTGTTTGTAAGCATTCGTCATTTGGTCTTGTAGTAGAGTGGTATTAGTTTTACTTTTTGTCTTCCCTCCTTTACCTCAAACTTAGAGTTGAGAATTTTCTCCTGTAATTTGTCGAATTCTCTATTTAAGGAGCCATTATTGATCAGTATCTGTTTTGATCTTCGAAAGTCTTCATCAAGTGCGGTCCACGTTGAGCATTCTTGAAGGCTCTTCTTATGTATGAGCTCATTACCGATTTTTTTATAGTTTTCGGTGCACTCACTTTTGGCGCTAAGGAATCAACCGAAGTCTGTCCCTTTTCAATAGACGGTGGTGGTATATTTTTCGTCGCTGTTGTGTTTTAAGTCTACGTTCGGAAAGGAAATATGGCTATTTACACTTAATTCGTATGTAAATTTGAGAATAGAATGTAATTCTACGGTCCTTTCAGTTGTAGCAATTGCTGTTCATCATTAATTGTGAGGTATATGTCATCAACGAATCTGGTCTAAATTTTAGGTGGGTTCGTCATTTTAGTTAAGAGCCTTTCTTCCTAGTTTCCCATGTAGAAGTTCGCAAACGTAGGGCCTAGTGGTGATCCCATCGCTACTCCGTCAATTTGATGGTAAAGTTTGCCATCTGGGCTTCGAAATGGAGCTTCGATTGTACATATTCTTAAACGTTATTTCAATGTTTGGGGTTCCATTCGTGGTGGAGACAGGTCGGGGTTTTCATAAACACACTTTATAATTATTTCGATTGTTTCCTCTATTGGCACATTAGTGAAAAGGCTTTCGACATCAAGTGAGGCTGGGGTGCCTCCTGGTGGGAAAATATGGAGACTACCATCAAATTCGTTGGTGAACTTTATGGAGAATTTTGACGGGATGAATGGCGTAATGATTGAATTCAAGCGTTTGGCAACTTTGTATGTCGACGTTGGGACTTGAGAAATGATTGGTCGAAGGGGGTTATTTTGCTTATGTGATTTGACATTTCCGAAAACAACAGTATCTCCAATCAAATTGAACTCTTTCCTATTAAAGGGGAATATAGCCTTAGATAAATCTACCGGGTTTTGACTCATAAGTTCAATTTTTAGCGCCTGCACTTAAATGGTATTAGTTAGGAAACTGTGATGGATTAAAGGCTATTATGCAGGAGATACGTGGGAACAGATTAATTACTCCGGAGATCGTATGTAGGAACTAGCGCCATCTGACCCTAGTATCGGGGAGAAGATCACTCTGATTGAGAACTGAAATGCACATAAAAATCGCAATAACGATTACTGATCAGTCCGAAGGCGCCAAAGGCGATCCTAATTGCATTTGGGAAATCGGGGGGAGGGCTGTCCTTTGAAAGATATTCTCAGGCTTGATCCTTTGAAATATATTTTGAAACTGATCGATTGAAAGATATTCGGCAACTGATCCTTTGAAAGATATTTTCCAGGTGATCGTATAAAAGATATTCTGCAGCTGATCCTTTGAAATATATTCGGCAACAAATCGTTTGAAAGATATTCTGCAACTGATCGTTTGAAATATATTCTGCAACTGATCTTTTGACATATATTCTCCACCTGATCGTTTGAATGATATTCTGCAGCTAATTGTTTGAAATATATTCTGCAGATGATCATTTGAAAGCAATTCTGCAGATGATCGTTTGAAAAATATTGTCCAGCTGATCCTTTGAAAGATATTTTCCAGCTGATCGTTTGAAAGATATTCGATAACTGATCCTTTGAAAGATATTTTCCAGCTGATCGTTTGAAAGATATGCTCCAAATGATCCTTAGAAAGATATTCTGCAATAGATCGTTTAAAAGATAATCTGAAACTGATCGTTTGAAAGATATTTTCCAACTGATCGTGTGAAAGATATTCGACAACTGATCCTTTGAGAGATATTCTCGAGATGATCCTTTGAAAGATATTCTACAGCTGATCTTTTAAAAGATATTCTCCAGGTGATTCTTTCAAAGATATTCTACAGCTGATTTTTTGAAAAGATATTCTCCAGTTGATTCTATGAAAGATATTCTGCAACTGATCCTTTGAAAGATTTTCTGCAACTGATTCGTTGAAAGATATTCTTCAGCTTATGGTTTAAATATATTCTGCAACTGGTTCTTTAAAAAAATATCTCCAGCTGATCCTTTGAAAGATATTCTTCAGGTGATCTTTTAAAAGATATTCTCCAGCTGATTATTTTAAATAAATTCTGAAACAAATCCGTTGAAAGATATTGTACAGCGGATCGTTCGAAAGATTTTCTGTAGCTAATCGTTTGAAGGATATTCTGCAAAAAAATAGTTTGAAAGATATTATGCAGCTGAGACTTTGAAAGATATTTTGCAGCTAATCTTTTGAAAGAAATTCTCCAGCTGATCCTTTAAAACATATTCTCCAGTTGATCTTTTGAATATATTCTGCAAATGATCCTTTGAAAAATATTCGGGAGTTGATCGTTTAAAAGATCTTATGTAGCTAATCATTTGAGAGATATTTTGGAGATGATCGTTTGAAAGATATTCTCCAGCTGATCCTTTGAAAGATATTCTCCAGCTGATCCTTTAAAATATATTCTGTAGCTGATCCTTTGAAAGATATCTTCAGCTGATTGCTTGAAAGATCTTCTATAGCGAATCGATTGAAAAATAGTCTCCAGCTGATCGTTTGAAAGATATTCTGCAGGTGATTGTTTGAAATGTATTATTCAGTTGATCGTTTCAATGATATTCTGAAAGTAATCCTTTGAAAGATATTTTCCAGCTGATTGCTTGAAAGATATTCGACAACTGATCTGTTGAGAGATAATCTTCAGCTGATTGCTTGAAAGCTGTTCTCTAGCTAATCGATTGAAAATATTCTCCAGCTGATCGTTTAAATGATATTCTGCTGATGATCGTTTAAAATATATTCTTCAGCTGATCGTTTAAAAGATATCCTGCAACTAATTCTTTCAAATATATTCTGCAACCGATCCATTGAAAGATATTCTGAAACTGATCCTATAAAAGATATTCCATAACTGATCCTTTGAAAGATATTCTGAAACTAAACCTTTTAATGATATTCTGCAACTTATCTCTTGAAATAATATTCTGCAACTCATTCATTTGAAAGATATTCTAGAACTGATCATTTAAAGATATTCTGCAGCTGATTCTTTTTAAGATTTCTGCAACTAATCCATTTGAAAAATATTCTGCAACTGATCCTTTGAAAGATATTATGCAACTGTTCCGTTGAAAGATATTCTGCAACTAATCCTTTGAAGGATATGCCTTAACTGATCTTTTGAGGGATATTCTGCAACTGATCCTATGAAAGATATTCTCAATCTGATCTTTTGAAAGATATTCTCTAGCTGATTATTTAAAAGATATTCTCCACTGATCTTTCGAAAGATATTCTGCAACTGATCGGTTGAAAGATATTCTGCAACTGATCCCTTCGAAAAATATTCTGCAACTAGACATTTGAAAGATATTCTGCAACTGATCAATTAAAAGATATCGCGCAACTGATCGTTTGAAAGATATTCTCCACTTGATCTTTTGAAAGATATTCTAAACTTATTCTCTCAAAGATATACTGAAACTGATCCTCTGAAAGATATCCAGCTGATTCTCTGAATGATATTCTCCAGTGTATCGTTTGAAAGATAGACTGCATCTGATCCTTTGAAAGATATACTGCAAATGATCCTTTAAAAGATATTCTTCAACTGATCCTTTGAAAGATATGCTGAAACTGATCCTTTGAAAGATATACTGCAAATGATCCTTTAAATGATATTCTTCAGCTTATCCTTTGAAAGATATTCTGTAACTGATACTTTAAATGCTATTCTGCAACTGATGCTTTGAAAGATTTTCTGAAACTGATCTTTTGAACGATATTCTCCAGCTTATCGTTTGAAAGATATCCTCAAGTTTATTCTTTGAAAGATATTCTCCATCTTTTAAAAGATATTCTTCAGATGATCGTTTGAAAGATATTCTCTAGCTGATCCTTTAAAAGATATTAACCAGCTGATTGTTTGAAAGATATTCGACAACTGATCCTTTGAAAGATCTTCTGTAGCAAATCGTTTAAAAGATATTCTCCACCTGGTCGTTTGAAAGATATTCTGCAGAAGATTGTTTGCAAGATATCTTTCAACTGATCATTTCAATGATATTCAGCAAATTATCTGCTCAAAGATATTCTGTAGCAGATCGTATCAAAAGTGTTCTTACGTCGCCCTTTTGATAGATAATCTGCAGATAATCGTTTGAAAGATATTTTGAAGCTAATTGTTTGAAAGATATTCTGCAGCTAATCGTTTGAAAGGTATTCTTAAGTTGACCCTTTGGAAGATAATCTGCATTTAATTATTTCAAACATTTTCTGAAGCTTATCTTTTGAAGGATATTCTGCAGATGATCACTTGAAGATATTATACAAATAATCTTTTTAAAGATATATTTCAGATGATCGTTTGAAAGATATTCTGCAGGTGATTATTTGAAAGATATTGTGCAGCTGTCCGTTGAAACATATGCAATATATAGTTTCAAAGGCATTAATCAGCAGATTCTTTGAAAAATATTCTGCAGATGATTGACTTAAAGATATGCAGCTGTTCATTTGCGCGATATTCTGCAACTGATCGATTAGAAGATATTATGCAGAAGATCTTTTGCCCGATATTCTACAGTTGGCCGTTCGAAAGATATTATAAATTTGATAGTTTAAAATGCATTGTTCATCAACTCGTTTGAGAGATATTTAACAACTGATCGTTCGAAAGGTAGTGTGCAGCTGATCGTTAAAAAATATTATGCAGGTTATTTGAAAAATAGCCTGTATATGATCTTTCATAGACTTTCCAAAATTAATGCCTTGAAAGATTCTGCAGTTGATCTATTGAAAGATATGCAGAAGCTGATCGTTTAGGAGGGATTGTACACCTGATCCTTTCACATATATTTTGCAGCTTATTGTTTAAACGATATTCTTGACCCTGATCTTTGAACAGATATTCGGCATATGGTCTATTGAAAGATATCCAGAACTTGTTGATTTGAATATATTCCTAAGCTTATTATCTAAAAGATATTATCTAGATGAAGGTTGAAAATAATCTGGATGATGGTATGTAAAGTCATCTGCATTTGATTGTTGGATAGAAATTTGGCAGCTGATCGTTTGCAAGATATTCTGTGCCTGATCATTTGAAATATTTTGTAAAGCTGGTCTTTTAAATGATATTTTGATGTTATTGGAAGTGATAACACAATATTTAACCTTTTTTGATGAGGCTATTACAATATATTTCCATTTTCTGACGGTGTTCAACACCATATTGCATCTTATTGATGAAGTTAGTTTCATATTTCACACATATGGGAGGTGTTTAACATCATATTTTGCTTTTTTGATGAGGCTTATTAAAATATTTTCCCCTCTTTGGAAGGTGCTCAACACTATATTTCACCTTTTTTAGGAAGTTTTGTTTCATAGTACATCTTTATTGGAGGTGCTTAACACAATATTTAAACTTTTTATGAAGGTTATTGTCATATTTTTTCCCTTTCTTTGACAGTGGTCAACACCCTATTTCACCGTTTATGATAGAGCTTAGTATCATATTTCACCCTTATTGAAGGCGCTTAACACTATATTTCACTTTTTTGATGAAGCCTAACATCATATTTTTCCTCGTCTGACGAGTTCAACACTATATTGGGCTCTGATTTTAAGGAGCTGATCACCACATTTCACTCTTTTTGACATTGTTTAAACTCATATTTCATCCTTTGTGATAAGGCCTAAAAGGCTCCATCATTCCCCTTTTTTAAATAAGTTAACACCATATAACCCTTTTGGGCGAGGTTTAACAGCATATGTTAACATTATTGACGGCCTTAACACCATATTTCACACTTCTAGGCGGCATTAAAACCACACTTCATCCCTTTTTGACTTATTTTAACTCCATATTTCTCCTATTTGACGATACTTCAAAGCACATTTCATCTTTATTGATAGGTTCAACGCCATATCTCACTTTTTTGACGGGGCTTAAAACCATATTTTACCATTTTGGACGGTATTAATACCATATTTTACCCCATGTGGCAAGGTTTATCGCCATATTTTACCTCTTTTGGAGTAGCATAGCGTCATATTTTTTCTTTTTGACCTAACTGAATACCATATTCCATTTTTTACTGTGTTTAACACCATTTTCCACCATTTTGACAACAATACACCATAATTAACCTTTGTAGAAGAGGGCTGACAGCATATTTAACATTTTTATGTGTTTTAACTACATAATTTCCCCATTTTTAACTTGCTTAACATAATGGATCACCTTTTTACGTGGTATTGAACATTGTATTACACTTCATAACGCCGTATTTCAGCCTTTTAAAGTGGTTTAACACCATATTTAACTCAAATTTGAAGGGGCTTAATACGCTTAATACCATATCCCACCATTTTAACGGAGCTTAACACTACTTCACTCCCATTTTTTATGAGACATGACACAATATTTCAACCTTTGTTGCGGGTTTAGCACCACTTCTTTTTTGCAGGCCAGAACATCATAATTCACACTTTTGACGAGCCAGAATACCATATTTAACGTTTTTTTTTACTCGATTTAAACCATATTTCACCTCTAACGGGTTAAACACTATATTTAACCTTTTTCTTTGCTTTTCACCATATTCTATCTTTCTTTGACGGGTTAAATGACACATTTCAACCTTATTTGAGTCGCTTATCATCATATTTCTTCCTTACTGCAAGACTTCTCATTACATTTCTCCCTATTTCACGGTCTTAAAACCATATGCACCTTTTCTGACGGGCCTTCCACATTTCTGCCATTTTTTGTGAGCTTAATACTATCATATATATATATATATATTTCATTTTTTTATCTTTCGATAAATTTCCGTCAAACAAACTTAAAGTTCTACTTTTCAATCATGTGTCATTAAAATCTTTTCTTCTTGTGTGCAGATATGTCGAAATGGAAGTGAAAGGAATCGAGATCTATGCCCTCCTGCATACGGGCCACAATAAGTCCAATAAAGATCAGCAGCACAACATCAATCGGATAACCGCCCACAGGAGTCGCTGAGAGGCTGAAGAACGGGGAAGACCTCAAAGATCAACCTCGTTCAGGCAGACTCAGGTTGTCATCTGTTTGGGTGTGAGAAAGGCCTTCGAAATTGCTCCGAAGCTCACATTGTGTGCATTTGCGAAGAAGAAGAGCATCTGGGTGGCCACGGTGTCCAGGGCCGTCAAGGAGGAGGGGGGGGGGGAGAAAACAAGGTCGGGAGCACTGTCGTCGTCTTATCAACGACTTGAAGTGTCGTGACAGTTGAATTCTATTTTTTTCTGATGAAAAAAACATTCATGGTCGATACGGTCATCAACAAGTAGAACGACCGCGTGGAAGACTTCGGCCCGGACGTTTCCGACGTCCGCTACGTGTCCACGACCAACCACCTGACCTCTGTGATGATGCTCGGCGTCGTGCCTTCGAATGGAGATAAGATGTCGCCGATGTGGTTCGTGGCCCATTACAGCCTCATCACAGCCCATTCCAAAGTCATATTTGCCACGAAAGCCCTTTGTGGGAAAGGTCACAAAGTAGAACTAAGACGATGCTCCTGCCCACACGGCCAAGACCGTGCAAGAGTGGTTAGGGTCGAAGATGAACTTCTGATCGAGGGAATTTTGGCCGCTGCCGTCGTCTGAGCTCAATCTTATCGACTACAACATGTGGGCTCATATCGAGGGCAAGGCCTGCACGGTCGGCGAGCTGAAGTCCTTCGTCAACCGCGTGTTGCCAAATCTAGGCACCCTGAAAGAAAAATCGTTTTACAGAACTGAAATCCCTCCCGCATACAATTGTAAGAACTCCCTTGTTTTACTGTTTTCTGAGTCCTTTTTCTTGCTTCCCCGCCTCTTGAATAGGTTAAATATTTCTTTCATATTCAAGTATCAGTCTACCATTTACAAAATGTTAATTCATAATACTAACAATAGTATAGGGGGGGGGGAAGGATATTCTGTCGATTGTTCCGTTTGCCCTAAGCAATACTTTGGGCAAACCGGTAAATCATTAAGTGTACGCTTGGCGCAACATAAATACAATATTAGGAGGGGTTGAAAGTAATAGTGCATTCTTCGTCCATTTATCTAAAATTAGTCATCCTATCAATTGGAATTTAGCTAAATTTATTTACAAATCGGATGACTTTGTTCAAGGAAATATTGTCGAATGCTCATTCATTAATTCCTCGCATAATTTTAATATATCCCCCGGTCTCTTTAAACTGGCCTCTGTAATTAAAAAACTTATTTATAATTAAATTGTCCATTTTAAATCTTAACCCTTTGATTTATTAATTTAGTTATGTTTCTCTTGTTTGTTTTTACGTATTCATAATTGCGTGTGTATGTATTTAGTTTTGTGACCTAAATATCTACATTCTTTGCTCACAGTTGGAATTTCCGGATGTAGACCTTATCTATTTGGTTTTATCCATCATATCCGATATCTAAACATGACTTTGATAATATTTTTCTATTCTGCCCTTTCGTTGTACATGGGCGGTGCATTCGTTATTTCTTAAGAATGAACTGAACAAGTTCGAAAGTACTTGGTATCCGCCTTCATTTTCCTATGGGATTTTTTGCCTATATATATATATATATATATATATATATATATATATATATATATATATATATATATATATATATATATATATATATATATATATATATATATATTCTATAGGTTTGCTTCTAAGAAGGCTTATTTTGAGGTTGAGGCTAAATCCCAAAATGAGACATGTAAAATTTCTCATTTAATTAAGAACAACGTTTCGGGTATCTTACCCATCTTCTGGTCTATAAAAGAGATTTAGAAAAGGTTTAAATTACAAAAATTATAATGCACACAAAGTTTAAAAATAAATTATTTAGTTAATTGAAATTATGGCAAATCGTTTGAAAACTATTGAAATTTAGATATGGATCAATTATGGGTACTTTAAATATGCATAAATATAACACTAGTTGATACAATTATTGGTTGACACAGATATTAGTCACTAAATGAAGCAGAAATAGTAATAAATTATTTAATAAAATGAAAATGTGAAAAAATCATTTGAAAACTTGACACTAAATATAAATGCTTTAAATATGGATAAATATAAGAATATACTAATTGGGGCAATTAATTGGTACACAAAAATATTAGTCACCTTTAGTGGACGGTAAAAGCGGAGAGACTGAGGAAAGATTATAGAGGAAACCGATTAGAGATTGGTAGGTTGTGAAAATATTTTGAGTGGTTTATGAAATGAGAAGGGGAAAAGCAGTTGAATCAGAATTTAAACTGGGATTTAGTTGTTTTATAAATAATGATTCGAGAATGCGCAGGGAAGTGGAGTCATTTGCATGTCCTATAATTTGAAAGATTTTGTGGGAAATTTCGGTCTTACATTTAATTGAATGATCTCGAATGGGAGAAGTTTCTTTATTGGTTAAGGTGGAGCCAGTGCGAGAGCTAATACCAAGATGAGAACAGACCCTAGCCTTAAGTGAGCGAACAGTGCTGCCAATGTAGATCCCCTGGTGGCACCTGGGGCAAATGAATTTATAGACAACTGAACAGCTCATTTCAGGTGGGATTCTGTCTTTAGTTCTGAAAAATTTTCCAATGTGAAAGTTGTTAAGAAAAACTATTTTGAAGTTGGTATGCGTGTAAAAACTTTTCAAAAGCTTATTAAGTTTTCGGCGTAAGGGTAGGTTGAGTGGGCCAATATCAGGAAGTAGACAATAGCGGACATCCTTGGGGACAGAGGAAATTTCTTGTGGAGGATGGTATATTTTATCAAAGAATTGACGGATACATTTTTGTACAAGTGAGGGCTGGAAACAATTCCTTTGAAAATAACCCATGAGAAAACTGAATTCAGAATGAACAAGAAAATAATCAGATGAAAGCTGAAAGCCACGGTGAAGGAGGGTTTTGATGTTGTTGATCTTATAAGAAATATCACAAAAACTGTAAAAGTTCATGCCGAGACCAGAAAAGGAGGATTTACGATAGACGGAAGTAGTGAAGTTGGGCGAGGAGCGTGATATGAGAAAATCCAGAAATGGTAATTTTCCATCTTTTTCTTTATCAATTGTGAATTTTATATTTGAATGGCGATGATTCAAATATTCAAAGAATGAAAGAGACTGTTGTTCTGTTTTAAATATTAGAACCGTATCGTCAACAAAACGACGGTAAAATATCGGTTTCAAATCAGGAGGGCATTCTCGCAAAGCAACTTCTTCGAAGTTGGACATAAAAATGTCAGCAAGAAGAGGACCCATGGGGAAACCCATTCCAACACCATCAACTTGTTGATAGATGGAGTTGTTAAACAGAAAACAGTTGTCTCTAATGGTTAGTTCAAGAAGAGTCCGTAAAAGCGACGGTGTGAATTTATGAAAGGTCGAATCCGGTTCTGGAAAGGCCTTTTGGATGATTAGGTCTATGGTTTCATTTACGGGGATATTTGTAAAAAGGGAGACGATATCAAAGCTACACAAATTATAGGACATGCAAATGACTCCACTTCCCTGCGCATTCTCGAATCATTATTTATAAAACAACTAAATCCCAGTTTAAATTCTGATTCAACTGCTTTTCCCCTTCTCATTTCATAAACCACTCAAAATATTTTCACAACCTACCAATCTCTAATCGGTTTCCTCTATAATCTTTCCTCAGTCTCTCCGCTTTTACTGTCCACTAAAGGTGACTAATATTTTTGTGTACCAATTAATTGCCCTAATTAGTATATTCTTATATTTATCCATATTTATAGCATTTATATTTAGTGTCAAGTTTTCAAATGATTTTTTCACATTTTCATTTTATTAAATAATTTATTACTATTTCTGCTTCATTTAGTGACTAATATCTGTGTCAACCAATAATTGTATCAACTAGTGTTATATTTATGCATATTTAAAGTACCCATAATTGATCCATATCTAAATTTCAATAGTTTTCAAACGATTTGCCATAATTTCAATTAACTAAATAATTTATTTTTAAACTTTGTGTGCATTATAATTTTTGTAATTTAAACCTTTTCTAAATCTCTTTTATAGACCAGAAGATGGGTAAGATACCCGAAACGTTGTTCTTAACTATATATATATATATATATATATATATATATATATATATATATATATATATATATATATATATATATATATATATATATATATATATATATATATATATACTTCTGCTTTCTTTTAATTGAGACATGAGAGTTTATGGCTGAATGTGTATTTGTATGTGTGTTCGATTGTTTGGCGTGGCGGGGCTACCTTGACGAAGGTGAATAGGCCCGATTTCTTCCCATTCCAGGACCCCGACAGAGATGGAGCATTTGCATATTTGGGAGGTGACGTTTCTCTTAACTTTTTGTCCTCCGAAACCTTTTATCGCATTATCTATTTTTCTTTTTTGTCTCTTCCTTCCTTTCTTCCTTTTGCTATTTTCCTCACACAGGGTTAGAGGGGGGGGAGGGGGAGAATGCGTCTGTATTGTTACGTTTCCTTTTTCAGGTCGATAATGAGTTTAATCTGCTTTGGCTCCTTTATTTTTTTCTCTCATTCTCATATATATATATATATATATATATATATATATATATATATATATATATATATATATATATATATATATATATATATATATATATATATATATATTTATATATATATATATATATATATATATATATTTATATATATATATATATATATATATATATATATATTGTGTGTGTGTGTGTGTGTGTTTACTTAAATACCCATGGAATGTCGAGTCGGGAAACAACTTTTCAGAGACAAGTTTTGAGTGACCAGTGGTTCAAAAAGAGCCAGAAAGAAATGATCTTCCACATTTATACATAGTTTCAGTTTGAACCCACCAACTGAATTTTCTTAATTTTCACACGTTTTAGCACACACACACTCTCACCCGTGAGGACTATTGTGCACACACATCATGTCCCAGTCGGTGCCCGATTGTCTATTTTCAGTTTTATCACCACTTCGAGGCCTGTCTTCACCCATGGTCATTTGCGTCCAAACCGCCCTGGATGACTGGCGACATTCTGGTGTGCTTGCTTCTGTTCCACGGTTGTCACTTTCCGGTGGGTTCCGATGCGGGAAGAGGTGGATGAGAAAGCGAGACCCGGCCATACCGCGCCACCTTTGAATTCTAATGAGCTGAAATATAATTTTTTTTCATTCTAGCCTTTATGGCGACCGTTTGAATAAAAAGTTTCTGTCTATTCACATTTCTATATCTCGTCCACCGTTCTTGTTCCCGTCTGTAATAATAAGTCCAGATGTGCGTTCTATTTACATATTGTTGTGCTGGTATCACAAGTGACGTACGGCGAGTAATACTACGTATATATATATATATATATATATATATATATATATATATATATATATAGTTTAAAATAGTGTGGAAATATTCCTTAACTATCTTAATTTTATTTCTTCAATCTGACGAATGCAATTCTTAATTACTGATGAAGTTGCAAAATTAGTCAAGGTAGATCTATTTTTATTTACTGAAGTTTTTTATATTATATGATAATTAAATTTGGCCGTGAGCTTTCGCCTTTCCTAATAAATCTTCAGAAGGGAGTTTTAAGATTGGTTGGAGAGATTTCTTAAGAATACAAGTGTCTTTGTATTCCTTTACCTTATATCGACTTCCATTCCAAAAACAAGCGTATGGTTTTCGGAGTCTCTTCGTGGGCGTTTTACATGGGTTTACTACAGGTCTGCACAATGTTTTAGGTCTTTTTACTTCTTAGTAAGGGTCTACTGCTTATCATGAGATCCGAACCACGCTATCTGCATTGCATAACAGTTGCCATGAAGTTGATCCAAATCAAGCCACTATCCGGCGAGTTAATACACTCGTTGTGGCTTGACTTCACTACAGTTGGAAGCTGGCTTTGCACTCGGCTACGCAGCAGGTTATTTGTTGTTCACGTTTCGTTAATTAACAGATGACTTCTGAACTTCGCTATTTTAATCATTTATCGTTTGATAGGGCGATAAAGCAAAACTCTTCTTCATCTTTCCAAGATGTAGAAAGAATAATGTGGGTGGGTTTTGACGGAGGCGGATGACCTTTGATAGGCCCTTGTGGCTTTTGTCATCCGTGTAATTATGTTATGTTATGACCCACTTCACAACGTAGTATATTAATTGAGGTCTACTGTATTCTTATATGCTGGCTCCTACAACAAAATTTAGTTGGATCATATAAAAAAAGGTTTAATATTAAACAAAATTTATAAAATCTTCAAGTGTTATTGAATAATGGTCATTTTTATTAATAAACCTAATAATGCCCATAAAATTAATTCTCTGAATAGACGAATTTTAATCTTTACGAATGTCTTTAAATAGAAAGCTCATAGTGTGTGCATTTACTTAAAGCAAGGTCTATTCTCTCTTTAGCCTTTATCGCTTTAAATAACAAACGAAATTTGATGAATGACATTCATCATCTAATACTCTCATAACTACTCGTAACTACGTTATTTCCTTTTTTGCTAGTTATCTCGGAGCGAAACGTCACTAATAAAGAACCTTGTACCATATTTATGGATTTGTGTCATCATTAGAAGTTTTGGGCCATTAGCTACCATGCTGGTCCAATGCAGGTTGGTAGGTAAAGGTGGTCAGCAAAAGAAGTCAACACCTGATTTTTGGGGGGTGGGGGGGGAGCATCTGGAATCAAACTCGTGACCTTTTATTTTGAAATAAAATCTAACACGCTAATCACTACGTTACGGAGCGGTATATATATATATATATATATACATATATATATATATATATATATATATATATATATATATATATATATATATATATATATATATATATATATATATATATATATATATATATATATATATATATATATATATATATATATATATATATATATATTTGAAGACACTGTTTTCCCCAATAGCGAGTAAATTATTGTACAATTAAACCACTTTTTGAGCACAAAGTTTATTGAACCGGAACTAGTTTTGGTATGAAGTTTTTTCATACCATCTTCAGCCGTTAACTGAGAGAAATTTATAAAGAAAAGAGAAATACTAAAATATACAGAAACCGGCAACTGACATTAATCAGGAGGCGTTAGTTTTAAGTGATTAGTGATTAACCATATTTTTTAAAATGAGGTTTGATACATAGCGGCTACATTTGTGTTAACCTTCTGACAGATTAAAGTTTGGGATATCTTTGATTAATATATTATATATATATATATATATATATATATATATATATATATATATATATATATATATATATATATATATATATATATATATATATATGTATATATATATAAATATATATATATATATATGTATATATATATATATATATATATATATATATATATATATATATATATATATATATATATATATATATATATATATATATCATAGCAAATTAAATCCATTCACTGCTTTCTTTGCAAGCATTCATCATTCATTCATTCTTATATCTAACGGAATCTCATGGAATTTGTGGTTTCAGCATATAATTAATTGCAGGAGAGTTGTTTCGCTTTTCCCTGAGCTGAGTGACGTCACTTAGTGTTTAAGATTCCCTTTAATACATCTTTCCTCCGCTGTGCCCTTTTAAATCAGTCTACGCTTGGGTTTTTTCTTTATTTTTTTAATCTTTCGACCCCTCCACCATAAACTCGGATTGTGACATAGTGTTGTTGGTCTGGATCTCCCTGATTCAGCATTACAAATGGTTCCCCGAGTAAGTGCTCTTGAGGGTATCTCTCTATCAAATGGAAGGGGCAACTGGTCCCTTTATATTTTGTTGTCGGGTCCATGTGACCCCCACGGAACGCATGAACAACTTACCACTCCTGAGTGACCGGATGGAATCTTTATTTTTTTTTACTTCACTCTCCCCAGAAAGAATATAAACCTACGCTTTAACAATATTATATTTTTAATATTTGAGGAGGAACAAAGACAACAGGCTTTTATAGTAATTGTAAAAACATTAAGTAATTAAAATATTGCAGCAAGTTGTTTCTATAAAAAATTATTAATTACGTAGTTCAGGTCTCGAAATATTCTCCAGCGGCCTCAATTTACTGGCTTTCGGTGCTAGGCTATAAGCCCTTACAAGGCCTTTAATGAAGCAAGGTCAGCTTAGATGCTGGATCAAAAGAGCTTTCACGTTAAAGAAAAACATATTTAGCATTTTGCGTACTGAATTAAAAGTCATGAAGACAAGTCATTACAACATTTTATGACTTAAATTACTGCGAACAATTTACTTCTTCACAAGTGCTTTAACAATGTAGCGTCCTTTTTTCTCCCAAAATATTAAATAAAAGATAATATAAACAGTATCAATTTGTGATAGAGACTATTTTTTTAGATATAAGCCGTCTACTAGGCTCCGTTCAAAAGATCTTGGGTTCGAATCCTTCATGTAAAGTATCATTTTGATGGAACCCAGCTTTTTACCGTGCAACTGCCCCGTTGAGGACTCTTAATGAATGCAAATAATCATCCATTCATTTCGATGTTCATTATTCACCAAAGAAGTGATTGGAGCGATGTCAGGGAACGTATGCACCTTGTCACTAATGAGATGATTTTTACGTTCATTTATTCGCCTTCCCTCACCTGTAGGCCACGTGTGCTTGGATGCGTGTGCGTATGAAACAGATGAATACCGTCTGCATGTACGAGTCAATAAACGCTCTTGTTTCCATGTACACGAATCCTAGTTTGAATGCTGTGTATATGAGCGGTATTAGGTGTATGTATAATAGAGCGTGTATGTTTCACAGTATGTGAGCGACGCCTCCCCTCCCCCCTAAAAAGATCTTCCCAAACGCCGAAGACAAGAATAAGACCCACATTACCATTCTCCCAGCGCCATCCAATGGCGAATAATAACGCATAATAAACAATATATCCCGAAGCTAAAGACGGTCGCTTTTTTGCAATGCTCCATCTCACAAAGAGAAAGCAAACAAGGCCTGAAAGGGCGACCGCGTCATGCAACGAGCGAGCGTTGTGTAATGTTGCATCAGAATCACAAAAGAAGACTCCCCAGCACACATCAATTCGGGTTTAGGAACCCAGATTACGCGCAAGATTCTCTAGGGCGAGGGCACGTGTGTATATGTGCGTAAACCTTGGACACCAAAAAAAAAGCACACGTAAATTGAGGACAACTGAAAGAAACATGGGATGATACGTGTTAGGAATTACTCATCAACCCATAGAAGAAATACATAGATAAGAAGAGAAACACGAGTGGTAGAGTAAGAAGAATAAAACTCTGAAATAGAAATGAGCAGGATGTTTTGAAGAAGAAACGAATAAGATGAACGAGCGGAATCATATTGTGAACACAGTTATGCATAAAGCTACACAGAAGAACACTTCATAGAGGGTGGGAGTATAATTTACCTCAAGGGCTAAACTTAGAAAACTCGAGTTCTGGACCGTCATCAGCAGAAACTACCTTTTGGTGCCCCTTGTCTGTGTTTGTGAAAAAAAAAAAATCAGACATGAGTGGTCATTTCTTTTATGGTTCGATCCAAATTTTTAGACGTCTACCATCAAAATTATTAAGAAAAATTCCTCCTTAGAAACAGAGGTTGAATTTATTTTGAATTATTTATGGAAAAATATTAAATCGATGTTATATAATTTTATCGAAATCTCGCAAATATACATTCGACAAATAATAAGTAACTAATAAAGTTTAAAATATTAGAATAGAAAATTAAGAGAGATTTAAAGAAGGCGCTTTTTTTTTTTTTTTACTGCTCGACCTTTTCCCACCATACAATCTCGCATTATAGCAACCGTAAAACCATTTACATCTTTACAATAACACCGATCACCATTAACATTAAAGAAAACTTAAATTTCCTAGTGGCTTTCTCTGTTCCGCCCACATAGATTTGTTCCTGTCTTACCAAGAACTGAGTAGCGCCCAAAACAAGAGCGCAAAATATCAAAATCCTTAATTTCTTAGAAGTGATGTTTTATTTTCTATGAGAATTGCACAGAATATCCTTTTGGATCTTGTCTCTGGTAAAATCCAAATTCTATTTCATAGAATAGCGGATAAAAAAGTTATGTAGAAAGTAATGAGTTGAAGAAAGGGTGCGTTCAAAACCAGAGAACGGTGAATATATATAAATGCAGACATAAACAGAGAGCAACAATTATTTCTTAGACAATTTAGCAAAATATTAATAGGCATTATGAGACCCTTGTTTTGAATGACTTGAACACATCTTCGGCCGTAGGACTTCTACAATTTATCGCATGATTTGGGCCTGATTTGATTCCATTCTCGTTTCAACCTTTGCCAGATATCTCTAAAATTCGTAAAGTTTTCGAACCTTAACCGTCTCACCAAGTACCTTCCATTGGTATTGTCTCAGGTTTAAATCAAGGCTCTGCATGCGCCAGTTCATAGACTCGATATTTTTCAGCATCCAGCACCTGTTTCACTGACTTTGCTGTGTGGCATGGAAAATTGTCATATATAAAAACAGCCGCATGTATTCTCAATGTTCGAAGAGGGGATTACATGTTTTTTTTGCAGCAGATTTTTGTGTAATGCAACGTTTACTTTGCCGCATAAACGGAGGAGTAGACAGACTCCAGCGCTTGAAAACAAGCCATATATGTACAATAATGCGGACACCTTCAAATTTAACCTTTTTCTCGTTTATGTGGGATTCCGTATTTTACCTGTAAGACGCTTACATTATGCTTCCCATCCGGTCCGAACACATTGAACTTGCTTTCGCCGCTGAAAAAAAAACCTTTTTTCCGTGTATTAGGACTCCGTAGTACATGCGAAGGCCAAACTAGCCGCGTTATTATTTTTACTTCTGACTGCTTCTTTTTAGTAGGGGGTCGTGATATGAGTCCTACTTCTCCCAAGCGACGTGAAGCAGTCTGACGAGACACATTCTGGTTCAAGTTCTTTGCGACTTGAAATAGCGGCTAATGTCTCAAATCGGTCTTTAGTCGACATCCGTTGCATGCTGCGAACTTTCCTAGGGGTGTTTTTTCGAGAGGGACCCATTTTCTTCGTCAACTCACAGGGCCCAGTAGCCTCATATACTATTCTTATAATTGAAATCACACTTTTTTCAATTATACTGCCTCGAAATGCCACACAGTGTCAGTCTTTCACTCTTACATTGGTTAATTTTCTTTCTGAACGATTTGTTGACCTTAACTCGTCATCCTAATTAATAAAAAAGAAATTTGTAAACATTTTACCACTGACCCGCACTCATTTAAGATGGCTATTATTTATCAGTGGAGACCTACAGTTTAACGTGGGATCCGAACCCGGGGTTTACAGAGTATAGCAATCGCCATGATGTCGACTAACCAGATCCGATGAGGCTAAGCGTCGCTAAAATCAGTAGCCGTGTATCCACTCGGCTAGCTTGTAGTCCCCTATGTAATGGCATCCATAGAAGTCTATAAAGCACACGGGATAAAGTAACCATACATTCGTTATTAATTTTTTACGTGTGAACTGAGTTATAAGTTAGCGTTCTCTACTTTGGGACGCTTCCTTTCTTCACATACACATAACTTTCCTCCCAACTTGTTTTTTTCAGCTGTTCTATGAAATGAAACTTGGACACAATCGGAGGCAAAGTTCAAAGAATATTTTTGAAATTTTCATGAAAATTAAACGAATATTTTCAAGAAAATATAGATTTGGGTATTTTGTTCTCTAGTTTTGGACAGTACTATATATTCACTGCACTATATTTCAAATAACATTAGTTTGTGCGATTGGCGTTAAACTTTGAATACTCAACCACCGTTTTCAAGAAAATTTTATTAATCCATTTCTAGCTCCGCCAATTTGGTGCGTAGCACTGAATCTTATTATAATGATCCTAGCGCACGCGCGTGTGTGTGTGCGTGTGTGTGCGTATGTGTGTGTGTGGGCGCCTGTCTTTGCATTATTTAGAAAATGTTGTGAATGGATTTTTTTCTTGCACACCAACTTTTATTGTGTTGTGAAATAAAAACATTCTCTCGCACACTTTCTTAATTTTGTTAACGAAGCGAACAGGCGCTGCAGACCTATCAAAAAAAAGCTCGTAGGAGGGATTTTTTGTAGTTAAAACAATGAACATTAGAGCGCCTAACAACGTTTGGCGACCGCATTAAATTCGAACCCTAAGGTAATTATTCGAAATGGGGTCTTCGCCCCCCATACCCCCTTTAATAGTGGGAGGTTGCAGCCCCAAACTCATGCTATTTTTAATCAGCTTGTAGTATTCGCCATTCGAATGCCTAGCATTAGGTTCAAATTCAAATGTAATGGCCAGACGTCGTTAGGCGCGTTAAATTTCATTGTTTTTATGCCGTGTTTCTTAACTTGAGACATATAAACCCTGCCCCCGAATGCTATTTAAATCAATTATCTTTCCCTGAATATTGAGTAATATAAAATATTCATATTATATTTAAATTCAGACAAAAATTCCCTTCAAAATGATATATAATACGATATGATGAGATTCCAATTAACAGTGTGGCTGTGTAGTAAATATTAACCGATTGGACAAACATACTAGGTTCGCAGATGTTTTATCAAGCAACTACAATTCGCTTCCAGCACAATAATATCAGGAGTTCATATTACAGCGTGGTTTGAAAATCTTGTCACTTCCTGTAAATATATTTTTTAATTTTCTATTTTAAATATTGTTTTAACTTTATATTTCGAACGTGTTTGATATTATTATATTTTTTCTCTATTGAAAGTGAATACACTAAAACCAATACATGTATTTGATCTTATTATATTCTTCCTCTATTGTTCTTATTAAACTAAACAGACTAAACCTTTTCTGCCAGAACTTTGGATCACTTGAATCCCCAACCCCCCGAAGCTTAGGGGTGGAAGATGTTCAATAGCTTGCACTTAGTGGTTTGCAATTACGCTCACTCTTTAGTGTACGGTCATAACCTAACTTAGATTAGATTCTGTTATAAAACTATACAGTAAATAGTGAATTTTCTTAAAAATTGATTCGGAGCGCTTTCGGCTTTAATAAGACCTTATTAAAGACGAAAGCGCTCGAAATTAGTTTTTCCGATGTTTGAGTTATCCAGATTTTTCATATACTCGAGTACAATGACGGGTTGATTTAATGTATTGGCAAAGCTGTGATTCAATAAGAAGACAACAATTAAAATATTTAAGTAAATGTCAGAGAAACTTTACCGAAAAAAGTAATTTGTAAATTTTACCGGAGATTGTAAAGATGAAGCATCCCGTTTTTATCGACCCTAATATAACCTAAGCTAACTTAACCTAACCTAACTTAACATAACCTAAACTAACCTAGCCTATTCTAGATTAGTTTAGTTAGGTTAGGGTAGGTTATATTAGGGTTGAAAAAGACTTGAGATGCCTCATCTTTAAAAGATCTATTATGAATTCTAGAAATCATTCAAGTGACAATTTACTCTTCAGATTAATAAGAATTTGTATTTAATTATTCTATTTCTCGGCAGCTATGGCGGTGGTGCATTTTTTTCATGTGGATCAGATTCTATTTAAGAGGAATGCCTGGATACTGAGGAGCTTGCCGGGTTAGAATAAAATTGGAGCAATCGTTAGCAGCAGGTACAGATATGTTTTTTTGTCAGGTTTGACGGTAGATTTCCTTATACAGGGTGTAGATAAAGTCTCTCTTTGAAAAGTGAATCTATTTAAAATTACATTAGACAGACAAATATAGTTTGCGGAATGTTACAAACCTACCCATTAAGAATTTTCCCATTGATTATAATTTTAGTGCTCGTCAACAGAAGCGCTGTTTGTGGTCCAGAACACATCTGTTCGAGATTCAATTTCTCTCCATTTACGGTCTAACATCTCTTCAGTGATTATCGGGATAACATCTCTTATCCTCATCTTTAATGTCTGAATAACGGACGCTGGAGTTGAATGCATTTTATCCTTAATGGAAATCCGCAGGTATAGTCAAAGGCAGTTATGACCAGTGACCGCAGTAGCCATCGACGGGGAAAAGTGGCATTGAGGAATTTCCGAACAATTAGTTCCCAGTGTGGCAGTGCTTAATCTTCCTGAAAAATCACCAAAGTTTAAATTTCTGAAGATGCAGCATAACAAAATCCAACATGTCCAAATACACATCCCTAATTGTGAGTTCGGCAATCATAAAGTCCCTAGGACTCTGCAGTGCCTGATTACGTATGCCCCAAACATTCCCTTTTGCACTTTCCGTCTATCGTTCAATAACAGTATGTGGATTTGTGGACCTATGTATAGGAAGAAGGATCTTAAAGGTAATTCCGTATCTAATGGGGGAACCGGTGCAAATCACGAAGCAGGAGAGTTGCACGAGAGAAACTCCATTGCGGAGAAGAAGACGGGGTGTAAAATTTTAACTAATAGAGAGCTGGAAGAGTGAAAGCCTGGGGTCCAGCGAGAAGAGAGTATCAGTACTCAAGACAGGGGTGACGAAAGCATGACTGACAATCCCAAAGCTATTGTGGTCAAAGTGATAACAGACGAGACAGAGATTAGGTAGAAAGCAGAGAGAGGATTTAAAGGCGTTTGCAACTTGGGTTTTGAATGGTAACTGACTATCAAAGGTGAGGCCCTGATTTTGAATGTATCGAAAAAAGCGACATAGTAAACATCATGGTCATGATAGCGATCGATAGTTTTGCAGCGAATCACATCCTCAGGAGGGCTCGACAGTAATTTATCCTGTTTGTCATAGTTGAATTAGGGAAAGAGAGCAATTCTTTGATGATGTTACAAGCGGATAGTATTTTTCTAAGAGTCTCAGCAAACGAGTCTGTGTAGAAAGAGAAATACTCGTAGATTGTTGTGTCATCAGCATAAAAATAGCATTATGAGGAAATACCAATGGGAAGTTAAATACGAAAGTGAAGAGGAACAAGAACATACCCTTGCGTAACACCAAAAAAGCACCTACGCTGGTCGAGATACATCATTACCATTATGAATAGATTGGAAGTCAAAATACTAGCAAAAGTAGTTAAAGGACGTCCCAAAGACTACATAGTAGCATGTGGTAATTTTTAGTCACGGGGAAGCAATTCAAGACAAAATAATAAGGCACTCTCAAAGCTATGAGCCGTTACATAGAAAAGAGATTGGCCTTGTACACGTTTCAAATCACTAATCTTTTCCTTACCTTAGTTCTATGCTAATTCAAATCTTCAAATCTTTTTCAGTTACTTGTTAGCAGAGAGCATCGGTCGTCTTCATATCTAACAAAAGGTTGTTTTCCATCGTTTTTAAAGCTAAAATTGAGAGCCTTTCTTCTTCCTGTGCTTTTCTTGCAGAGGTATGAATGCGCTTTCAACGTGAGAATGAGCGTTCTAATTCGGCAGTCTGGTATCTCGCCGAGCCAATGTTAACTAGCACAATTGTTTTAACCTTGTTGCCAAACTAACTCACTCTTTTTTTAATAGAAGAAAGTAATTAAATCTATGTAAGTTTACAGAACTAAAACCCTCATTTTTATAGAGTTGAAAGTCGAAGAAAGAACAATAATTTTCTTGTGATGATTTAAGTGTCAATTCAGGAAATAGTCTCTGGCTTTCTTAAGGTTTCATAGAGTTCATTTTATTTCATTTAGTTGAAATTAGAAAAAAAGATGAAGTGGGTAGAGATAAGTGCTAGAAAGAAAAATACAGAAATTATGGAGATTAAGATGTAGCTGTGCTGAGTGTGAAATGAAAGTTTACCAGGTGCTGGTTGGTCTAATGTATTTTATATATATTTTTCTTTGTTCATTCTTCTTTTGTTTATTATTTCAGTCTTTTCTTAATTGTTGTTTAATCTGTTTATTTTTCTGGTTTCAGAGCTGTTTTCAATGGCTTTATTTTGATTATGAATTTCTTTATTCTATTTTTTAGTTATATTTTTAGGTTCTTCCTTTGCTTAGATCTTCTATAAAGAGCAATTTCTTCTCTTTCTATTTTACTTAGACTTTTTAGTAAATGAGACTGCTTCTCTCTCTATTTCGATTTGTAGATTTCTCACATTATCCTCTCATTTTCCGCTTTAGTTTCTTGCCACCCTCTTGGAGTACCAGTTTAATTGGTTTCAGTATTGCTGCTTCGTGCAGTCTTCTTGTGTTTGTAATGACTCTGGTGGCCTTTTTCAGTATAGTTTGCAACCGGAGCATTCGGGTTTTAGATATTGTGTTCATTGGCACTTTTTAGGTATAGTAGTGTTGTTCTAACTAATATTATGTATATTTTTCTCTTTTTTAATTCATTGAACGTTCTGAAACTTCTTTGTGGTATTGTTCCTCTAAAGCGAAAACTTGGCATTGGTAATTTCGTAAGGTTATAACTGCTTTGCTATTTTTGATGAGCCAATTCATCCAAAGCGTGTCAGAGGCTTGTTTTACATCTTTTAAAACTACTCCACCTTATGGTCGTTTGCCTTAGCATGTGCCACGTCTTCGTCAATAATGCTAGTGCTACTCTGTTCCTTCTTTTCCTTAGCAAACCCAAACTGACATTTATATTCCATTAAATGTCTGTATATTATTTTTTCCAAAACTTTTTAGAGTAAATTTAGTAATGAGCTTGGCGTGTCGTTTGCTACATTAGTGTGTATTTTCGAAGGTTTGTGGTGGCATATCATTGGAGCAGTTTTAAAAATCGATGGAGAGTACCTTATGCTTCAGACTGCATTGAATAAGTTTATACCCCTTTCTATTGCTTTTTCCGAAAGGTTTGTGTAGTGTTTGGTCAGTCCATATGGTGCTGCCTCGTTCTGTTGAAACGATTTTATGGTGTCCTTGACCTCTTTAGTTATATTTCTTGTGTACAGACATCTATAGTTCCAGCTGCAATGGTGTCACTACTCTAATAGGTAGATTAGGGTGAGTTTGTTATAAATCCCTTCCATTATCTATCATTCAAATTCCAAATTGCAATGTGCGTTTTCTTCTCTTGATATGTCCAATACTCTTTTCAGGTGTTTCCAAAATAGTGATACGATATCCTTTTCTTCTGTGACTGTGACACCATGTTACAGGATTTCCATTTTGGTTTTAAGTGTGCTTCTTTGAAGTAGCTTTATTGTGTTACAGATTGTGGCTATTGATAATCTTATTCCACTTGTTTTCGTTTTCTGTTGTTATTCGCGTTTTCAGTTGTGTTTGTAAAGCGTTTATCCTTATTTTAAGCTCTGGTGTTATCCCTGCATCTGCTATTATTCTATTTATGATTTCAATTTGCTCAACTAATCCTTTATCTCTAAGTCCATTTTAAAGCTAGCTGGGTTTTGTATTCTGTTATGGGTAGGGTTTTGTAGCTAGAAAGGGGGTTGCAGTTGCCAAACATCGCAATCTGGATAGCACTAGTAGCTGTAGTTGCTAAATATCACAAAATAGAAGCAAGCTCTGGCTTTCTTCCTGTTATCCGTAACAAAGTAGAAAATAACTATTTGCTTCTCACAAGAAGGGCTAGAAAATTTTCGAAAATATATTTGTAAGTTTACCATTTCAGAAATAGAAAGAACCAATATTTAGGATTAAAAAGAACTCAAAAGTGCTTGAAAACTGTAAGCATTTCTTCATTTGTTGTATCGCCTGATAAAAAACACTATTTTTTTACGATAATTTTCTTCAAAGTGATTGCATAAAGGCCATGGGTCAATCAAAAAACTAATGTTTATTTTAGTTATATAGGTACTCTACAACCTGATAGCTAACCGAAAAGAAATAGAAAATAATCGCAGGTAAAAGATGTTATTGATTTTTGATATATTTAAGCAATTATTTTTCTTGTATATAGGGAAGCAATGCTTCCTGTGCTTTCATGGACCGCACGCCTCTGCGGGAGTTGGCCAGGAATTCAGGGGAGCCGTAAAGAAGAAAGGTGTCGTCAACAACATCAAATGCTGCCGAGAGGTCCAGAAGTTTTAGCGTGGAAAACAGAGTAGCTTGGGCTGCACGACGAAGATGGAGCATTGCATGTAGGAGAGCTGTTTCTCTGCCGTACCTTTCCTTAAAACTAGACTAAAAAATCTCATCGACGTTAGAACAGGACAAGTGATGTAAAATCAGGACTGACATCATTCTTTGAACGATCTTGGAGAGGAATTGTAGTTAGGAGATTACGCAGTAGCTTGCTGTGTCGTATTTGGAGACAGTTGGTATTATTTCAGACAGAATGGTGGTATTAATAATAGCGGTGAGGTAAAGAAGAAGAACAGAGATGAACTGACGATTAATATTTGGAGGGAATGAGTCAAGGAGAGAGCAGGTCTTGTTCGAAGGGAGAAGGGAAGAAGTTACTTCCTCACGGGACACTGGGAAATTGGAGGAATGAAATAAGTATGGGTACAAGAGGAAAAGGGAAAGTTACCCGATGCCAAGAAATAGAGGCGGGTAGTATGCCAGAGTGGATAGGCACTATTTATGCAGATAATTTAGTAGGGAAACTAGGGGGAAGAGACAAGAGTTTCAAAGGGACAGATAAATCATCATGAAGGTTGAACAAAGTGCTTGGCTTGTTTTTGTTTTCTGCTTAGATGCGGTAGGCGTGATCCTCATGGCTGGTCTTTAGGAGGCCAGTGTATGAGAGAGTATCAAAGGATTAGGTTTCAGAGGCGGTGGCTCTGACCGTTGAATCCAACTAAATCCAAGCTCATTTTCAGAATATAAAACATACAAACAGTATAACTATAGCAAACTATACACACGATGTACTAAGAACTATATATATATATATATATATATATATATATATATATATATATATATATATATATATATATATATAGAGAGAGAGAGAGAGAGAGAGAGAGAGAGAGAGAGAGACAGACAGAGAGTGTGTGAAAGAACATTTAACGCTCTCTTTCACACTTCGCTAGGTCTAAACAGGCGTGGAAAAGATAGTGGGAGCTTTAAAAGTGGTAAACAAGAAAACAAACACAACTTGAGAGAGAACCCTACTTATTATGGTGGCAGTGGGGTCAGGAGGGCACGCTACTCCTCCAGGTTTAATTTGTCGGAGGGATATGGCCCCCCCCCTTAAACCATTCACCCCCTTGCGGGGAAAATAAAAATACGATACAAATCTGCTGTAATGATCAATGCAGGATATTTATATAATTATAGAAATATAATTCTTTAATAATATATGACTCTATTACATTTCCGACAAACCTTGTAGATACCAGGGGTTCTAGATCAATGGAGAGCCCCATTTGGTAGCCTGAGTTTAATGATGCTTGTTCCAAGTGATAGACCTCAGCCGGTAGTAATTTAATTGGTAAAGAAGTTAAATTACCACTAATTACTATTAAGTTTACTAATAGTTTTAATCCCTATTAAAGATTAATATATTTAACGACCAACATGTTTAGTTTTAAGTCTGAATTTTCATATTTCAGGACTTTATGAAGTTGAAGCTAACCGTTTGAAAACTCAGCTTCTCGAGTCTAGCAAAGTTAAGTCACATTGTCTGTGATTTGTCCTCGGATAAAATCTCATATCGGCTTGGTGGCTGTTTTGTACCGACCCTTGGGTCGAATCCCTTAAATTTTAGTTCTTGGCTCAAAGACCAAACATGAAGTTGAAAGGAAGTAAAGCACTATTCTCCCCCTGTTTGGACATTGGACATATAAAGTGGGGAGTACAGTAGTAGAGGGGGTTTTTTAGTAGGAGAAAATAGTGGGGGAAAATGGGGAAATTTATAGAAAAGCGAAAATGAAAAGTAGGATAAAAAATATATTTTATGTTATATATATATATATATATATATATATATATATATATATATATATATATATATAAAGCATTCAAGCCTTTGTAGCAGCTGGTTTTTGCTCTCTGCTGCTTTTTGTGAATACTTTGTATCTTCTTATCTGGGTTGTTTACACCTAGATTTTGATTTTTTTATTATTTTGTACTTTTTGTTGTTTTTGGTATTTTTGGCGAGTTTTATCGCGCTAAAATTTTGGGGGAAATTTAGAAAATTAGCACTTTTCTAATTTAGTAAAAGGTGATTTTTTTATGGCTTTGTGTCGGTTAGTATTGTGAAAATCTAAGTCAACCGTGAATCTACCTCGTCGTCAATGAGTAGTCTGCTGTTTTTAAAAGGTATTGCGCGTCCTATGTCATCAAAGTCCATGTGTCGAGTACAAACTCGGCAGGGAGGTGCCGATGTATTTTGTACCCAGATCTTAATTGCTCTCAGGTGAAGCTCCACGTTTATGGGGGGTTACCCCAGTTCACCATAAGCTCACTCTGCCTTCTCCGCTCTCTCCTTCGGGTTCCTGTTATGATATAGCCCGTACTATTATGGACCTTTTGCAGTTTAAGGACTTGGGTCTTGGGAATCGCGTTCATAGAGACCAGCGGATACAGGAGTTTTGATCGAATGCATACATTATAGATCTTTAGCTTGTTGGAGGTACTCAGGTTTAAGAACTTGAAAAGTTCCTCCAAGTCCCTCAGTGCATTCGATTTGTTTTAACTACATGACTCCCATATCTACGAGTCGTAATACGGAGTCTGAGAACTGTGCCCTCCGTGCGGTATGGGATGCGCACACCGCCTTCACACAGATGTTTGCGAGGGTCCGTCGGAATAGTGAAATTACACGGAACTTTTGGGCATTGGTAGATATCTTCCATCTTCTCTCGAAAGAGTTGAGGTTTTCAATTTCTACCGCCTTACTTTGTACCATGTAATTCATATTCCGATGAGGTGTCGTACAGATCAACGTTATATCGTCGCAAATTGGACGTACAACGAACCTGCAGTCAGAGGTTGGGGAAGGTCGATGGTGTATATACTACAGAGCAGGGGACTTATACACCCGCCTTGTGGCACCTCCGCCTCGAGCTTGAACTCGGGGCCATTGAAATCTTAGATGTTCAGAAACGCCTTCCTCTCGATTACTTAGTTGCATAAAATCCTTTCAAGTATGAGATTGAGGCCAAGTTGTAAGATTTTGTATTGCAGGCCTCTTCTCCACACTTTGTCAGAGGCCTTTTTGACGTCGCGGAGTACCAGATTTGTGTGGCGTCTTTCGGCTTTCACCTTTAACAACTTCTCGGTGATCACGGCTAGTGCTGTGTCCGTTACTCGCTTCCTTCGGAAGCCATGTTGTTGGTTATTGTGAGAGTTATAATCCTCGAGGAATGTATTCGTTCTGTTGGACAATATCTTCTCAAAGACTTTCCCTGAAAATTCTAAGAGAGATATAGGCCTGAAGTTAGCTGGACTGTCGGATGGCTTACCGGCTTTCGGAATGAATATCATTTTTGCTACCTTCCAGTGGTTAGGGAAGTAAACCACTTTCAGGCACGCATTCATAATACTCATGAGCCCCAATAAGATGTTAGGCGGGGCTAGAATAAAATTCTCCCTTTTTAGTCCTGTACGCCCTGGTGCTCGTTGACGAAAGGATTTTAAGTTTTTTAAGAGTTGTTCGGCAGTAATTCTACCGCTGAGTCCCTCCATTTCTTTTTCCTGCGATACATAATGGTGATGATTGGTTCTGTGTATCTCGTCGTTCAAGTCGTTTATTATTCCGTCTTCGAAGTTTAAATCAAAGTTATCACTCCCTTCCGGAGTTATCTTAAATATAGATGCCCAGAAGAGCCTGAATTCCTCTTCGATTTCTTCCGCGTCCGTAATTTCGATATTGTCACGTGTAAGTTTTATGGTCTTTTGTGGCTGTCCACCTCTTATTCTTTTTACTGTCTGCAAGAATGTACGTGAGTCGTTTTCTATATTTAGTCCGTAAATCAAATTGTTCCAAAGTACATTCTGTTGATCCCTAATAAGAGTCATTAATTCGTCGTGGATCTATTGTGTTCGTCTTTGCGTAGTGGTGTTGGGGCCAGTGAGGTTCATTTCATTGATTCGTTCTTCGTATTCTCTCGCGAGGGATTTCATTCTAGGGGTCCAAGAAGAGGCAGGAAGAGTTTTATATTTAACTCAGAGAATGGCTTCTTTATCGGCTTTTAATAAATTATCATTAATTTTATCCAACTCCGCGTCAATCTCTTCTAGAGTGGCATTAATTAAAGGGTCAGGGTTTTAATTTTCGAGGATTCGCTTATAAGTATCCCAGTTGGCTCGAGCGTAGCTCTTGCGTTCTGGGATAGGGACTTGAATGGGGGAGGTTGATATTATAAAAAGGATAGCCTGGTGGTCGCTGGGGATAGGAGAGCACGGCTCAATGAAGTACGAGGGGCGATCTTATTGACCGCCCTTGCGAATCGCCATGGCATTACAGAGGAAGGAGGATGGCTGTTTGTGGGGGTGTTAGGACAAGTTATGACAAGTCAAGACCTGCAGCCGCACGCTCCTGCCTCGTCTATTTAAGAAGCAGTAGCTAATCGCAGATCGTCATTCACAAATTTTTCAACAATGGATAAGATTGAGCAGCACACAGTGATCAAACTTTTCACCAAGGAAGGCAAGAATGCAAAATAGATCCATGAACGCATGGTTGCAGTGTATACCGACACCGCCCCTTCCTATGCAACCTTTGCTCGCTAAAATAGGGAGTTCTGCCATGGTCGTGAGTCCCTTGAAGATGACCTCTATCGAGGACGCCCGTCAGACGTGACCAACGAGGAAAATGTGGCCCGGGTGGAGAGGATGATCCTCTAAAATCGACGGGTGAAGGTCGAAGAAATCGAGCGAGAACTTGGAATATCACATGGAAGTGTTATCAACATCATCCACGACAATTTGGCCATGACCAAGGTCTCTGCCTGTTGGGTCCCTAGAAACATCATGCCCCAGGATCGACTTCAACGTCGTCAAAGTCCAAAAGGATAGAGTTGCACAAGCTTCCCTCCGCGAGTGCGGATTCGAGGAGCTCAACCATTACCCCTACAGTCCAGATCTGGCCCCTAGCGACTACTTTTTATTCCGCTAGATCAAGGCTGCACTTCGTGGACGCCGGTTTGGGGACGATGAAGATGTCCAGCTTACCGTCCAGGAGTGGATTGAACAGCAGTCGGGAGATTTCTGGTTGTCGGAAATTCGAAGCCTCAGGGACAAGTGGTGTAAGTGCATTGAAGTCGAAGGTAGTTATATTGAAAAATAATAAAACACTTTTCCTCATATCTCGTTTCCTTATATCCGAATTGCAAAACTTATTGACCGCCCCACGTAATTGTAAGGGAACACAGTGCTAGTGATCACTGTGTCTCGTTCTGTGGCTGATCTGTGTGTAATGTATGTGGGGAAGTTTGGTCAAATTCTTGTCATAATTTGTCTTTCAATAAGCGTCTTAAGATTCCTGCCTGCTGAGTTGTTCAACGTGTAATCTGAGGTAGCACTCCTTGCCGTGGCCATGAAGTTGCAGGAAGATGTGAAGAGGCAAGTACCCTCTCCTTTGGGGCTGCTACCCCATTGCCAGAACCTGGAGGCCCACTGCCGTACGGACCTCAACAGCGAAGTATGACTCATCGAGTCCACTTATTGATCTGAAGTCAAGACCTCTTTTCGCAGCTATCGCGCATCCATCGAAACGTTCTCCGCTGTGATTTTTGGTTAAGACTTCGTAGGGGAAAATTTTATCCTGCCTGTGTCATTCATCCCATGTTCTGAGATAAATATAACGTCTGGGTCACATTGTCTTATTACGTTACCGTATAGTATTTTTTTTTTGTTCGTCCAGCCGTCAGATTTAAAATGTAATATTTTTAATGTCTCCATTGTCTAGTTCACTAAAGATTCCTGTGTGTAGTCGTGTTCTTTTTGGACTTATTCTCTTACGAGCTTAGGTCCTTGTAGAGTGTTTGGTGGCGTGATGGTTTTTCTTGTTCGTTTTTCCTGAATTCGCCGTCCGTTAGAATAATAAAGGTTCCGGGTGCCAGTTTGATCAAGTCTTGGAGTAAAGCCTCCTCGACTTGTTCCTCGCTGTAGTCGTCCGAGGTGAATTGTCATTTGTATCTTCCGTAATTACTCCTTCTGACACATCAAAGTCATCCATCTCTTTAGGGAACGGGGACCTTTCAGCAGCGAATACCTTCAAGTTAATTTTTCTTGAATGGTAAGCGTGCTTAGATTCCCTCTTACAAGAAAAGGACTATCTCGGACCTCTCTCAGGCTGAGAGGTTTTCCGTGAGCGGGGCGAACGTGCCCCCACCCACTCAGGTCTCGTTGTCTCAGTCACCGTAGCCTCATTATCCACCTGCGTGTATGATCGAGTTTGTGTTTTGTGAAATTTGCCTGTTGTTCTGTATTTAGGAGCGTGTTGTTGCCTCCTTTGCTGCCCGAGCCTGGATCCTAAGATCCCTGGAGGGAGTTGGGGCGCTGCTGGGTATGGAGAGCTTCTAGCAGCTAGTCTCACACTAGGGTTTGAGACTAATCTTGAGAATCTCCTCCAACTGTGGGTTTGGGGGAAACTACATCTTCTCCATTACATTATGCGTCAGCATTCTATTAGTTTAATCTGCAAAGCACCCCGGGGAGGAGAGATTTGCAATGTGAGCATAATAGATGCAACACATAATTTTTGTCGAGTTCTCGTTCTCGACGTCGAGATATGTAGGATTTCCCTTAGACTCCGCAAGAGCATCTTTAGCAACCTTGGCGTAGGTACATTTCACTTTGTTTTCTTCTTCTTGTCTCTTTTGGTTAGCTTTTTTCTTTAGAAGTTCTTTCTTGACCGGGTAAGCCATGGAGAGCATCTTAGGTTCTTCTGCACAATTCAGGCCATCATAGAGTTGCTATTGCAGCTCCTCCAAGAATGTGCATTCGACAAGCAGATAGAGCACAAAAGAACGTTCCTCCTAACGCAGGTGGCCGTGGTGTGCTCCTCGTATTTGTAGCACTTTAAGCACATCTGGAGGTCGATAAACTCCCCACGTTCGATCTACTCAGCGCAGATACGGACGTTAAAGAGGAGTATACCTCCCTCCGTGGCCTTTACCACCATTGCCGTATCCCAAAATACTATTTTGAATACGTGTGTGCATTCTTTGAACTTAATTATCTCAGATACCCTTCACCCAGGTGTGTTTTTTTTTCCATTTCAGCATGAATCTCTTCAATGCTGTGCCCCCCAGCCCATGGTTCGAGGCTGCGAAGGATAAGGCTTCGGTGAGTTTTTATTTGCGGTGATCTGTGTGGTTTAAGGTTGAGTGTCTTAAGGCATTCTGCTGCTTTTGGAGAGGTGAGTGCTTCACAGTCACTCTCCTTTGACCAAATAGCCGCATAATGATTATGAGTGTCGATAAGTCTTACTAAGGCAATCCCTAGATCCCCATAAATTTTAGCGAAAACCCTCTCCCGATCAGGTTTGGGACCATCGGGGAGGGTCTCAGCGGTATCCGCTGGGTCTCCCTCATTTATCCTTCCATATCCTCATATGTAAGGATTGGGAGAAATAAACTTAAACAGAAAAATTCCCCGCTGAGTGATTGTGTGTGTTTGTATGTGCGTGCGTGTGTAGTTTGAGAGAGAAAATGAGAGTTTGAGGAAAGGTGTCCCCGTCCCCAAAAATATAATTTACAAATGGCACTTTACCTTCCGTGTGGGGCGCTTATCGAATACCTACAGGTTGTTGTCCGACCAAGGAGACTAGATGAAGAGTTGGGAAGGGGAGGGGGGAAACAAGTTCACTCCTCGCCACGGGCACATGAAAGCGAGTGGAAAATTTCACAATTTTAATGCACAAAAAATCGTAATGAAATTACTCCGCAACACTGCTAAAACTTGTCCAAAAGGATTCACTAAACGCGCGGTACAACGTACAAAACTCGTTGCTAAAGAAATTTAGGCAGTAGCACAGTCTTCACGAAAGCAAAGAGAATTAGACGAGCTAAGGCAACCATAGCAGTCATTCTTCCCCTGTTACTTCTTCTAATCAGTCAGATGCCTGCTGGTATAGGACTTCATAACCGTCAAGCCTTATGAGAAATTTCCCCAATTGCCCAAGATAATTTTGTTGATATAATTTTAATCACTTTCACGTGAAATAATGACTCAGCCATGAGCCCGAAAGTTGCGCCATCATACGTAAACGAGGGAAAGTTTTGCCGACGTCAACAATGCCTTATCGATGGTTGTGAAACTGCGAGCTCAGATTGATAGTCAGCAAGTTCTCTGAGTATCAACTGCCATCAATTTATTTTGATACAAATATGCCCACCAACTAGGGAATAGACGACATACTCCGCATAATCTCTGGCCTCTAGATTGACTCTAAATTCCTGTCTTTGTCCTTTTTTTGTTGGAAAATTTGGGGGCATAGAACCAACAAAAATCTTCATCAAAGGTCTATAATTTAGGTATAACTCGGACCACAATTGGATCAAGTAAAGATAGTCACTCCCATTTTACCATGTAAAGATCATCTCTCCCAAAGTTACACTAGTAAAGTTAATCCCCTCCAAGGATAAAATATAAAAAATAACTTAAATAAGTATTTAAGAACATATTTGTTAGAAAGTTTATTTTAAAACAATTAAAAATTGTAAACTTTGTCGAACTCTAGAAATTAAATTTTAATAACTTAATTGAAACGTTATTCGCTGGCAATCGTATCGCAAAAATCATTGAAAACATTGAATTTATGTCTTTCGAGCCACATAAATTCCTGTAGATTAGAGTTTAGCATTTCTCTCTTACATCTTCGCATGCGTTAAATTCTTTGTTTATGCTTATTCCAGTAGCTTTAAAATGAAGCTGTCATAACCTCGTAGATCTCTCATTTTACCGAGTAAAGTTAATCCCTCCTTTTCGTCTTAGGAGGGACTTTCTTTACTTGATCCCCACAATTTATGGTAATACTTCAATACTTAATGTGCAAGAGAGTAACTTCAATATTTTTAATTTACATTGTTTTCTCCCCCTGACTGTCTTCCCCTCTAATTAAATTTCCATTGAATGAACAAACTTTGGTTGGATTACAACGAGACTCTTTCTTTCTAAAAAAAAAAATCAATCCATCAATCAATGGGTTATCATTCTCTTTTCAAGGGTTTTTGGGCTCATTCGCATTTGCATAAATGATTACTTGTTTTGATGGGGGGAAGGAGCGAGGGGATTGAGTGAAGACACAGATGTACGCACAAAAGAGGTGACTGGAAGGGGCCAACAATGGCCGAGAGTGATGGATTCCATCGTACTGAGAACTTCCCCACGAATTTAGAGTGTCTTGGTAAAATTTCTTTATTTCCGGAACCCTACCACGGGCCGCGCAATTGTAGCGTCCAACAGATGCCACAGAAAAAAAAAACACACAATTTCCTCCACCAACAAATACAACTTCGCTAAGTTTCAGAACCCGTCTTCGTGATAATACACGGGGAAAGCGATGGTAGAGAACTTCAGAAAAGGAACAAAGGAAACATTATCCACCCCTCACTACTTCTACCGCAAGGGCAGTAGGGGGATGTGTGTACGTACTCCACGGACATCAGGCAGATTAGAATGGCCATTTTATTATCCGCGGCTTCTTACCCCATGGATGTCACAATGTTTGTAAATTTGATATCCGATTGACTGGAGCAAACGGGACCGGAGCCGAAAAGTAGCCTTGGAACACTCCAGATATTCTTCAGACCACCATCCTTTTTCCAATCCTGAGAAAAAATTGAAAAGGTCACACGAAATTCAAAGACGCCCCCTTGAATATTATATTTATATATATATATATATATATTTATATCGTAGAAATTTGACGTGAATGAGGACCTGAAACTAAAAACAGGAGGTTTTTTATTGAAATGCACGAGAAAGGGGCATTGGAAGACACAAAAATCAAAGAGAGCAAAGTTGGTACAATGAAGGCAGCAAATAATGAGAAGACAGAAATAACGCCATGGGAAAAGGGTGAATTATTTTAGCCGGGAATCGAACCTGGGTCTCCTAATTCAGATGATCTACCATTAAGCTATCAGGCACAGCAACTTGAACCAACATAAGCTTCACTCTATCAAACTCAGTCTCTCCAGGCTAGGAATCTGCCAAGATTTTTTTTATAACATAAATTCCATGTGTTCATTCACGTTCAATTTCTCT
>OZ018320.1:61320096-61383686 GCA_963969495.1 Ceratothoa steindachneri
CCATTGGTGTCATTTTTCTTATTGGCATTAGAAAGCAAAGGCTCGAATTCCTCGGCAGCATCTGGTTGTAAGGTGCCTCCTTGGTCTATTAGTAGCACATTTAATAGCTAAACCCTAAAAAGTTTGATGGATGATATTGTCAAAATACTAAATTCATTGGGCTAACCATAAAAAAATATAAGTGAACGCAGAAGAATAGTGATATTGGAAATAAATTACGCAATACTACACTGAATTGATGTAGACGTTTTTTTAAACCATCTTAATGTGGAAGATAAAGATAAAATTAGGGGTGGGCGAAAATTTTTAATGAAAGAAGTTGGCGAGTGATAAATAAAATTTGACTCTTGTATTTTTGTAAATGTTGTTTAAATTTATTATATGGTACGATGTACTCATGCATTAATATCTAAAATAAATAATACGTAACATTTTTAGTGACTGCCACCACGGAAATTGGACATACAAATATTATTTAAATTTCAGTGTGAAAATTTGTGCATACAAATATATCACTCAGGAGGCGATGAAAGTTGGGCTCGCGGACAAGAGTTTTCCCCCTCCCCCTAGATTAAATGAATATAATTTCAGTTAAATGATTTTGAGTTAACCTTCGAAGCAAATATCAATAATGGCCATAAGTTTAACGACCATCCATCACTGTCAGATCAGCAAGGCGTAAATTAAGTAAAACATAAATTAAAAAAATTAATCAATAAATATATTTAGCTATAGCTTTCACTTGATTTATTAAATGCAACATAAAGTTCGATCAGAAGCAAGAATTGGTAAGGCAAGTTTAAATTGTTGACGCTTCTTTAAGGGAACAAGATTAATTGGAAAGAAGACTCCGTAAGTGCGAACGAAATAATAATAGTCAAATCAGTTGAGAAACTTTGCGTATGCTATAATTGAGAGGCGAAATTACTTGCTTTATCCTCCTAGCAGATCCAGCTTGAGATGAAAGGGGTGTGAATCAATCAGAAGCACTAAGAATCGTTAGGTAAAGGTCGTATTTCTGAAATTGACTTCCATGACAAATGAAATTTCCAATTGAACCTATATATTCCATTATTGAATAAGCCATCGATTCCATCATTTATTAGGACTTATAATTGTCAGGTTGCTTCATTTACTCGTGGGTACAATTGAAAATACACGAAAATGGAATTAAGTCTTAAAGTCAATGTAAGGAAATTCACTTGTGACAAATTAAACCCCAAAGATATCGTACTGTTATCGACCAAACCTGATATTTTGAGGGTTGTAAGTTAATCCCATTTACGATTGTTTCTGATTGAATTGAAATTATTCGGATTAACACTGGATTCGAAATCATATGAGGTTTGAAAAGGATTATTAATAAAAATGTGGAACTAAATTGGAATTTGTCCACGACTAAATTAAGAGGGTAATAATGAAGCTCAAAAGGTTGCTTTGGGACATAAAGATCGAAGTGAGCAACTAATCCTAATGAATTATTTTATCAGGGAATGATATTAATAGAAAAATAATTAAACACTCGATGACTTGTTAAACAATGAAACAGTAAAATATGAACTTCATCTTAGCGAATATGGCCCCAAAACTTGCTCTTGCTAGGAGAATGGGAACGTCCGTGTGGTGGTGCTTTGGGAAAAAGGATAGAGCATCTCTCGTTTTATAGAAATCCTTCTAATACGTAAACATTTGATGTCAAAATTTACTTTGAATAAACATCAAAAATATAAATAACAAATGGAATGAGTAAACTTTCGACAAAATTATTGAGAGTAAATTTGGCACGAAATACAGGAGCAAGTTATGGTTTAAAGGAATTTTACAGGAGACGAAGGGGAAAATTAATTAGAAAATTGCGAGCAGCTGGAGAGATATTTATAAAATATTTCATTAGTTTCTTGATATCTTTGTTAAAAGACAACCTTTTTGTAATTACTTACATCGCTAGTGGAATTGTGTAATTTTATGGATTTTCTTAGAACATGGCTGACTTTTATTTTTGAGTAAAGAGAAGAAGAATTTTGCGTTGCAGAATCGTGTTGAAATAATGTCTGATTGTGACTTTATAAAGGGAGATAAAACCTCTTCACCATTATAATATTACTCCCAAGTTACTATTATAACCATACTAACAAATATTAAAGGATTTAATAGCCTTAAACTCGTGCGCCCTTCTTATTCAAAATTACCAGGCATTTTAATGACGGGTCTATGAGGGACTTAAATATACTCAAATAATTTTATGGGAGTGGGGATATGGAATTATTCAGCTAAATACTATTTACTGATAAATCAATGGTTATATTCCAATAGAAATTTATTTCCACTCTCGTTCGGATCAATTTAGACAATTGAATTTTCTAATAAATTGCTTATATGCTGATGAGTCGTTTTTTATCAAAATTTGAATAAGCTTTACCTCTACGTAATTTATATTGTAGGTTATGATACACTAACTTTAGAAACTTTGAAAACCTCTGGCTAAAATTATGGATGATGACTTTTTGGACAGTACTGTAATGTAATCATATTTATTCATCTCTTATGAAATACTGTTAAGTGCCTTAACAAAGAGGGTAACTATAACATAGTTCGGTGAAACGGGAAGCCCGCCTCTCACTTTCATACTTAGGGAAAAAACGCATTTGCATATAATTAGAGAGACAGATAGATTAATAGATAATATATAGCCGGGTACGTATTAAACTCTTAGCAGTTCATTAAGGTTACATTTTGTTTTCAATGCTCAGCTGTTCTTTATCTCAGTCTCCCTAACCCCTACACCCTCCCCTCGAAGGGGGGAAGGGGCCTCATATGTTCCAAAACTTTGTAATTAATTTTCCGACCGTAAATGATCCCACAGCAAAATTGGCCCGAAACCCAAACACTGCTAAAGGCTCAGATGTTCTCAATATCCATCTCTCTCATGTTTATCAAGTTTATAATTCATTTTTCCACCTATCGACGATATTACTGCAAGAATCTGCCCTGTAAGCAAAAATTAATGTAAACACTGCTGAGAAAAAAATGCTTAGGGATCTGTTATACTATAAAATAATCTATTTCTAATTCCCGGTGGCTCCTAATTCTAAGATAGGTTAACAAAGGGTGTATGCCCGCCCACTGGTCTAAAAGTAGCAAATAAACAAGCAGTGTTGGATATTGACCTACCCTTCTTAGGTTAGCTTTGCTAGATCTACTTATAAAACCTGTAAAAACTCCTCCTACGTAATATAGGATTGTAAGACAACCATTAAATTAGCCAATAGCCCCCCACTCCTTAGTAGTATTCTATTGGTAAACCCCGTTGGAGATGAGCCCCTAACTTCTTTTGCTCTCCGCCAGTGCGTCGTACCGGGTTTCGAAGACGGCCAAGCAAATTACGTTGAATTGCTGTGATCACTTAGGATCACCGCCCTTCTTCCACGATCGAATTCCTTGCAATAATAATCCTTTAACGTCAGATTGCAGGGTGTACCAAGCCACCAGTCAGTTCTTTCTCACCAAGAAAGATTCTGTTGCACCAACTGCCTGATCACCTTGACTTTTTGCTCCATCTACAGACTGAGGGTCATTGGCGCAATAGCCATAGTTACAAGGCCAGAAGGGGGCACAAATCGAACAATGGTGACCTTGCCAGGGTCACAACAGTGAGGTGCTAGCTAAGAACACTTTGGAGGGCAACATCTCTGAAAACATCGCGGGACATAGTCGCCTTCTACCAGAAGAGGGCAGAATTGCGGACTGAGAGATACCTTTAAAAGAATCTTCGAAGCCTGAAGATTAATGGAATCAAATTATCACGAAACCACAGTGATTGAATATGTAGAGAAAACAACGCAACTTGCAGGTACGACCTTTGGGCGTAAACGGCATTTCGGCTGTTAGCTTTATTTTGTGGTGGCACCTTAATATTTCATATCGACGAACGATTTTTCATTTACTTTCGATTATTAGTGAATTTATACGAGGTCATTTTTGGTTTGGTCTGTAATTAAGATCAAAACCTTATGGTTTCGGTACTGAACTTGAAATAATTTTTAACATTTACGATATCTCTCATCGAAATAATTGAGCTAAAAATACTTTTTTATATTTCTGTATCAATTTTAGTTATAGTAGGAATTGTTTATTTCTTGTAGAAACGGGATAATATTGGCAAGGCACTTAGTAGTTTTAATAAATCAGTTTGAGCTTTCCCCTTGGTTACTCTAAGTGATCATAGTAACCAGTGACCATAGTACCGCATTTCCCCCATCTCCCTCTTCTTTTGACACCAGAGATTCGAACCTCCTTTTGAGGTTTGGATCAAACCCTTACAATCCCAGCAAATCGCACACTTCCTCCAAACTCATCAAACACTGTTTACCCACAAACTTTGAACATAACACGTCTACTATCATTACCTAATCCAGTTTGCAAATTAAAATGAACCGTAAATGGTGTATGGGTAAAAACTCACTTAAACACATGGTTTAATGAGCTAAAAGAAAAATCACAGAGGCAAAACGGTTTGCAAACGAATCAGAGGGAAATGCCTATCTGGCTGTTGAATAACAACGTAGTTTAAAAAATACCACAACGTGGCAAGCTTTCAAAGAGGCTCTCCGCCATCATTACAAACAAATTAATGAAGAACAGCCCTTGATTGGATTAACTGCGGTATTCGCTTTGAAGTGGAATAAAAACAAGAAAGAGGCTATACACACTTTTACATGCATGGTACATAAAACAGTCGGAGAAGCCCCTGCTGGATAAAAAAAAATCCAGAATGAAATTAAGTTAGATAAGAATATTAGCATCGACTTAAGAAAAATGAGAGAGGATAAATCAGAGGCTTTTGACCAACAGCCACAGGAACCAAAGAGTCCTATGTACTTAGCTCCAGGTACTCGATATACATGCGCAAGCTCAAACACCCCCGCTCAACGAACCCAAATCAGATACGAACTAGGGTATGCGAATGATAGAAATTATAAGCGGATGGGTAGTCTACCTAGGAATGAGAAAGTTCAACCACTCCTATGGTAGAGAAGTGTTTTAACTGTGATCGAATTGGACACATGATGATACAATGCAGAGAAATCCCTTGGTTTCATAATTTTGAGGTCAATGGACACTAAGCCGCTGAATGTAGGAATCCCCTATACTGTGCTGTATGCTGCGAGGACGGACACAAGAGAAGTGAAAAGCCTGAATGTGAAAGTTACAGCCGAGCATTTATGGGGGGGGGGAACTTTATTATAACTTTTATTTAATTATTCTTGATTATCTTGCTTTTTCAATTGATTTTCTCTTTTATCGAATCTATTTACTTCTTTCTTGACTGAAATTCATGTTTTCTTCAAGTTGCCCCTTCAAACATTTGTCTTCCATTTATCTTGACTTAAAGTATTCTTGTTGGCTGGGTTGGTCCTTAATCTTCCCTTTTCTTTCTTGATGCTTTTTCATATTCGTTCAATTATCTTGAGTTGATGATTTCTTGGTCCTTCTTGATTCTAGTTGAGTTGGTCCTTCAAGCGTTTTCCTTGACTTCCTTTTTCTTTTTGGGATTTCTTCGTTAAAGATTTTTGGACTGTTGAGTTTCGAACGCGGTACCGTTAGATTTAAACGCCAACACTCTAGCCTCACGCCACGGCTTAGTCCGTTCTGAGTTGGTAATTTAATTGGCTATATATTATCGAGTTGGAAGAATTTTTCTCTGATACATTTTCGCACACCCTACACACCTGTAGCACTGAAGAATGTAAGTGTGTTTCCATCGAAACCACCTCAACGAACCCGTACCGATCGAACAGGGAATCAATTTGTAGGGTCAAGTACAAAGACTATTCGGGTAGTTGGGTCCGAACGAGACAATATTCCCACTGCTTATGAAGAAGAATTGGAGTATTCTGAGCCTTACCCTGAGGTCGAGAGCCCGTACTATACGGAAACTTCTTTGGGGAGAAACCCTCTGCCAGACGAAGAACCTCATCAATATTAACCAAATCTCTTACCATTAGTTTAGTACCAATAAACCCTTTACAAGAACTAGTAGTAAGAGGACGAGTAAAGCAATTGGCGGCTATCGCTTTAAATAGCGGAGCGGCAAGTTCCTTAGTAAAACAAGCTTTTGTGAATAAATTGCTAACTTGGTACCCAGAAAGGTATCATATAACCAAATCTTGTGTTAGATTGACCGACGCGCAAGGAAGCGAAATCTCTTGGTGAACTAGAAATTTATTTATGTGTGGATGATAAAGCGTACCCTATTCTTGTTCAAATTGTAGATAATAGGGTTGCCTTTTCAACTGGTTTTCTATTAGGGATGGAATTTATGAACAAAAATGCTTAGGAAATATACCCAGCCGGTAAGTGAGTTCGAGGAAGAAGAAATACACATCCGTTGGCCGATGGCAATGGTCAAGTACAATATTTACGCGAGTCAAGTGCATCGAGTCCCGAGGAGGAGGATGCACCCACAGAGCTATTTGTGGGCACAGATGCACCGAGTTGATTGATGTCTTTTCAAACAGTTTGCCGGATAAAGAGGTCCCACAAATGTCTAAGGATGAAACTAACAGTCGTGTCCGACGACTAAACGAGATGAATGTGTTGCATCTTGAGCTAAGAGAGCCATCACCCTGTTCTATTAACGATGGGCTACGAGAGCCATCGACGAGTCGCGTTGAGTCTATGGAACAAATTGTAGTCCATGAGTTGAATCCCCGAGAAAATAAACTGTTACATTCCTCAGATGTAGGGTTAAATCAAGGGAGGTTGTGTGATCACCCCTGTTAATACGACTATATAAACTTATGGTCGCGTGACAAGCCATGACAAAGTAGATTCTTTGTTTAGAAATAATTTAGTTTGTAGTTTGGTACAAGTACCAATATAGCTCACAGTGGAAACTAAAAACCGAATAGAATTGTGCGTCCGAGAAAATGTAGAAATACAGCTTCAAGAAGAAAGAGTTAGTTTTAGTGTTAAAATAAACGAGGTAAATGGAGGAAATACTGAACCTGAGGATGGGTTATATGTTATAGAAAAGGGATACATAAACAGAAGACTATTTATCGCAGACATAATCGGTCATAGCGATGATTGGTTAATTCTTGTTACTGGAGACGAAAAATTGGTTATTTATACTAATATCAAACGTTCTAGGCAACGGATTAGTCTTCGGGGTTAACAATAACCCACCCGAAACATGAACCTCATCTATGCAAGATTGTCTTTTGCCTTTGCTGGGATACTACCATAATGGTTTACTCTGTTTACTAACTGTTCATCTGCAGCATTTGAAGGAAAAATTCAGCTTTAATCGATAGAATAAGAGTTTTCTTTCATCAAGACAACGTGCGACCTCATATCTAAGAGATAGTATATAAAAGCTTAACAATATTATTTGGGAACTAATGAGTCATCTTCCATATTCACAAAACTTCGCCCTATCAAATTGCTATATTTTTGGTGTTTAGGGAATCATCCTAAGAGAATGAAGATGTCAACAACAGAAGATCCCGAAACAAACTTAAGAACGTTTTTAGTCACGTGCGCTTCGTCACGGGAGACTCTATAGCTCACTGAGCACTATGTCGGTCGGTTTCGTGTTTTGCCTATTTTTTTGTTTCAATAATAACATTGTAAGTATTAGGGGGATTATAACGAAATTTAAAACCCTTATGTTGTTTCACATTTTCTTTCGAATAATATAATTGGCAAGGTCATTCCAAGGTTAGCCTGGGATTTCTTTTTTTTTGGAGGGGGGGAAATAACTTTATAACTATTCGTCCGATTCTAACGGAAGTTGAAACCCATATGTGTTTTACATTCTCTTTCAAATGATATAATTGTCAGGGTCCTCCCAAGGTTAGCCGGGTATTTGGCAATAACTCATAACTATTCGGCAGATTCTAACGAAAGTTGAAACCTTTATGTTGTTTTACATTCTCTTTAGAATGATATAATTGTCAAGGTCCTCCCAAAGTTAATCCGGGAATTATTGAAAGTTTTTTTTAAGCTCGTAAGGTCATAAATCAGAATAAGTGAGAGCACGCGACTTTTTGGTCAGCAGACCTTATTAAGATCAAAGTCAGAAGACTTTTACAAGCATGGTATTGAAAAGTTAACAAGAATTGGGGCCGAGAGGGCGCGAAATCTTACAAAGGTCAGCTGAAACTCCTTTTGCGGACTTACATATCAAAGCAGACTTATAATTTGCTGTCATTCAAACCTTGAGATCACTTTAACTTATTGCTTCCAGCTCCAGTTCGACACACTATTTAGTTGTCATAATAACTTAATCTAGATTAAGTTATGTTATGTTATATGTTGAAATGACATTAAAGGAATCAATGTATTAAAATGTGGGAAAATTCGAAGCAATACGTAAAAATGATAACAGTATCTAAAATGTGGAATAATGGAAGCAAGATGTAAAAATACTTTAAAAACGAGAAGCATTATGTTAACTTGTTGATTTGGAAAACAATAAATTAAAGTTATCTAAATCTTCAAACCACAAAAAAGCTTTATACAGGTAAACATCTTGCTTAACAAGAGACAAAGTCAATCTCAGTTTATCAGACCGTTTTATTGATTTATTGACCCTCATCATGGTCAAACGTCAAAGTTGAACCGTGTGCTACTGTTCTTTTATAAGGGACTATCTTCGCTGGGATCCGTGACATGGTGAGCAAAAAAGATAATCTAGGAGACTCCCAAATGTATATTTTGCTAGCTTATTTATATTGTCCCGTGACTGGAGGGTATAAGATTAAATCTCGACGATCGCAGCAGATGAAGGTAATACGTAAGAGATCGGGTGTGGCATTGAATGCTCAGCGTGAATTTGGATAGCGATGAATGTATACTCTTTTCTCTAGAAATTTCCCCCAAAAGATTTTAGATTTTTGCGCTTTATTATAGTAAATAATTAATTTAAAGATATTGATTGAATATGCGAAATATCATGGTAATACACAAAATATAGAATTACTCACTTTAATTACTAATGAGAATTAATTTGTTACTATTTTACTGAATATCGTTTCACTACTGGCACTGTGAAAAGAATGTAATTATATAGAAATTTATAACTATGTTCCTCACTGTGTCCAAGTTAGTTGATAAACTCTCAAAATTACTTAAATGGTCTTTGAGTTCGGTGAATTTATACAAGAAACGCGCGGTGAAAAGTTGTCCGGCAATCGCAGAAGTAACTTTGAAGAGGAGGTTTGTTCGTTAGCAATGATAGGATAGCAATTAGTGGCCACATTAGACCACGAAATGAAGCGATGAAGTAAATGGATCACAGTTAGCAGAGGCCTTTACCATGCATATCAATGAAAGATGGAAAGTTTTCTTTGGGCAGAAGTTTCTTGGTGAATTCTCACATGTGGAGAATGGGATTAACTCTTATTTGACTTGATGAACTAATTTATCTAACTCTCGAACAAGTTTTATTTCACGTAAATTGGGAGAGAATGGCGTGTCCCCTGTTTTGAGAAGAATTGCCTTCCTATGGAAAATGGATCCCATTGGAAGGGAGATAGAGGAAGTCTTATCTGCTTATTTGTGTCTTTTCTGTCTGTCTTTCTCTATCCATATCTTATCTATCTCTTTTCTTCTCCCCTTTTCTCGTTCTCTTTCGCATACTACCACCACTCCCCCCTTTCTCTCAACGCTCACCGAGGTAGGGTAAAGCTCAGCCATGAATGTGTGTAAGTCAGGTGGGAAAAGCAAGGCTTCAGCTTTCCTCACAATCACCTTTACAAGCATTATTTGGGACATCAAGGAATCAAAGAGATCTTTAATCAAGTTTCGTTTATTAATAATTCAATGAAAGTACTTTGTCAGAAAGAAGGTGTACATATGATAAGCGTTACGATAAACATCTACACAAGGAAAAGGCCTTTTGAATTTTTGATTATGATAGAGTTCATTTAACTCTATTGAAGCGAAAAAGCTGTGCATTTCTTAATAATTAAACGCAGCTTCTTTTCGACAGATTTAAACGAATGTCTAAATCTTGAGTAGGAAAACAGTTTGCGAGTTATTTAAACACGTCCAAAGTGACTTAAAATTCTCTTATGGCAATGTACAAAACGTGAGGAATACAATTAAAGATTTCGATTAATGAGGAACAACAGAGAACGTTGATAAATAGGGATTTCAAGGAGGTTAATCATTATTCATGGTAAGTTAGTGCAGCTTTGAAAAAAAATCAAATAAATTTAACTAATTGTATAGTTGATATTTTGTTCTACAACCTCTACCCATTTTATTGTTTGAAAAAAAAAACCAAACCCGGAACTAAGATTCTTTGAAAAAAATATTGAGCTAAAAATGAGAACTAGGTTAGCTTAGCTAAGCTATTAATTAGGCTATTAACGAGCTTAAAAAATCTGTGAATAGCAATTCTTATTTTTTTTACTAATAAAATAAGAAAATGTTGTATAAAAAATGGTAACTATTGACTTTATTTTTCCTAATACAAATTACCTAATAGTTTTAAAATTAAAAATAAATATATTTTACTCAGTATTGAGCTTTAAAATGAGAAATAAAAGGTTTTATGAAAAGATTTACACATATAATTTTCGATTAGAATACGAGTTTCAGAAGTAACTGGCTTCCATCATCAGTCCATGAATAATAACAAATGGCTAAAGCGTTGCACTTTATATACCAGCCGTTAAAAAGGGTGGGGAGGGATAAGAGTTACAGAAAAGAATGGGTCTTTATTGAAACAGGTCCGGCAGCAAACAAGGCGTTCGAGGTTATCACGAGATTAAGGTTAGGCTAAGCTTAGGCAATGGTGTTCGAGGTTCATAGTGTGACTACAGCCTGTGAGTCAGTCAATCAGTCGCGTCGATGGATAACTCAATAGTTGTGCCTCATTCATTATTTATTCCATTTTAAATCCTTTAAAAAATGTCAATTTACGAAATTCCAAAAGAAGTAAAAATGCAAGAGAACTGAGGGGGAAGGGGGGAATATTTGCAAACAAGGGGTGTTTTGCATCAACAGCGACTTGGCAAAATGGGACTATTAGGAAACTCTCATTAGCGTCTTCGCGTTGCCGTTGGCGCTGTAATAGGCGTGAATGCAAATTCAGTGTTGGATTATGTAAATGTGCACTAGTTTGTTTTTTTTTCTCTTTTCCTAAAAATCTTTTACCTAACCTGACCTAACCTGACCCGACTTAACCAAGCTTTAGCGTAACCTTAACCTCGCGATAGCCTCGAACGCCTAGTGGTTTGCCGGGCCTGTTCGAAAAAAAAAACAAAAGGGAAAAATAAAGAGTAGAGGGCTTTTGATAAGCAAGAAAAAAATGGTACGTTTTAAAGATTCATAAATACATATAAAATCCATACATGGAAGAATGTGTAAAGGTAATGAAAGTGTGAAGATATATTATAGGGGTCTTAATCAATGGAAATTGTAATTAGGGGAAATGAGAAGGAGAGAGTAGCCGTGCAACCTTTAATTTCAAAAGACCTTGTCTTCTGGAAAGGTCTGTTCACATGTCAGAAAAAGGTTGAAACGATAAATAATGACGTGGCGAACTTTGAACCCTAGTCATAGTGGCAAGAGGCTCTTGTATGCACGAGCTAGGTTAGTCGAACCAATTTTTTTTCATTCCAATACGTGATCTACGAACTTTTTTCATTCCAATACGTGATCTACCAACTTTTTTCATTCTAATGTGATCTACCAACTTTTTTCATTCTAATGTGATCTACCAACTTCTTTCATTCTAATTTGATCTACCAACTTTTTTCATTCTAATACGTGATCTACCAATTTTTCATTCTAATACGTGATCTACAACTTTTTCATTCTAATACGTGATCTACAACTTTTTCATTCTAATGTGATCTACCAACTTTTTTCATTCCAATGCGTGATCTACCAACTTTTTTCATTCTAATACGTGATCTACCAACTTTTTATATTCCAATACGTGATCTACCAACTTTTTTCATTGTAATGTGATTTACCAACTTTTTTCATTCCAATACGTGATCTACCAACCTTTTTCATTCTAATACGTGACCTACCAACTTTTTTCATTCTAATACGTGATCTACCAACTTTTTTCATTCTAATACGTGATCTAACAACTTTTTTCATTCTAATACGGAATCTACCAACTTTTTCATTCCAATACGTGATTTACCAACTTTTTTCATACTAATGTGATCTACAAACTTTTTCATTCTAATGTGATCTACCAACTTTTTTTCATTACAATACGTGATCTACCAACTTTTTAATTCTAATACGTGATCTACCAACTTTTTCATTCCAATACGTGATCTACGAACTTTTTTCTTTCCAATACGTGATCTACCAACTTTTTCATTCTAATACGTGATCTACCAACTTTTTTCATTCTAATACATGATCTACCAACTTTTTTCATTCCAATACGTGATCTACCAACTTTTTTCATTCCAATACGTGATCTACCAACTTTTTTCATTTTATACGTGATCTACCAACTTTTTTCATTCTAATACGCGATTTGCTAACTTTTTTCATTCCAATACGTGATCTACCAACTTTTTCATTCTAATGTGATCTACCAACTTTTTCATTCTAATACGTGATCTACCAACTTTTTTCTTTCTAATACGTGATCAACCAACTTTTTTCATTCCAATACGTGATCTACCAACTTTTTTCATTCTGATGTGATCTACCAAATTTTTCATTCCAAATACGCGATCTGTCAACTATTTTTAATTGGAAAATCGTGATCTACCAACTTTTTTCATCCCAATACGTGATCTACTAACTTTTTTTAATTCTAATACGTGATCTACCAACTTTTTCATTCCAATACGTGATCTACCAACTTTTTCATTCAAATGTGATCTACCAACTTTTTTCATTCCAATACGTGTTCTACCAACTTTTTTCATTCTAATACGTGATCTACGAACTTTTTCATTCCAATACGTGATTTACCAACTTTTTTCATACTAATGTGATCTACAAACTTTTTCATTCTAATGTGATCTACCAACTTTTTTTCATTACAATACGTGATCTACCAACTTTTTAATTCTAATACGTGATCTACCAACTTTTTCATTCCAATACGTGATCTACCAACTTTTTTCTTTCCAATACGTGATCTACCAACTTTTTTCATTCTAATACGTGATCTACCAACTTTTTTCATTCCAATACGTGATCTACCAACTTTTTCATTCTAATATGATCTACCAACTTTTTCATTCTAATGTGATCTACCAACTTTTTCATTCTAATATGATCTACCAACTTTTTCATTCCAATTCGTGATCTACCAACTTTTTCATTCTAATGCGTGATCTACCAAATTTTTATTCCAATACGTGCTCTACCAACTTTTTTCATTCTTATGTGATCTACCTACTTTTTCATTCCAATACGCGATCTGTAAACTTTTTTTAATTGGAAAATCGTGATCTACCAACTTTTTTCATTCTAATACGTCATCTACCAACTTTTTTCATTCCATACTTGATCTACCACCTTTTTTCATTCTAATACATGATCTACCAACTTTTTTCCTTCCAATACGTAATCTACCAACTTTTTCATTCCAATACGTGATCTACCAACTTTTTCATTCTAATGTGATCCACCAACTTTTTCATTCCAATACGTGATCTACCAACTTTTTCATTTTAATACGTGATCTACAAACTTTTTCATTCCAATACGTGATCTACCAACTTTTTCATTCTAATACGTGATCTACCAACTTTTTTCATTCCAATACGTGATCTACCAATTTTTTCATTCTAATACGTGATCTACCAACTTTTTTCATTCCATTCCGTGATCTACCAACTTTTTTCCTTCTAATACGTGATGTACCAACTTTTTTCACTCCAATACGTGATCTTCCAATTTTTTTCATTCTAATACGCGATTTGCTAACTTTTTTCATTCCAATACGTGATCTACCAACTTTTTTCATTCTAATACGTGATCTACCAACTTTTTCATTCTAATACGTGATCTACCAACTTTTTCATTCTAATGTGATCTACCAACTTTTTTCATTCTAATGTGATCTACCAACTTTTTCATTCTAATACGTGATCTACCAACTTTTTTCTTTCTAATACGTGATCTACCAACTTTTTCATTCCAATACGTGATCTACCAACTTTTTTCATTCTAATGTGATCTACCAAATTTTTCATTCCAAATACGCGATCTGTCAACTTTTTTTAATTGGTAAATCGTGATCTACCAATTTTTTTCATTCTAATACCTGATCTACCAACTTTTTTTTATTCCAATACATGATCTACCAACTTTTTTCATTCTAATACGTGATCTACAAACTTTTTCATTCCAATACGTGATCAACCAACTTTTTTAATTCTCATGCGATCTACCAACTTTTTTCATTCAAATACGGTATCTGCTAACTTTTTTCATTCCGACTTTTTTATTCCAATACGCGATTTGTCAACTTTTTTTAATTTGAAAATCGTGATCTACCAAATTTTTTTTCATTCCAATAGGTGATCGGCAAATATTTTCATTCTAATACGTGATCTACCAATTTTTCCTTCCAAATTTTTTTTTGGCTTTCAAATGCGTTATCTACCAACTGTTTTCATTCCAATTTAAACATACAGTCTAGCTCCAATGAAATCCTGTCCAGCAGGATTTCAGAGCTTTCCCTAGCTACTAATCGCCTCTTCAAAAATTTCCCCCCCTCCCTCTGGCTACCTACTCCTCCGACCTTTTATCACCTGGATCCAACTTGCCTATACGTGTATAGCTTCGTTCATAATTTTGTTAAACTGAATACTTTGTAATAATTCCCCATTGTAACTCTGAAGATGATACTCGATGTATCGAAACGTGTCAGTTAAATTAAAGAAAGTTCTAAATTACATTAATTTACTTCTACCTTTGGCAAAATAACAAGCATCAGTCCCCGATGTACTTCGATACGCTTATTCACAGGTTAAACAATGATGAAAAGATGAATATAAGACAAATCAAGAAGATTGAAAAAAGAATTATTAATTCGAAACTAGCGGTCGCTTTTAATAAAACATGCTATAATGAAAATATACTGCCCAAATTCACACGTTTATATATATATATATATATATATATATATATATATATATATATATATATATATATATATATATATATATATATATATATAGTCTGGCTATTCCACAACATATACTTATGTATATATTACTCTATTATAAGATCTGGTGATCAGGTATGTCAGGGTCTGTAAAAGGTCTTTGGAGAGATTTTTTTAAGCGCAACCCTTTAACTTTATTGTAATTTTCAAAGCTGAGTACCGTTTGAGTTGTAAAGATAAAAAAAAACAGGAAACAACCCTGAAATATTTATTTATCGCTCAGTGTTTGTATGTGTGTTTGGACCGACAACCTTAAAAAGGAAAATTTTGTTAAGCGACAGAATTTCTCCCACGGTCAGTTTAATACCCCACCGATTAGTAGAGTCTGAGCATTTCTCATCTCACCAAGGCTTCATTATTTTTTTTATTTATTTGTTTAATCATGTATTATATTAGTGTGAGTATTTGGATAGCAGAGCTTCCGCGTTTAAACAAGCATATTTCTCCGTGTGTCGGTAATTTGTGAGCCAAGCTTCCTCCGTCTGGTGCCGACGGCTCATTAAACCCCTTTTTTTTTGGAAAACGTACGAACAAAGGGTCGTCGTTCGAGAGAGTTAAACTCCAAGAAGAATCACTCGGTTTAAGTGCCAAGACCTTGTCACTCATATACAGGAATAAGAGAGAAAAGGAGAGAGCTGAACAAAAATAGATTAGAGAAAGAGCTGAACGTGAAGAAAAAGAGATCAGAGAATTAGTTGAACAAAAAGAGATTGTGAGAAAGAGCTGAGCGTGAACAAAAAGAGATCAGTGAATTAGCTAAACAAAGCTAAATTAGAGAGAGCGAAGAGCGCGAGAGAATTCGCCAATATGAATTAGAATCAAATCATCATCGGCTCGAAGCTTTTTCAGTAAATTCCCGGGGAGGAGCCACTCAATCCTCTTTCGTTAAACTCCCCACGTTCAAAGAAAGAGGACTTCGGATCTTTTCTCACTCACTTCGAATATATTTTTTAAGTTAATCATTGGGACATTGAGACGGACGGTGTCGCTAAGCTTCTTCCTTTCCTTAGTTCGCAGCTCCGAGACCTATGCGTATCGCTTCCTTTGGGAGCTACGGTGGATTACTTTACCATCAAATCCGAACTTTTCGCGACGTATAATATAAGGCCAGACTTCTCCTGCGCCAAATTTCGTCACGCCCGCATCCAAACAAATATAACCTTCCGTCATTTTGGCTATACTCTTTCCCGTAATTTCAATTTTTGGTTAGAGGCATCAAAATTTCCCCACGATTATGAGTCCCTGGTAGATTTTGTTCTACGGGATCAATTGTTGGCGTCGCTAACACCAGAGATCCGCCCTTTTTGTAAAGGATCGTTGGTGCAACTCCTTCAAAAAGTGCATAGAAGAAGCATATATCTATGCGGCGAGTCACAACTTATACCCGAAGGAAAATAACAACCTCCCCCTTCATCCCGCAAGAATAAATTCAATAACTTACTGTTCCCTTCTAAGAATTCCTTAGAATTCGCCAAGTACGGACCTCTTTAAGCCCAGAAGTTTCCCTCCATCGGAACCACGTGATGTCAAGCCCCTCATATCTAATTTCTTGGCGTCAACTTTTCCCCGTAAGCCAATCATATGTTTTGCAGGCGGTGTTGAAGGCCACAAGCGCCCAAATTGCTGCCCAAATTTCCAACTCCGTGGTAATCCCATTCACCAAGTCCACCAAGTGAAAGCTACTCCCGTTCCCCCTCCATAGCGACCAGAAATCCCAGCTCCAACTCGTCTTCCAGTGCCCCAGGGCACCATGTAAATTTTCCCTTCGACAAGAGTTCTCCCGGTAGTCTTAAATTTGAAAACGGAAGCGTTAATGGGTGCCGAGTCTCCACCCTCTTCTACGATACCGTATGTACTTGTATCATGGCATCGAATGAACTGCTTGCTCCAGTGGCTCCCGACCACAAAAAGTTTGCGGTAGTCTGTGACTATTTGGAACGCGTAAACCGCTTCCCCATTGCAAACTGTTACCTGGAGTGTCAGCACTTTTCTAGATGCGCTGAAGTCGTGTCAGCCCCTATCCAATTCTGTTCCGCTTTGGTAGGACAGTGCCCCCAAGTATCATCTAACCATGTGGCTCAGCTCGTTACAACAAGAGCCCAAGCAGAGAAGGAATGCCAGACGCCTACTGCCCTTGAAACTCCACTAGATTCATATTTCAGCGGCGTTTTGAGCGAAGAATTCGCTCAAAGACAGGAGTGCCCAAATCTCCTTCCCTCGTGGGAAAAATCTCGGATCCTTGACAGGATTCGGTCTGTGGTAACAAGACAGCCTCTTATATCGTGAAAGAAGGCTTGCTATATCGCTCTTGCTTGGATGGCGCCAACCCTGTGACTCACGCCCTCTGTGTTCCCTGTTTGTATGTCCCTCTGGTCATAAAAGTTTCACACGACAGTGTGTTTTCCGGCCATTTTAGTCTCATTCAAACTGGTCAGAGTATTTTTCGGTATTTCTACAGGCCTGGTGCTGCAGTTGACATTTCGGAATACTGCCAATCTTGTGAAATCAGCCAGGAAACCAAAGCAAAAGGGTGTGGTAAACCGGCCCCCATTCAGAACAGACGAATCATATCGAAACCAGTGTGTCAAGATCTTACCCTCTTCCAATTCTTCTAAGAAATGCCTTTAACGCTGAGGTTAACAATCCGCTCAACCCCCATATCCCTGAACCCTCCACATCAAATTATTGTTTCCCAATAGTTCTGGTACGGAAAAAAAGATAACTCTTACCTCATGTATGTAGATTTTCGCAAATTAAATTCCGTGACCGTTTTCGATGCTGAACCGATTCCTTTAAAACCTTCACTTGTTCGAAAAAGCAAAATTTATTAGCGAGCTCTACACCAGCAAAATTTCAATTGTAATTGCTCCATATCTATTTGTCCATCTTGTAATTATTATAACCGTCAGCTAGAGATTAGCTTATATTCAATTATTTCTGATTATGGCCTTATTTTTCTAGATGTGTACGTCTAGGACACACATCGCCCTTGTATATATAAAATTAGTATTTAGAAACCTGGTTCAGCACCAAAATATGTTTATATGTACCACTGTAATCCTTCTGTCATTTATGTAAAATGTATCATTTTATATCCATTCTTTTTTTCCTTTGTATAGCTTAGTGTATAAATATTATTTTATTTTTTTTTAAATTATGTTCTCCTTAATGCTCTTCTTGTCGGCAATAATTAATTTCATTTTCCGTTCATATGCACACACAATCGAAAGAATTAGCTTGTACACCTGCTCGTCGTCAGTTCAGGAATTCTTTTTTTTTTTCGCTTCCCCCGTTGACAACTCGCGTGAAAGACTCCGCTTCCCCCCCAAGTCATTCGTCTTAGGGGATGTCACCTTTCTCCCCCAACTCCGAAAGTGCCATCTTTTTGGATAAGAGGGATGTATCAGAATGAGGTCAAAGGGCGACTACGTGCCCTTCTGTACCAACGTGCTCCTGAGATCACCGCATGGAGCTGTGAAAGCATGGCTGAACCCGGGTAAGGATGCAGCCTACGCCGTTATCACACCCCTTAGCTGTATTTTCCTAGGGACCGAGTTCATCGTCTCCCACGGCCACCTTTCAGCAAACATTCTTGCCTTCCGTCCGAATGATCGAAGTTCGTTGGACATTCCAAGCCAACGTTATCACAATTTCCCTTTTCCACGAAAGAGTCGCCGACTTTTCCTCCAAATCGTACGCGCGTCTGGAGGGCCCTCACAGCCACCTCACCAGGCGTTTATATAATCCTTCGACTCAGTTTAGCAAGGAGCACATATAGACTTCCCACCTACTTCGGCAAACGAGCTGAAAGACGCTCGCCTCTCCCCCGCGGCGATTTCGATTCAAATCGAAGGCTAAATCGATCCATGTACTCTGCCATAGTCAATCGGCAATTATCGAACCCCGTGAACTCTGCCATAGTCATTCGGCAATTATCGACATCCGTGAACTCTGCCATAGTCTATCGGCAAATATCCGACGAGCAATCACAAATCCGAAGGCCGTCTACAAGTGCTCCCTCATCTGAAGCAAGAGGTAACCCGACTTCTTCCGTCGTATTCATCGTAACCCAACTGGCCCCTTTTCTGCAACAAGCACGTAAGAAATTGTAGCCGTTGCCGCCTGCAGATTAATCTAGAATATGGCTTACCCCATTGCTCCATTACTTGTGTAAACGTCCCAGTTTCAAATTCCCCTTTAAATCACCAACCTGAATCTGACCTAATTAATCCCTTAAATCACCCACATGTATCTCGTGTGGACATTTAACCCCGTCTCTGCGACCATTCCCTTTAAACCCAAGTATTTGTGAAAATATAAATATCATTTTTGCCGTTAGTAAAGATATATTTTCGTCATTGTCTTTCTTTTACACCCCCAACGCGTACCAGCTACCTGTTAATGTTTGACCAGCTTTCACTCTGAAATATTTGTTTTACAAAGGAACCCGCAACAAAGTTAATGATGAACCATTCCCCCTGGACTCATAACAATTTCCCCATTCACTAACGGTCTTCAACCCACTTCGGACCAAAGCCCCAAAGTATCTACGTATATATATATGTATATATATATATATATATATATATATATATATATATATATATATATATATATATATATATATATATATATATATATTTATATGCTGTTAAAACAAAAAAATAAGAACTCAATTAAACATAATTTTTAATATTTTTACGGATAATGACTTTAACTTCATTCATAAAATCAGAGTACCTAACCAAACCTAACCTAACGTAATCTCCTTAGGATAAAAGTGTATTTTAAAATAGTTGGTAGATCACGTATTGGAAGAGCACCGATTTTAGCCGTTATTTTACTTGGCAATAAATTCATTAAATATATAAAGGTTATTAAAGACGGAATAGTGACTACATTTCCTTTTTATTTACTATGTGCGTAAAAGAGAATGTTCCCTATATGACAGTGGGGGCAGGGGTATTTGGTTCCTTTCAAGTCATTGCAACAATAGAAAAAGGTTGAGAAGTACTGGTCTAAAGGATCTCTTTGCAGCACTGTTCACCTTCTGAAACAAGGTCCTTCAACGAAGAAACAATATCGAGTAACCAAATAACTGTAGGAAACAAGTTTTTCTAAATTAAATAAAGGAATCAGGAGATATGCTAGGCTAAGTAAAGTTAGGTTTAGTTAGGTTAGGTTATATTAGGGTCGAAAAGCTTGGGATACCTCATCTTTACAAGACCCGAAACATCTCTACATATGCTTCACCCACGTTATTCAATCGAAATAAAAAAGGCGAGTCAATTGCAACTATTTAAGCAAATCAACTAAAAATATTCGTAATGAAGGATTCGTCTCAACGAACAGGACGAGGCGTCTGATCAGGTCCCGTCCTCACGTGATTCGAAGAAGCCATGTCACACCAGATGCCCTTCCTGACGTCATTCGAGAAAGTCACACCTCACCATATGCCCTTCCTGGTGTGATTCATGTAAAACTACCTCACACCATATACCCACTATGACGTCATTCACATAAAACTAAGGCACAGTACGTCTTTTTTGAAGTCATCCATGGAAAAGTGCAAGGCACTCGATGTCCTTCATGACGTCCTTCACGGAAAATTCCTGACACAAGATGTTCTTTTTAACGTAATTGGTGGAAAACAAGACATACAGGATGTCTTTCCTGAAGTCATTCATACAAAATTACCATAGACCAGATTCCCTTTCTTACGCCATTCGTGCGGAATGATGATAGACAACCTATTCAAAACAAGTGGCGACTGAAGTTTGAATTAGGTTCGGAGTCCACTCCATTGCGAAATAGTACACATTTGTTGACCTTTATTTATGGGAAAAAACAGCTGGGTTGTCTTCGTGCCAGATGAAAAGGAAAATTCAAATTAAACAAAAACTAGACGTGATATGCAAATTCTAAAGACAGATTTGTAATCAGAGCCTAAATTTCATCTAGAATCACTTATTTTCTGCTCTGTAACAAAAGTCGTGTTGCACAGTGTAATGAATGACGATTTATCATTTTCGATAACGAATCACGATTTCCCAGTTTCGATAATGAATCATGATTTTGTGTTATTATGGTTAAATTGTGCTCTGTAGAGATGTATGTGGAGTGTATGGTTAACTGAAGTGCTACCAACGAATTTCGCGTCGATTAGTTTTTTATTTGAGTCATTTAGAAGTGTTATGGTAGTGCTTTGGTATTCTGGATATACTGGCATAGATGAGTGTCAGGTTGAAGTACCGCTTACGATGTGTGGTAGAGCTCTCGCTAGTTAAGAGCATCCTGCCTCGGACTTCCAACTTCGAGGCACTGATTCAATCCAAGCGAGCACGACCTTTGTTCTTGCCACGATAGCCATTCTGATCTTAATGTGCATTTCATTATTTGCCTGGCCGCGGGATTTTGTTCACGATTTGAGGAACGGAGGGCGCAACTTACCGTACCCTATCTACGATGTGGGTAATTAATTACTCGCGTGGGCTGAACGCAAGGGGAGTTTGGGGGTGTTCAATTTGGGGTTTATTCGTTGAATTTCTTGTGTTGGCAGAAATTTTGTCCTGTTTCTCGGGTGAGACAGAGAAGTGTTGGAGCTTTGTTTAATAGGAGTGGAATGTTTGATAACTTTATTGGGGAAGATGGGGAGGTTGTACTCCAATATGTGGGGTGTAAAAGGAGCGAGCTTTTGAGGGAGAACCAGGCATCAGGTTTTGTTGCAAGGTGATTTCTTTTGCATGACTGTAAAGTGTATAGCTGAGTGGGGGGATGTTAAGGAATGTTAAAGAAGAGAAAAACATTGATGCGGGTGGGGGAGTGTAAGGATTACAGCTGGACCCCGTTTTGTATGTATTGTTTCGTGATAGCTTGCCGTGGTGAATTACCGGTGCGTAAAAGACTGAAGTTGCTTTTGAATGTGGTATTAAAGATTTTTTTGAAGATGGTGTGCGAAATTCGTGGGGGTCTATTATCGCCTATGGGTTCTCACATCCACATATCCTTAACGCGGGGTACTAGTATTCATTAGATTGGTAATCATGTACACGTACCAATGACTTGCCCTAGGGCTTGCCAGTGACTGTCATTCTGATCTTTATGTGCCTTTAGTGATATAGCCTCGATTTGAGGGGCGTCACCATGTACTTATTAGGTAGGTGTTTTATGTCAAGCAATGGAAAACGAATAAACGATTGGATATGAATTAATTTCGCTTTGAAAGAGAATGTTACCATTTTCAGTTAAGCCCGAAAATGGCCTTAGTTCCAGGATTCCCTCGTTAGTGGAAATGGAATTTAAATAAGAGTATAGTTAAAAGTTTAGATAATAGACTGAATTAAGTCTGCACGATTGCACTATAAATGAGTGATTTTTAAATTGTTACGAAAGCAAGGAAAGAATTAGATGCAACGTTTGAATGTTTGACATTATTAGAGATACCGCGCCAACAATAAAAGGTAAACACTTACCTTTATTGCTTGAAACGAGAATATTTTTTCTTACTATAAACATATACATACAATATACATAATAAGGTGGAAATTCATAGTTAAAAAGTGTAAAGGAGGTTTAAATATAGATGAAAACGGGAGAAGTTTGAAGTTGTTTGGCCTTCTCTTGGCTTTTGCCTTCGTTGTAGGGGTCGTTGGTCTTCAATCTTAAAATGTGTACCTAGTCATTCAGTTCGCCGGCCTATAGCGCCCTCCCACACAAATTGCCGCTACTAGCCGGGTTTGAGACTAGAAGGCTCAAGCTCGGACGAGTGTCATAAAACTATTGCATCATGACAAGACTCTCAGTTGAAGGAGAGGAGAAGACTACAACACCCACTTTTAAGTCCATGGAGCCACAAACCCCAGTGCGGCCCTTTAACAAAGTTTGGAAAACAATGTTATAAACCGCTGCCCCAAAATTCTGGTCACTCAAGATGAAACTCGAAGACATGTGCTAAAATGGACAGACGAAGAGAGTAAACAGACGAAAGGAGGGCAGTATGAGAGAAGGAAGTGGAAAATTCACCTGTTGAAATATGAACTTAACGATGCATTTCATTATCATCTCCGAGGATCTCATCTGCAATACGAGGGACGGATGGAGCAACTTACTTACATGAGGATGTGAGTAGGTTTTGTATTGAAGGCTTCACTTACCTGTCCTTTTGTCATTAATGGCCTGTGCGGTGGTGTTGGTTGTAGCCTTCGCGTATTAGCTGAGTGTAATGTTGGTTAATAAAGTGTTTGTTGAGTGTAATGCGCAGAATCCCTGCTGGGAGGCATCAAGTGAGATTTTTTTTAAAGAGCTCATCTGGCGACTGCCTACTTGGGCATTAGTCACCGTATTAAGAACTGGCCTAGTACTAGGTCCCTCCCAGCGCAGGAGCGTGTGACCTATAAGGGGAAAAAAACAAAAGCAAAACAAACAAAACAAAACAAAAAAAACCCTGGTTAAATAATAGGAAGAAGGCCGGCCTCCCCCCAAAAGTCAACAAGTCCACCAGTCAATGTGCATGTACTCGTCGCAAGTACAAGGGACAGGCGGTAGCGATCCCGCCCATCCCGGTACCGGGACAGGTAACGTTCACGAAGATCACGCAGACTGGGACATTCGACAAGAATGTGCCGAACAGTCTGTGGGACGATGCAGTCGTCACAATAGGGCGCAGGCAAGTGTTCTATCAAATAGTGATGCGTCACACGAGTATGTCCGATTCGGAGACGACAGAAAGCGACCTAAAGCCGTCACGGCATTAAGGGATAGGTCCATGGTAACAGTCATGGCGCAATGGCACGCAACTTTAAGTTCCCTTCAACCGTCTCCCATATTCTTTGCCAAACAGTCCAAACAGCTGCCCGTATTCCTGCTATGTAGTTAGGGTGAGGAAGAGCGAAAGGCTGGTCCAGTCGCAGAGTCCTCGTGGACTCTTTGGCGCCCTCATCGGCGCGCTCATTCCCTGTAATTCCTACATGTCCAGGAACCCAGCAGAAGATAATCTCGACATCCGCCCGGCTCGCCAAAACCGTGGCGTCACGGATATCGCGAACCAGGAGATGCGGAGATTCAAATGCCCCGAGAGCACTCAGGGCGCATTGTGAGCCGCTATAGATCACAATCCAGTCTAGGAACCGGAAACGTGGCATAATCTCCCGAACCGAGGGGGGTTTTGCCACCAGTTCGGCCGTCAAGACAGACGCAGCACCTGGCAGAGCCCCGCTGACTTCAAACAGAGGGGATACGGCGTTAAAGCTGACGCCCTCTTTGGAATTGAAGCCATCCGTATACACTGGCACGGTGTATACACGAGATGTGCTACAAAAAGGTCGAACGCAATACTCCTGGCGCTGTACAAGCTTTGGGAGCAGAGACGTGGGGACGAATAGCCAAATGTGGTACCCTCCACGGTGGCGTCCTGAGCAGAACCAGAGGCGCCACCTGCCCTAGAGCTATACCTAGCTCTCGAAGGAGTTTCCTGGCCCTAAACCCAAAGGGCTTAGGGTATGAATGGCGTCTCTCGTCGGCATATGCACCGTCGAGATCAGCTGCGGATGCAGTGAGAGCTGTTGGCGACCGAGGGAGGCACCAGGCTCGCGTGTACAGGGAAGTGATGCACTGCACGTGGCGTAGAGCGAGTGGCATATCCCCAGAATCGACCAACAGTCTCTCAAGGGAAAAAGTGCGGAAGGCACCGGTCGCAAGGCGAAGACCGGTGTGGTAGATCGATATAACCTTCCACAATAAACGCTAGGATGCATAAAACTCGCATCCGTAGTCGAGCTTCGAACGAACAAAGGATCGATAAAAAGTAAGGCAGTAGCCCTATCAGCACCCCAAGCGCTAAACGTCACGGAACGGAAAATATCCATGGCGCGGGTACAACAGACCCTAAGGCTGCGAATATGAGCCTTCCAGGTGAGGCGTCGGTCAAATACAAGACCAAGGAAACTGTGCGATTTAACCACTTCCAGGCGTACCCCATTGAGAAACAAGTTTGAGGCTGGGAGAAGCCGTGAATGGTGGCAGAAGTACACCACCTTAGTTTTGGCCAGGGAAAACCGAAACCTGTGCGCTTCGGCTAAGCGAGAGACGCGGTTAAATGCCTGTTAGAGTCAACGCTCCAGAGTTGGCATCTGGGCCGCGCCAAAAGAGATCAAAAGGTCGTCCACGTAGAGCGTAGCGAGAACATCTTCCGGCAGTACCGAGGTGATGCCATTGATGCTGAGGGCAAAGTGTGTAACACTGAGGACACTTCCCTGCGGGATACCCTCTTCCTGCTCCTTTGGGCCGGAGAGAGCTCCCCCCCCCTGTACGCGGAATCGACGATCTCGCAAAAATTTAGATAACAAGAGTGGGAGGCGTTCCCTCGTCCCCATCGTGTGCAGAGTCTCCATGATACCGTATCGCCATGCGGTATCATAGGCCTTCTACAGATTGAAAAACACCGTGGCGTAGTACTGTCTACAAAGGAAGGCCTCGCAGACGACATTTTCCAGTCGGAGCAGAGCATCCAACGTGGAGTGGAACTTGCAGAAGCCGCACTGTGCAGAAGACAGATGGCCTCCGCTGTCCAGGAAAAAGGCTCATTTAACATTTACCATTTGTCCATCAACTGGCACACGCAAGAGGTTAGAGAGATTAGGAGGAAACCAGCAGGAGTAGACTGATCTCTTCCCGGTTTTCGAAAGGCGAGCACAGTAGCGATTCGCCAGCAATCTGGGAGAACACCATCCACCCAGATCCTGTTGAACAAATCTAACAGAAAGGCCATGCCTCGCTCACCCAGGTGTCGAAGCATGGCGTACGGGACATCGTCCGGACCATGGGCGGTGTCCGCGCACGAAGCGAGAGCGGAACGCAACTCACTCACAGTAAACTTGTCGTTGAAGGGTTCTCCGCCTCTGGAGGTAAAGTCCAGCCGGCGGCCTTCCGCGACATCACGACGTGCATTGAATGCTGGCGGAGCAGCATCACGGCTAGAGAATGCGGAAAAAGCGGTCACTAAGGATTCCGCCACGGACGCGGGGTCCGAGATTGCGGTCCCATTCTCCTGGAGAACGGGAGGGGGGTCCTGCGAGAACTTGCCCCGAATCCTTTTGACTCGCTTCCACACCTCAGCTAAAGGGGTCTTCCCGTTAAGTGAAGACACGTATGCCCGCCAAGAAGAGCGGCGGGCGTGCTTCGAAATATACCGGAACCTAGCCCTAGCCCGACGAAATTCAGCGACAGTGAAATCGTTCGGGCGGCGCTTATAGCGCATGTAGGCATAACGCTTCTGTTTGAGGGCCGTCTCACACTCGGCCGACCACCATGGGAGTGGTCGGCGTGCAAAACGGCCAGACGTCCTAGGAATAGTAGTCAGGCCTACGGCGATGAGGTTGCCGGAGAAGAACTCAACGGCCTCATCTACCGACCTAAACTCCTCGACTGAGATAGAGAATTCAGTCATTTCCTGAAATGCAGGCCACCGCGCCCGCGCCAAGCACCACCGAGGTGGTCTCTCAGGCGGCAGTTGCCCTGAAAATGATATTTGAATGGGAAAGTGATCACTACCATGGAGGTCATCGACCACCCCCCAATCAAAATCAGGCTGTGCATCCGAAGAGCACAAAGATAGGTCAAGGCAAGAAAATGAAGCGGTTCTCGGACAGTGATGCGTAAACTCATCCACGTTTAGGACACCCATCTCAAGCTCTTCGATCAGATCGGCAAGGACTTGTCCCCTGGGATTTATGGAGTAATCTCCCCAGAGAGGATGCCTGCCGTTCAGATCTCCAAGCAAGAGATAGGGCCTCGGCAACCGTGCCACGACGCGGCGGAAGTCCCCCGCGTCGAAGTCAGCTGACGGTGGAATGTACGCAGAAATGATAGTATACCTCCTATCCAGGTGCAGCTGCACAGCCACTGCCTGAAAGGAGGTATCTAAAGAGAAAGGAAGAACGGAGACATCATGCCGGGTGTAAACCTTGCATCCCCCAGCCCGGCCATCCCGCGGTGGTGGGGTCGCAAGACCCTTATACCCCGGGAGGGCAGGCAGCGGGCACGCGCCTAGCATGGTCTCCTGCAAAAAAATAGCTAACGGGGAACGGGACGAGACGAGCCTCCGCAGCTCCTCCCAGTTGGCCCGGAGTCCACGGCAATTCCATTGAAGGAATATGCCCTCCAGGCCTAGCTCGGAGGAGACGCGGGGGCCCTCCTCGAATTGAAGACCCTCACGGGAATGGCCGTACGCTTCTCGGGGGCAGAACCCCGGGCGCTGTTGGCCGGACAAAGCGCTGAAGGCACTGTTGCCTTCGAGGACTTATTGGGGGAGGTTGGGCTCGCCATGCGAGTCTTTTCCTCCCTCCGCCTCGAAACCTTAGGCGGGCGTTGCGGCTTGGGAGGCGGGGGGCCCTCTTTTCGAGGAACCACCGTCTCCGAGCCACTCGCTCCACCTCGGGGCGTGGGCGAAGGGGCCGAAGCTCCTTTGTTGCTGTCCTCCTTTCGGGGAACAGCTTTAGGAACCCCGGAAGATGGCCTAGCGACCATCTTCAGGGGTGTTGCCTCCTGTGAGTCTAACGACTTGGTGGAGGCGCGTGGCCGTTTCGCCTTACGGGAAACGGTCACGCTGGGGGAAGAGGGGGGAGCCCTGGTATTAGCCGGGGCTGGGTGTGAACCCTTTTTGCCGCCAGCTCTACCAGGGGAGCGCCCGGGTGTAGTAGAGCCCGCAGAAGGGCTCCGAATGGGCGCGGAAACAACCGTGCTCGTTGGCCTGGATGGGCCAGGAGCAGAGGGTGCTTTTCTAACTATTGAGGCATATGACGTCCCAGGCAGAGCCGGGCGCGCCAGGACCAAGTCCTTAGCCTCGCGGAATGAGAGTCGATCCTGGGCCTGAACGGCCAGGATTTCTTTCTCAAGGAGATATGCACCACATTGCTTCGAAGAAGCAGGGTGCGGCTCTCCGCAATTGACACACTTGGCCACACACGATTTGGACTTATCGTGTGCGACCTTGGAGCAATTTACACAGACTTCGGGTGACCCCGATTTTGCACGTCTACATGATCGATTCGTGTGGCCGAAGCGGTGACAGTAATAGCACCGCCACGGCAGTGGCACGAATGCCTTCACGCGGTAGCGGTACCAACCGGCACTCACCGACTCAGGGAGCTTGTTACAGTCGAACGTGACGAAGAGTGTAGGGGTGGGTCTCGAGGCCCCTCCCTGTTTTCTCATCACACGTTCGACCTTGACCGCCCCATGGTCGGCCAGCTCTAGGGTGATGTCTTCTATGGAGTAGTCAACGAGTTCCCTCGCATAAACTACTCCTTTTACAAAGTTCATGGTAGAGTGCGGCGTCACACTCACCGGGGTGCCATGAAGTGTCCGAAGAGCACTTATCTTGGCCGCCTCGGCGGGATTCGCCGCATTCGCCAGAAGGCTCCCGTCCGAGAAACAGGTTACCTTCGGCTCTCTACCAATTGCACTAGCTAATCCTCTCCTCTGATGGATCATGTTGCCCTTGGACAACATGGTGCCATCAGTGGAGTGAATAACAAGGAAGCGTTTGAAGCCAGCGGGCTCGAAAACGCCAGGTAACCTCTGAATGAGGGGCCCCGATGTCATCGAGGCTCCGCCCTGTGCATTCTTCGTCTTAGTCTTGGTCAGGAGCTCCGCACACGAGGGGGTAGAGGGGCCGGATTTGCCGATCTTGGCTTGGTCACCTACCAAAGTGGCAGCAGACCCATCCGTCCCCGCAGCCCCCGCGGATGGAGAGGAGCCCCGAGTCTTTTTCGTCTTTCTTGTCTTTTTCTTCTTTTTAGGAGAGGAGGGCGGGGAATGAACCCGCTTCTCACCCCCGCCGGTAGAAGCCCCCAGGCCAGATGGACCGGCCTCAGCCAGGTCCTTCTCTGAAATGGAGAAGGTCCCGGTGGGCGCAGGGGATTCATCCGGAGGAGATCCCTCCCCTCCTTGTCCTGCCTGAGAATCCACAGCCGTTTGATGAGGACCTTGCATAGGGGCGGATTCGGGTTCGGTGCTTGGCGCCAAGCCCGGATTCCCCCCCATGGAAGGCCCTACCGTCTGAGGCTGGTTTTCCTCAAGGACAATGTCTATCACAGGAGGGGCCTCCAGTTGGCCATCCCCTCCCAGGACATCGCAGGTCCCCTTGGCAGCGTCATAAGTCTTTAGTGGCGAGGCACAGGCCTTGACCCCGGCAAGGTTTAATATTTTTGCCAGCAGGTCTTTTGAGGGAAGCGACCGAAGGGGCCTAACTTCCCTCTCCCCCCTAAGGGGGTTTGCCCTACCGAGCCGCTTGTACGAGGGGCGGTCGGCAATGGGCTGCCTGCTGGCTTTCTTGGCAGTCACCTTAGAAAGCATAGGAGGGACTGCCGCTGGAGATAGGGAGGTGCCCGAAAGCACCTCCAGAGAAGGGGGTGAGGGGGAGTCCCCTACACCCGTAGGCGTAGGAGAGGAGTAAGCCTCCTCTCCGGTTAAAGAGGTATGGAGGGTCCCCTGCGCAAGCACAGGGGGGGGGGGACCTCCATCTTTTCTGTGGAGCTGCACGAGGGCGGCTCCGTTGTTGTTATAGGGGGAATTAAGGGGAGATGTTTTTTTGTTTCATCATTGGGCATGGTGACCCTCTTTGTTTTACGGGACGCAATCGCTCACCACCTCTTGCAGTAGCCCGCACTGCAAGAGGTGCTTACAGGCCCGGCAGAGCCAGGCGCCGCCATTTGGGACCACCCCTCCCGCCTGGTGGCCTGGCAGTCCTTCGGCATGGCGGCTCCACCTTGAACACGGCGTAAAACGGATAGATTTTGAAGACGAGAGGAAAAGGGATGTGAGGAAGGTATGGGTGGGGATGAAGCAGGTTGTTAAAAGCCAACCACCCCAGACCGGAGCTCAGGGGTTAGGGGACATTGTCCCCTCCCCCCTCAGCCCCGATCCGGGACGATTGGCTGAGAAGAAGGTCAGCTTCTACCCTGTGAAATTAGAGGCTGACCAGAGAAAGTTGTGGGAGAGGTTGTATGAAAAGCGACGAGGTAGGATAGGAATACAGGCTATCTGAAGGAAGGAAGAGAGGCTAAGCTGGGGCCGGACGGGGCGCTGGATCCCGTCAGCACGGCGGCCAGGATGGCAAGTCGCCATGCCCCTTACGGGGATGGTAGAGTGCGGTGTCACACTCACCGGAGTGCCATGAAGTGTCTGAAGGGCACTTATCTTGGCCGCCTCGGCAGGATTCGCCGCATTCGCCAGAAGGCTCCCGTCCGAGAAATGGGTCACCTTTGGCTCTCTACCAATTGCACTAGCTAATGCTCTCCTCTGATGGATCAAGTCGCCCTTAGCCAACATGCTGCCATCAGTGGAGCGAATAACGAGGAAGTGTTTAAAGCCAGTGGGCTCGAAAACGCCAGGTCACCTCTTAATAAGGAGCCCCGACGTTATCGAGGCTCCGCCCTGTGCACTTTTGGTCTAAAGCATAGTCAGAGGCTCCGCACACGGAGGGGTAGACCGGCCGGATGTGCTGATCTTGGCTTGGTCGCTTGCCAAAGTGGCAGCAGACCCATCCATGTCCGCAGCCCCCGCGGATGGAGAGGAGTCCTGAGTCTCCTTTGTCTTTTTCTTGTTCTTTTTCTTTTTTGGAGAGGAGGGCGGGGAATGAGCCCGCTTCTTTTGAGGGAACCGACCTAAGGGGCCTGGCTTCCCTCTCCCCCCTAAGGGGATTCGCCCTACCGAGTCGCTTCAATGAGGGGCGATCGGCAATGGGCTACCTGCTGGCTTTCTTGGCAGTCCCCTCAGAAAGAAAAGGAGGTACTGTCGCTGGAAATAGGGAGGTGCTCGAAAGCACTTCCAGAGAAGGGGGTGAGGGAGAGTCCCATTACATCCGTAGTCGTAGTAGAGAAGTAAGCCTCCTCTCCGGTTAAAAAAATATGGAGGGTCCTCTGCGTAAGCACAGGGATGGGGGGGCGGATTTTTTCGGTAGAGCTGCCCGAGGGCGGCTCCATCTTTGGTAAAGGGGGAATTCAGGGGGGGTTTTGTTTTATACTCATCATTGGGCATGGTGACCCTCTTTTTATTACGGGATGCAATAGCACATCACCCCTCACAGCAGCCCGCTTTGCAAGGGGTGCTTACGGGCCTGGCAGAGCCAGGTGCCGCCATTTAAGGCCACCCCTCCCGCCTGGTGACCTGGCAGCCCTTCAACATGGCGGCTCCACCTTGGGCACGACGTAAAATCAAGGATAGATGGTGAAGTGAGAAGGAAAAGGGATGTGAGGAAGGTATGCGTGACGATGAAGCAGGTTGTTAAAAACCCCGCATCCCGAACCGGAGCTCAGGTGTTAGGGAACGTTGTCCCCTGCCCCCTCAGCCCCGATCCAAGACGGTTGAATGAGAACAAGGTCAGCATCAACCCTGTGAAATTAGAGGCTGACCAGAAAAAGTTGTGGGAGAGGTTGTATGAAAAGCGAGGAAACAGGAGGGAACCACAAGTGTTCTGAAGGAAGGAGAAGAGGCTAAGCTGGGGTCGGACGGGTTGCTGAGTCTCGTTAGCACGGCGGCCAAGATGGTAAATCGCCCCCTTACGGGGGCATCCAGTGAGATATCTGGTTTGATTTTTTTAGCTTTAGACACTCCATGATTGAAGAGGGAGGGGAAAGGGCAGCGTAGGGAGATAGGGTGGTATAATGTGGTTGCCATGGATGGCAAATTCGGCTTGATTATAGGTGAGTGTGGGTGGGGGAAGTGCTGTCCTAAAAATGAGCTTCAGTCAAAATCCAACGGAGGCTTGTCCCACTACACCACACGCAGTGCTAGTTTCTGTTAGGACCGTCACCTACATGACACCTGCACAACCTACTAAGGACCGCACAATTATCAACTCAACCCACCACCACCCAGCAGTGCTCTTCCCAATAAACATTCCAACCTCTCATTTCTCAGCTCAAATCTCCCAAACTCACCCACCCTACCCCACAACCCACGAGCTCACAAAGTCATTCCCACAACCCTACCCAAACCACCAATCACCTGGCTCTAAAACTTACCACTAAGAACTGAACACGTTACAGATAAGCGCCATCGACAGGAGAGTGTCCCTTAACTTGGGTAGATGGGGTCCACCCCATTCCTATTTCTGCATAATATGCTATCAAATTAATGGCACAAAATAAACATTTGTGTCTTTCCCACCAGATAACTGGTTACATGGCTTGATACGGTTGATACCAATTAAATTATACTTATTTTAGGGCATAGCAGTTATACGGTGTTAATTCAGGAAATGAAATTTAAACAGCAATCGTAGGAAAGCAAAAACCGAACTTTGTTGATCAATATAAAATAAATTTAAGGAATAAATACTTTGTTTCAACTTATTTTTAGTCGCGTGCGACTCTATATCTCACTATGTCGGTCGGTCGCTCCCCGTATTTTTTTTGTAATAACATTCTAACTATTCTGCCAATTCTAACGAAATATGAAGCCTTTTGTTGTTTTAAATTCTATTTTGAATTATATAATAGTCAAGGTCTTCCCAAGATTAGTTCGGGAATTATTTGGCAATAACATCATAATTATTAGGCTGATTATAACGAAATTTGAAACCCTTATGTTGTTTTACATTCTCTTTCAAATGATATAATAGCCAAGGTCCTCCCAAGATTAGTCTAGTAACTAGTGAAAGTTTTAAAGGATGTAAGATCATAAATCATAATAAATGAGAGCACACGACTTTGGTCAGCACACTTTGTTTGTATTTAGTGGAAAAAAAACTTATGAAGATGACAACGAATAAACGCAGTACATAAATTCGCCTGCTTCCCCCCCCCTTTCAAATTAATCAACAAATTATGTCAATTCAAAAAAAGGTAGATGAAGGGATTATTTGGCATCGTTCCACGCGAATAGAGAGAAAGAAAAAGAAATAGGCATAAAAAGAGACGCTTATAAAGAGATAGATAATTAAGCCGCCCTAATAACAGTCCGGAGACGGAGGCTAGGGGGGGCGGGACCTGATCCAAAGTCATTGAACACATTTATGTTTAATATGCAGAGACGCAAAACTGACACAATGAAGGATTGTTTTTATTTTTCCGCCACTACCCAGAGAAGTGAAGAAGAAGTTTTACAATTTTTGTCTAAACAGGCGATTTGACAAATGTATAACAGCGAATATCCGCGCATACATTGGCCTAGAGACACGAGACATCATTTCCACCAAACAAATTTACATTCTAAATCTTGCTTAATCATTTCAGGGATGAGTAAAAACGGAGAAAACCTTTTTATCTATTTCTCCCTTTTTGTTTCAATGCGATTTTATCTGCTTGATTAGGTCACACTTTCTGGAGCGGAAAATGCACGACAAGAACTGATTCGAGGATAGAATTGTCTGTGTTTGTGTGTTATTTTTTAACATAATATTTGCCTCAATGGTTTAACTTAACGACTTTGGACTATAAGAATTCCATTTTATTTTGTAATAATTATAACGAGTTCGTTGCCCCAAATAACTGAATAGACGATCCTGTTTGAAGAGTTTCTTCAAGACGGCTTCTCGATAGCGGAAGGCTACTCCAATGGTGAGCAGTTTGGCTAGTGGTGGCGTAGTTTGTTGGATTGCTTATGAAGGCGATAAAACTCAGGAAAATGGCTAGAATATAGTAAACAGAGTGGAGATGGAAGATATACATAAAAAAAATTAATTTGATCTGTTTAGCATTTGTTTAATTAAGCTTTCATTAATTTATTTCTAGTAATATTTAACTCAACCTAGTATAAGTGATGGGCTCGTGTTGGCATTTTCCTATGTGGGACTTCACTTTGTCCACCATTGGTTAAAGACTTTTGGTAAGCAAAAGCTCGAGAACATTTAAATGAAGGAGTGTACAGTAAAATGTGGGACGCCTAAGGTCATGCAAAGATACCTGGCGCTTTATTCCACAAAATCTGACCGCATGAAAACGTAGCGGAGAGTTAAGGAAAGTGAAAATTCGGGAAAATACTCTCATGTTCTTATTACCTGGAGGAGAGAGATGCATACCTTTCAGCCTCAGGTGTCCCCGACAGGCTCGAACTAGATTGAAGTTACTTGGATTTATTCTTTCTATACTTTTCTACTTTACCCTTTTTTCAGCCTTTTTTTTATACTTCTCACCTTTCTCTCTCTCTCTCTCGTCCGTCGTCTAATATCATGTTAGAATATAGGAAAGTTTTGGAATTTTATCCTCACCTCTACATTGCCTTTCAAATTCGAAGTTTCTTACACCATTAATTTAATTCCTGCAAAATAATTACTTAAATTTATACTAATAATTCTATCGTTAGTAATATAAAATGGTAAAATGAATCTTATGATAAAATTTCATGGACGTTTTTTTTCCATTTTTCAGTAATTGTTATCACAAATTTGAGAGTATGCATGCTGCAAATGACATCTAGAGGCTTGTGTCCTCTCCTTGCCCCAAAGGACCGCTTTTTTCCTTCGGGCCCAATGCTCGCAGAATGATCTGGGGCTAAATATCTTGCACACATTTTAACTCTCTCTAACGTCACCATTCTCTTTACAACTTTTTGCGGGAGAAGTCCTTGTTGCTATTGCTTTTCTCGAAAAAGAGAGAAGAGGAGCTCGTAGAAAAACTTAATCGGAACAAAGGTTTAGTTCAGGCCAAAGTAATTATGCCGTTTTAAACGCGCTCTGACCCTAATTAAACGGAATTAAAACAAGGATCCTCGAGGGATTCTTAACTTACAACTTTGTTTTAACTTAATCTGGAAAATAATGTCTTCATTTATAAAGTTTAATAACGCAACCAGCATCGCTTCCACTTTCAAAAAGAAAACTAACTTAGAACTTTTGTAGGAATATAAAATTACTCGGAATATTCAAATTAGCAGTAATATCCCGCTCTATATTCGAGGGCAAAGGCATTTATCGAAAATTAGGCCTAGGCTGGACGGCAGCCAATACCGGCGCTATTATCCTTTCGAGAGGAGCCAATTCTAGGCCTGAATTAGGATTATGGGTATAACCTCATCCTTGATATTCATCCTCAAGATTGTAAGATTTATAGAGCCTATTAACTCTAAGAGGAGAAAGGTAATTGTGTGCACTAAAGAGCAGGATCGTTTGACGGAGAATTAATGAAGGATTGGTGGGCGGATAGATGACGAAGAATAAGGTTTCATATGTGGTGTATTATATACAACTCAAGGGTGACTTCATACAGAAAATACTCGAAATGTGTGACCGTCTTAAGGAGTTGCAAAAGGATACACATTAACAGGGACATCCAATGTCTTAAAAAGGAAACATTTATAGTTTGGATGCAGAGTTAGACACGTTTTTATTGTTTTAACATATTAATATGTGTTTACACTGTAATATTAATCAATGTGGCCGCCCTCGGAGGAGAGAACGCACTCTAAGAACGTTGCGGATGAAGTCCTTCCTATGTTAGCCCACAGATAGTTGACGGAGGACTTCAGTTCGTGGGTGCTGCTGTGGCAAACCTTACAGGCCTTGCCCTCGACAAGCGCACACACGCTCTAGCCAATGGGATTGAGATCGGGCGAATGAAGAGCCCGATCTCGACCCCAACCACTCTTGCACGGCCGTGTGGACCGTGGCACCGTACCGTCCTGCTGAAAGACTTACTCTGCCTTCTTCGTGATCTTTCTCACCCTGGGCCGCAGTGAGCCTGTAACCGGCCGCGAACCACAACCGGCCTTATCTCCTTGCCATTCTAAGCCACGAGTGCAACAGAATGTTTTGCAAAACCCGTTACATAACGTAAACATTTTTGGGATTTTCCTAACAATTTAAATCTATTAATGGATATGATGTCAACAAGCAATCCAGTTGGAGGATTGACCACTGAATTAATTACCGACGTAATGGACAAAACTTCTGAAGAATCTGGGTAACAGAGAGCGAGTAGAGGGCAAATTGACATTCGAACACGCTGTGACGAGTTCCACGCCAGGAATCAATCACATATACATAGATTCAACGACTTCCTCTATCGACTCTCTCGGTTCAGTAGCATTCGCACAACAGAAGTGAAGAAAGTAATTACAACTTTTACCCTCTTCCTTCCGAACTTTTCCTCTGGGTTAAAATAATGGAATTGTAGAATGGGATGAAAACAATCTCTGTACCTCTTTTTTACGGCTGTAACAATTGATTCTTTATAAATGATATTAAAAGAATAGTTAAAAATTGACAGATAAAGAAAATGTTTGGAATTTTATCCTCAATTTTTACATTCCTTTCAAATTCGAGGTTTCTTATAAAATTATGTTATTTAATGTCTGCTAAATAATTGCTTAAATTTATATTAATAATTCTATCGTTAATATCCTAAATAGGTATAATAAATCTTTGGACTAAATTTAATTGTTTCTTTTTCTATTTTTCAGTAATCGTGATCACAATTTCTGAGCGTACTTTGGAACGTTAAAGCATCCTAACATTTTACAAGGAAGGAATGTCTTAAAAAAATAATTGAAAATCTTAAAATACCGGGCAGTAAAGTGATGAATGTTAACATGAAGTTTAAAAAAGCAGGTATACTATGTACAGGATATACAACGGAAAGGATGACCAGGAAGGGCTAGCCAGCGACAGGGGCTGCAAAGCGAGAAGGCAAGCAAAGCAAGCATTTAACACTAAAGTGCAGGTTCACCGGTGTGTGGTCACGCCTTGGTGCCTACCAACCCCTGCACCCCTCCCACTGCCTTGTGGGTTCTGCCTTTTTAGTCAAAGGCTAGAGAAAGGATACCTCGCTCACAAACCAGGATCGGGAGTGCCTATAGGCGAGCACCAATAGACAGGTGCCTTGGTAGCTCGCTACAGCCGAGGATGAAGCCTGGTCATCTTGAGCATTTCCTGACATCATGGTCCTTCTCCTCCCGGTCAAGATACGGGTCTAAAGACTGCACACATTGCTACCCGTTTAAACCTAGCGCAAGTTGATGCCCTTAAGAGGGCATCCGTCATCATTAATCTCGATGGACTTCCCAAAGATCGAATCTATTCATTAAAATGTTATCTTTAAATCCAGCTTTTTCTTTTTTCAATCGGACGAAAACATACCTTAAGGCTCTGCTTAGATTTCTTTCGAAATTTGGCTGATAACAAACAACACCTAGGTTAATACTCTTACTAATGATATAACTTAAATAATGAAAACATAAAAAGTTAAGGTATTTATTGGCAGGTATTTTTGGTTGACCCTACAAAGAAAAGTGAAAGGCGGTTGCCAGACGTCACTAGGCGCTCTAATGTTCATTGTTTTATCTGGTGCCAAAAGAAGAATACGCACACTCTGAGCTTGAATTAAATTAATTATAAATAAAGCAAACCTTTCATACAAAAAGAAAGTAAATATTGGCGGTATTGAACATCATATTCGTGTTCCTAAAACCTAAAAGCTCAAGAGAATACATTTTAATGACTAAAATCATTGGTGGGGATGTTCTTGGAATTTACCCATAATTGCAATCTTGGGCTCATCTCTCTGAAGAATCTTTTTCCACTTATCGATGACCTTTTTTATACTATACCCAAGTGATCCTTTTTTCTCTATTAAAATGTATTGACAAAGGTTTCTTTGATATCACTCAGCCAAAACTCCCAGCTTCTTTAAGTCTCCTCTGCAACATTATGGCGAAAACTGCCTCGTCTGCACTGTTTATTTGCTCAGCTATTTCTGGAACACTAAGGCTCCGGTTTCAGACAGATGTCATCTGATGAACTTATCTTGTGAGTTTGATGCTTTTCCTTATCATTCTTTCAGTTATATAATCATGTACATAGTATACTTGCTTCTTCAAACATCATGATATCATTTATCACTTTACTGACCGGTAATTTAAGATTCTCTGATATTTTTTATATAACATTCCTTCCTTGTAAGAAGTTTGGATGCTTTTAGGTTCCAAAATACCCTAAAAATTAAGATCACGCTCAACTTATATCCCGTATAAAGGGCATTTATCTAAGGCAAATGAAAAATATATAATTAGATTCGATTCATCATATGAATTATGAATTGATGTAAGTGGGTACGTGTATGTAGGGGACAAAGAAAGGGTGTGGGGACAGATAGCTGAAAATAGACAAGTGGTGAAAAGAGAAAGAAGTATGGTAGGGTGAAAAGAGATGCTAAGTGCCTGGTGATCAGGCCTATCGCTTTTAGATATTTTCTTGTTATGTGGTTCCTTTGTTGTCTTTGAGATAGTTTATATTATTATGGTGTTCAAGCCATTTGTCTTCTATAGAATTAATTTTCTTGGATATGTTATGCGCATTTGCTGTTGTAGCAATAAATTAATTTAAATGCTTTAGTATTATGCTTAGTGTCTTTGTTTTTTTTGTATATCTTGTAGTGTGTGTAAATCGTGTCTTTTGTTTGTTATTTGATGTCTTCTTCGTTATACTTGGGTCTTCATCGATAAATTTGCTGTCGATATTCAGTGAATTCTTATAGAAATTGGTGAAGTTTAGTAATTAGGTTTTCTTTTATTGATCGGTTTTATTTGTCAATGGTTCGGCTAAAAAAACATTCTTATTCTCATGCATATAACGGCACTTCTGCTTAGACAGCTAAAAAGCCCAGCGGAGCTCGGAAATCTGGCGCGACTTATACATATCTCTTCTATTCTGGTTAATAATTTTGACGATATCATCGTTCAATTCTCGATTAACCAGTTCCTGCATATTCATTGTCCGTTCTTCTTCCTGGCGTCTTATTTCTTGCCTAAGTGTACCTGTAATTAGGTACACACATTTGTTCTGCACCACTTGTAGTTTCCTCTTTTGTGTCTTCGAGCCACACGAGAGGACGGAAGCAGGATATAGCAGCGTCGACCTTACAGGTGCATTGTAGATCTTTTTCTAATTGCTTTCGCAGAGACTTCTGAACATGTATAGAGTTCTGCCTGCAGCTGTGGTCTTGCTGATTCTTTCTGCGACGTGCTTCCTGTACCCGGTTTAAGTAATCTTCATTCTGAGTACATTACACTCCATGGTATAGGGATAGCGTCTATCATCAACCCTGACATCGCATAGTAGTCTCCTGCCTATGGGGACTACTTTGAACTTTTCTTGGTTCGTGCGTTTTTTTTTCACCGGACCTCGTAGGTATTAAGGTTCTCTATTTCTGCTACCGTCATATGAGCGTACCAAGGTGCATTCCTCCATGGACAAGTGATTATCTGGGTGAAGTCATTGGAAAGTTGAATGTTGAGGCAAGTGGGGTTCACAGGGGTTTGGACATCAGCGGTGTAAATCAAGTAGAAAATGGGGGGACAGCCCCCCCTCCCTGTGGAGGCCCGCAGTGATTGGAAATTTTGGTCCGTCCGTGCAACCTAAACTGATATACGCCGCTCTCTCCATGACATAGTCACAGAGAGTTCTTTCTAAGTTTTCACTTTGGCCCAATCGTAAGAAATTGTAATGCATTCCCCGTTGCCAAACCTTATCAGACACCTTTGATACATCCCGACAAACAATGTCCACGTAACTTCTTTTCCGTTTTGCTTGGGATAGCTTTTCCGTGATGACATTAATCGCCATCTCCTTACTTCGCTTTCTTTTAAACACGAATTGATATTGGTTGAAGAGGTAGTTCTCCTATAGATAAGACACCGGTCTTCAGTTGAGGATCTTCTCAAAGAGCTTCCCGCAAAATTCTAGAAGTGAAATTGTCCGGTAGCTCTCTTTCAACATTGGGTCCTTTCCGTGCTTAGGCAAGAAACTTATCTTGGCCGTTTTATAATCATCTGGAAAGTATCCCGTGTTCAGACAGGCGTTAAATATCCTTCTCAGCCCTTCAAAGTTTAACTTTGTAAGCCCCGATTGTCCTGGGGCTTTTTGACGGAATGAGCGGAGCGTGCCTTGTAGTTCTTCTTCGGTAATCTCGGCGTCTCCGTCGCGCTGTCTATCCACCTGGTGGTGATGGTCCGTCTTGTGTATTTGGTCGTTAAGCTCGTCTATGATGTTGCTTTCAAACTCAAGGTCATAGCCTTCGCTTTCCTCTTCAGTTATACTGAAGATTTTTTCCCAATAACTTCGGAATAGCTATTCAATTCTTTCTTTTTTCGTTTCGATGTTTCCGTCGTCTTTTAGTAGTTCGATCTTCTTTTTCTTCTTCCCAGTCGATCCTTTGAAAAATCTGATCTTATTTCCAAACTCTTTGGGAGTTGCTTCGTGATCGAGGCTATCGATCGCATCATCCCATCGTCTCCATTGTTGTTCAAGGATCAACTTGTTGAGTTTTTCTTTGATATTTTTACTTCGTTGTATTGATTCAACTGATGCATTCCTGATTTTAATCTCATTCAATAATTTCAGCTCAAGGTAGAAATCCTTCATGTATTTAGTCCATCTGTAAGTAGAGATGTTTCTATACCTGAATTTAGGGATACAAACCCTAGCTGCATTGATTAGATAGTTATTGAGGTCATCGAGTGCCTCGTCAATCTGCTCGAAATTTGCCTCGTCTAAGTTAGGCGGATCGTAGGCCTAGAGAAGGCACCCGTACCGTGCCCAGTCTGCTCTTCTGTAGTTCTTTCTGACTACAGCAGGAACTTGTTTAGGGTTCCTGTTGATAGTGAGTAGGATCCCTATATGGTCACTACATGATACCTGGACTAGTTTCATGTAGTAATTAAACGGTAGCTGACGATTCGCCAGACAGATGTCTGGTTTCGTGGCACTTACTCCTCTGACAAAGGTGGGGAAGTCGGGGCCTATTTGCTAGGCAATGTTTATGTCCAGCAATAGGTCCAGGCTTCTTCTTTATCCTCTGCCAAATAGGCCATTGAGAGTGTGAATTGGTAACAGGTCTCTCTTCGGCGTTTGATATCCGTTAGCAATGACCAACTTCCCTATGTCGAGTTTGACCTCAATCGCGAGATAGGATTCTTCTAGATTCCTTATTTTGTTGCATTTAATCCCCCTCCTTATTGCCATAGCAGCACTATCGTGCTGCCCGTGCGAATAATTCGTGATTAACACATCGTAGTTACAGATGATACCTGCATCAATTTCTCTGAATACATTTCCGTAGAGAGTCCTTTTCGTCGTCCAGACGTTGGTATTTATTTCCAGTATCTTTAATGCGTTCCGTAACATGGTGAACTGTTTTTACTTATGTTTCTTCTTATTATTCTTTTTCTTCTTGAGGGCTGGCGGGCAGGTTTTACTGTGCCCCGGCCTCTCGTTCTTCGGTGGGGGCCTTGGAATTTTTGATTTGTTCTTCGTGGAACAAGTGCGAGTGCGTGGGTCCTCGTCACTGTCCGTAGAGGTTGATTCTTCTTCTTCGTCTTCTTCTTTCTCTTCCTCATCCTCAGATTCCTCTGATGAAGGGGTTTCTTTAATTGCCTTCTAGAGAACAGATTTCACCTGGTTGCTGCTCCTGGCCACTGTCTCTTTGAAAATCCTCGAGCACTCTGGGTTGTCAGGCATTTTCACTGAGGGTAGTCCGTTCTCCTTCAGTAAGGCATTAAAAACCTGGTTGTAGTAGTCTGGCTTGACTGTATTAGCAACGTTAGCGTGTGTGATACAGATCAGTATCTTAGCGCTTAGCTCACTCGAGAAGTTTAGTTGAATTGCAGATGTTTTAATGGCTCACATCTTTTCGTGGCGGCATTGGCGTAAGTGATTTATCTGGCCTTCCTCTATTCTTCTTTTTTTCTCTTTATGATCACTTTTCTTTTAGGGAAGTTTAAGGCCATGGTTCGGTGCTCTCTCATTTGCAATTGAGACACTTCCTTTTAGCGTTTTTGCAATTGTCAAAACGGTATCCCTTTGTGGCGCATTCACTGCACAACAGTTTTTCTTCATCTGGGCAGGTCGATGTAGTATGGTCTTCTAGTTTGTAGCATGCAAAACATATCTGAATGCTATTGAACTTTTCTTGCTGAATGTTATCACCTGGTATTATCATGTTAAATACCAGTTTTTCGTTCTGTGTCAATTTCTTGGCCATGTCCGTGGTAGCAAAAGTGATCTTAAATACGTGGGTGTGTTCGCAAAATTTGATTATTTCATGAACTTGTGCCCAGGGATTGCTCTTGGTGATCTTCTCCTTGAGCTCCTCAGGCGTATGCTCAGCCACCCAGCTTTCCACTTTGCGGCAGATCACGATTCTGTTGGCTGCCACTTGTGTGTGTGTGGGGGGGTCTTTTCTTCAAGTCCACTATTCGATTCATCATATCCTTTCTTTTCCGGCCATTTGAAGTCGCGCAAAAACAATTAAATTTTTTTGACGCACGTAAACATTGTTTGAGATAAAAAAGGGTGCTAGTTTTTCGTCTGCAGAAAGCTTATAAATATATCCTCGAGTGATTTCTGACGTCAGTTTCCAAATTTATTTTTAAGACGTATACTTATTGCCTCAACTTACGAAATCCTAAAAATGGAATAAATAACCAGGATGCGGTTATAGTGTTCTTCACTTGGGTTAGCAGTGCGACAGTTTTCTTAAGCTTTTGGAACTCCTACTTGCCACCGTTTATTCCTGAAGAAAATAAAGTGCCGAAAATGTTCGTTAAGTGTGTTTTTGACGCACAGCGTAAGTCACAAATACATCGATTATAAGAACTTTTGTAGAGAAGTTTGTACCAGTTTCGCGCTCGAATTTAAACGTAAGCAACACCTTCCTTCATAATAAGAACCTAATGGTAGGCTTTCGAATTGTGTATAATACTAGTCGATTACAATCAGCAGGAAGAGTTGGGGTCAACCCTTACCATTAAAACGTGAGCATGAGGGTGGCGAAGCCCCCCCGATTTCGAAATTAATCGCATTAGAATACGTATTGCAGCCTTTAGCGCTGTCTCATCGTCGTTGTCTTCGAAAATAGCTCATTTTTCCTGAAAAAATGTTTGCATAAATGTTCCGCTAACTCGGAAGTAATTCATTTGTGGCAGGAATGAACATCATATTCGCGTTCCTGTTCCCTAAATACACAATGAAAGTATATTTTCTGTCCCAAAATCCTTGGTTGGGATGTTCTTAAAATTTACCGAATTGCAAATCACACAAGTAAAGGTTATTCTCAAGATATATCACTCGTATGATATATTCCATGTATAGAATATTTCATCCATACATGGTCTCCATTTCACAGGTAGGATATCAACATTCTGTAGGCAGCAGAGAGAAGACCATAACGAAATTATCTCTTCCTTCAGGCACCATGATTATATGTTTAGTTTTTGCGTACTTAATATATTTTCATTTGAAAGGATGTACTTAAAGGGTGACATGATTCAACTTTTTAATATGTTTATTTGAAATAGGGATTTTTTTTGCTTGATACTGATTATAGGACAAGGGGTCACTGTTCGAAAATTCAAAATCTAGAAGCAGGCTGTATTTCACGGATAGTCATGGATTCTTGAAATGCATTGCATTGGGATGTTGTAAATAACTAATTTGACTTATCCAAAGAAAAACTAGACAAGTATTTGGGGAAGAGCATAGATAAAGAACCTAATTTTGTAGGTTTACATGTGTTATAGCCAAATTTTAATCGTATTTGCAGGTTTGGTAGTAGTGTATTAAAAACAAAATATGGCGAGCCTACTGGTCGATGGCTACCTACGCAATCCACTGGATGTAGATTATATCATGGTAGTGGCTTTATGAGTTGTAGGATACTTGACTGGGATTAGTTTGATAGGCTCTAGTGTGTTTTCCTCTTTTATTTTATACTATTATACCATATTTCTAGTTCTTAAGACATTTGAAAACCTAAATAAAGTCACTCGGGTACCTATTTTGATTTTCAACTTTAGTTTATGCTTTAGAATTGTGTCCACGGAATTTAATATCCATTATGTGTTTTACACATCATCCGATTTCAACAGTCATTTACAAAACAATGAAAGTGCATTATCAAGAGATTATTTGATGATAAATTCCTTTTGCAAAAACCTGGTAATAAAGAAAACATGATTCAAGTTGAAAGGGCGAATTTTGACTTAAATTTAACCGTGAAACAAAGAAGTATGTTCGAGAATTCAAAATAACAAAGTATTATAAGGCAAAGTTGTCGACTGGTTTTGTAACTGGCCAAAATTATATTGTTGGCCATGTTTGTTGTTTAAAAAGGAATAAAGATCCTTGTATTCCTTTTACTTTGCATCAGGCAAGTAAAAGGAAAGGAAGCTATTCTAGCCCATAACCCCATAATACCAACCATAAATTTGACCAGATTCGCACACACGAATAGATTTACTATTATTAAACTAACAGCTTAAGAGGAATGTTGAAATTCGTAATGAAAAAGTAAAGAATAATTCAGACTTTAAAACGATTAATATATTTGAATTGTTTTTTAGGAAGTAACACTTAGATTTCAGAGGACAAAATAAATCATGTTACTCTAAAAACAGGGCTATTTATGTATGTTGAACTGTTTATTTATTCAGTAAAACACGATAGTTTACTGACATTGAATTTGGAAGAGAGTAAACGTTTTCTGGTGTTTCAAATATAATAAATATATTGGATTAATTGTGTGGGTGAAATTCTTTCAAAGAAAATTAAAAGTAAAATAGATGAGTCTTCATTTCCTGGCCTAAAAATCTAAGCAGCAAGAAATTTGAGATCAATTAGGTTTAGTTATTTTTTTATTATCCATAACAGTATTATCCATCACTCTCGACCTCAGGGAGAAGGGGGTGTCGGGAGATAAGTCGCAGAAACCAAGACTTGTGGCGGAAACGTATCCGAAACATTAAGCCTGCTTGATGAACGAGGCAAGATGCAGAGAAAGAAGAAGAAAGCAGTTTTGAAACTTCTTTCTGCCTTAGACTTGTGTATCAATCAATCAAAGATCGTTCTAGGTTCACCCTTAGGTGTCTTTCTTTGCTTCTTAATTGATTAAGAATGAAAATGAACGAAGACTCCACTTTTAAAAGTAAAGCATCTCTGGGATAGTCTTTGATTAAAATCTCTAGTGGCAATGAAACCTGAACAATTTCTTTCATTCTTTGCCATTCAGAATTTAATAATTCGTATCTTATGGCTATCAAAGCTCTAGATATACAATTTTTTAATTTTCAAAAATCTATCTAATATGAACAAAAGGCTATTCCAGTGCTTCTTGACATCGATAACCAGATTCAACCGCTGCCCGTCGAACTTGAAAGGCGATTTAAGGAGCGTTCGGCAAATTTTTCAAACCTTGAGAAGCATTGAATCAAAGTCCATGAAGTTTGGGATGAAAGTTAGGAGATTCTATGTCAACCTGGGTTTCTATTAGATTAAAGTTCAGAAAATGCCCGCCCTCGATTTTTGTGGGCGCTTTGCTATAAATGTCTCTATTTAAAAAAAAAATCGCAAATGCTATATAATGTATGTATATCGGAGATATACACTATATAGCTTTTTCACTAAATTAGACTGGAAAATTTCTCATTATGATATGACGAAAAATAGATTGGCCGCCATATTGAGAGACACGTTGTTAATTGGAGCCGCATCATAATGTATTATATATGATTTTGAAGGAATTTTCTTTTGAATTAAAATAAAATATGAAATTTTATAATAATCAATTTTAAAGAAAAATATGATTGATTTAAATAGCATTCGGGGAGAAGGCTTATATGTCTGAAGTCAAGAAACAGGCTATAAAAATTAGAAGACTAACGACATCTGGTAATCTTTTTTGAATTCAAATCTAATGCTAGGCTTTCGAATTATGAATACTACGAGTTTATTTAAAAATTACCTTGAAATAAATTACCTTGAAAATGTTATATAATACAATATGATGCGATTCCAATAACTTAAAATAAAAGCAATCATTTGGAATTTGCTCAAGAAAAAGAACAGTTTTTAAATTAAAAAAACACTTGTTTTTAAGAAAAAATATGTATTTATGAATTATCCAAAAAATATAGGGCGGGCATTTTCCGAAATTTATCCATTTATGATGTCTTCGCCATTGGAGTTAGAAGTCATTTTCTCCTCCCTGAATACTGTGAACTCGAACGTTATTACATATATATGATATCACAAACGTTTAGAATTATTCTGTATTCCAGGCACTGTTAGTAATTTGCAGCAATAATTTTGCCGAATTTCAACATTACTGAAGATCCATCTGTCGTACATTCTACGATGTCACGATCCAAATCGAGATTGAACTCTCTTGATCAAAGTTTAGCCATATTTCTAACAATTTCACTCTTAAACAATTCTTTATTACAGGGTCTAATTTTTACATGTTCTAATTTTGAAGTTTAATAAAATCAAGAATAATTTTGTGATCATAATGAAAATTTCAGAAGTTGTTTCATAATAGCTGTATGTTTCTGGTCATAAAATGACTAATTGATTTATTAATTTTGTAGAAGTTATGCCAGTTTTAGTGAAGCATTCATTTTTAACAAATTTTCGATGAACTTTAAGATACGAGGATTTATCGACTATTAAAACCAATGAAAATTTCAGAAGTTGTTGGTAATAGCTGTATGTTTCTGGTCATAAAATGACTAATTGATTTATTAATTTTGTAGAAGTTATGCCAGTTTTAGTGAAGCATTCATTTTTAACAAATTTTCGATGAACTTTAAGATACGAGGATTTATCGACTATTAAAACCAATCTTATTTTAACTAATTTTACTTGCTTAAAATTAACACAAAAATAAGACTAATAATCAGTTTGCATAATTAACATAATAACTTAATTTATTTGAAGATTCTTGGAGGCCACTTAAATTTACTGTTTCGAGAAATGATTTTTCCTCTAAAGTTTCGTCTTAACAACTGCATTGTTTCATTCGATGTATATGTTGTTGCACCATCTTGCTGGAAAAAACATTGACGTCTATTTCAAAGCCTTCGAAAGTTCGGTAAAAAATATTCTTCAAGCATGTGTCGGTATCTTTCGCCATTCACAGTGACTGAATTTCCATTTTCGTTCTTATAAAAATAGAGACCAATGATCCTCTGAGGTGTTATCGCACACTGCACAGTGGATTTTTCAGGATGCAGCTCTTTCTGGCGTATAGCTTCTGAGTTGTGATCTGACCATATTCTGTTATTCTTCTTATTATTGTATCCGCTGAGATGAAAGTGCGCTTCGTCAGACATTATCACGGGCGGTACATCAACTTCCCTAAATTTTCGTCTATATTCTTCTGCATACGATTTTATTTTCGTGAAATCATTGTCTTCCAATTTTTGCACAACCTGAATCTTTCATTGCTTAAGTTTCAGTTATTTCTTCATTGTATTGTATGTTGTACTTTTTGGCAATCTCACTTGTTCTGATCTTCTTTTCAATGATTTCTGTGGCGACCGTTTGACGTTTTGAGGCAACTCTTCAATTTTATTTTGTTCTACGTCTTTTCTGCCACACACACCCTTCGTCTACTTTATACACTACCGGTGTCTCGAAATTTTGTAATTAGAATGCATAGCGCTTGGTGAGATGGCACGTCTTGAGCTCCCTCACATCTCATCCATCGTTGTGTTGAAATCACTCAACAGTTGCATCTGATGAATGTTTCAACAATTTTTTTTTCGTTCACTTATTTCCAGGAGCTTCCATGTTTTCAGTTTGAAAAATTTCTTAATAATGATTTTTGCTAGAAAAAAAATTTCTCCTTTTATATTCTACCAATGATCATGATGCTATTAAATTTGTTCCTAAACAATTTTCGCGAAATTGTGCTAAGAATCGATCATTCCCCAAATTACTTTTTCTAACAAATATTTTACGCTTTCCGTTTCTAACAAAAAATGACTGATTTACTAAAATTGGCATAACTTCTAAAATAATTAACGAATCAATTAGTGATTTTAGGCATAGCACCTACACCTATTACCAATCACCTCTGAAACTTATATTGTGCTCAGAAAGTTATTCTTGATTTTATTAAACTTCAAAAGTAAGACATGTAACAAAAAAGACCTTGTGCGACTGAAACTTAAATTCTAATGCGTTTCTTCGTCATGAAGGTTAATATTGACGAACTTTTACTTTGATTTGAAGTATTTTTATCCAGGGTAATCGATACCGCTTGCCTTCTTTGCTTTCCTTCTAAAATACAAAAATTTAGCCAATTCCGTCTTTCTTTTTAAATAAAACTTAATCATAGAATTTTTAATTTGCAGCTTTCTTGTCGTATTTAGATTTTGCGAAAGATTTTGAATAAATTCAACGACTCGAACGTTTTAAAACAATCGAGAAAGCGCGTCTAATTCAAGTAAATTTTAAGTGCTTACATATAATTATAGGTTCTTATGAGTGCTTATGATTCAATATTAGTTATTTTTATTATTAATAATTAATTGTAAAAAAAAATAAAATGATAGTTCATTCTAAAATAGATATCCTAATCATATAATGCTAGGTCTCTTTACTTTCTTTTTGATGGGGTTAGAATCGATGAAATTTTTCATATTGTTGCAAGGGGTCTATGTGGTAAAAGGTTTGAGAAGCCCTGGTTTAATCGGAATGAATTTTAAATTTTATACCTTTGGCTAAAACGATTTCATGATCTTATAAGAAATCGTTTTCAACAACTTTTCTTGATAGGGACCTAAACCACCCCAAAAGTTCTGTAATCTCCCAAACTAGTGATATCAGAAGAAGAAAGCTCAAGAGAATATGGAGGATGAAGCAATATTTCCCAACCGAGCTTTCCCATGAGATCTTTGGTCATTCAAGTTGTATGAGGAGAGCCATTATTGTGATGGAGGACGACAAAGCTTATTGAAGTAGAGATTAGCATTAATTATTTGATTATTGTTTTATAGTTCGCAATGAACAATTCCTTCAATATCCCGCCATGCACTCAACAGGATCTTTATGGGATCAAGTCCTCCATTTGGTCGCGGTGAAATTCTGCTTCCTCGACTAGTCCACGAACGGCGGTGTTTAACGATATGATAAAGGAGCCAATTCTCATCACCAATAACAAGGCTGCTCAAAAATAGTTCCTCGAGATCTCGTGAAAGCATTTTCCAATCACTAGAAACTTTTCAATCCTTTTCAGTTGGCATAGAACAGGCGTATGTGTTACGGTAAGTTGTTCTGTGAATTCCCTAGAAATTGTAGCAGGATATACTGTGACAACTGATTCCAACTCTACATAATCAAGTTCTTTAGGAAGACCCTCTTTTAATTCCACATTTTAGACTGAAATCCTCACTTCGGAAACTTGAAAAGCACCTCCTGAAACTTCTTTCATTTACTGCATCATCCCCATAAGTGCTCTGAATGGATTTTGCCGCTTTCCTAGATTTCATCAATTTATGACACTCAGAGTAAAACATGCCGATATGATCTTTAGAGAGGATGACCTAGTTCTGAATGCCGAAGGAGATTATGAACACTATTTTTATATTCTAAAAGAAAAATGTATAAACTACTCATTGTAGCATTGATGAACAATAACAAAAGGCACTACTTTAATAAATACAATCTAACACTTTATTTTAGAAAATTGTATATTACTTTCGCTCCAACCTGATATAAAAGTAAAAAACAAAATTTACATATTGACAGATGATATATTTTTGATTATTGGGGCAGAACTATTCTTCTAGAGTCTTGCATAATTCCTTGATATTGTTGGAATGGAACCAAACTTAAATAACGCGGCAAATAAATTTGTTTTTCGTAATTAGGATTTGGTGTAGCTAGTAATTCAATGTGCACTGTTACATTGCTACGGTGGCAGTTCGACAGCAGTTTCTCTACACCATTCTATACAGATTTTACAGTGTAACATTGTGCACAGTCTTGTTTGAAAATTCATGGCATGTCGCCATTTCATACCCTTACTTTTGATATTAGACTGATTGTAGAATCTCTATGTACATTTACTGGTTCTTTGTTCGTTCTGCCACCAAAATTATTTCAGAATTGCCTCCTACCTACGCTTTGCACACCATTATCAAGCACTGCAATTGTTACTTCGTCAGAAAACACTACCTACTAGCAATGCCGCCTTAAGATACCGGCAACTCGAGTAAATGCTCGGGGCGCACCATGTGCGTAGGAGTGCCATCAAGGATCTTCCTCCAAAAGAAAAAGTGAAAATAATAAATAAAATATTTTCTCAATCTGACCTTTATATATATATATATATATATATATATATATATATATATATATATATATATATATATATATATATATATATATATATATATGATGAAAATTAATGCAATATCGCAAGAAAAGATGAGGAATTAAACCACATTCTCCGAAGACAATTTAATTCAGAACAGTTTCGGTGTATCTAACACCCTTTTTTTAACTGACACTGGGCAGAAAATATAAGAGAATGCATATAAGCATAACACAAGATCCCCTCTTTTTTCCTTCAATCCCCTACTTGTGGCTAATCTGGGGGAGGGTTAGGCCTAAACATATTGAAGGGCTGATATTTTACTATTTTGTTTATATGCTTTCTTATTATAGGATTAAAAGAAAATTGACCGTCAGATAGATTTAAATTAGGAACTGACGATATCAAGCTCGATTCTACGATTCTTCTCTTAACATATCGTCAGTTCCTAATTTAAATCTATCTGAGGATCAATTTTCTTTTAATCCTATAATAAGAAAGCATATAAACAAAATAGTTAAATGTCAGCCCTTCAATATGTTTAGGCCTAACACCCCCCCCAGATTAGCCACAAGTAGGGGATTGAAGGAAAAAAGAGGGGATCTTGTGTTATGCTTATATGCATTCTCTTATATTTTCTACCCAGTGTCAGTTGAAAAAGGGTGTGAGATACACCGAAACTGTTCTGAATTAAAATTGTCTTCGGAGAATGTGGTTTAATTCCTCATATATATATATATATATATATATATATATATATATATATATATATATATATATATATATATATTCATAAATCTACTTTGAACCATCAAATAGATTGGTTCAGTGCGAAATCCATTATTTTTGTGCCCAATTTTATTGAAACAAATTTAATGGAATCAGCCATGATCAAATTCTCCCATAACATTAATTTCAATCTAAATGAGGGTCTTTTTAAATTAGATAATTGGATCATAAATAATATTTGTTTACAATATAAATTTAATTTGTTTAATTGATTTGTATATTGTAGTATATTGTTCGTCAGTTAGTCCTCCCCCCAATAACGATTGTCTTTATTCGTCAGTATGTTTGAATGACGTCACATTTCTCTGTTTATTGACTGTTTCTCTATTCCATTGTTCTTCTGCTCCTGATGATGTAAACACGAAAGAGCTTGGGATTATTCTGTGTATTATTTTTCTTTGGGATATTTCAAGCATATATATATATATATATATATATAAATATATATATATATATATATAAATATATATATATATATAAATATATATATATATATATATATATATAAATATATATATATATATATATATATATATAAATATATATATATATATATATATATATATAAATATATATATATATATAAAAATATATATATATATATATATAAAAATATATATATATATATATATATAAAAATATATATATATATATATATATATAAAAATATATATATATATATATATATATAAAAATATATATATATATATAAATATATATATATATATAAATATATATATATATATATATATATAAATATATATATATATATATATAAAAATATATATATATATATATAAAAATATATATATATATATAAAAATATATATATATATATAAAAATATATATATATATATAAAAATATATATATATATATAAAAATATATATATATATATAAAAATATATATATATATAAAAATATATATATATATAAAAATATATATATATATAAAAATATATATATATATATAAATATATATATATATATATATATATATATATATATATATATATATATATATATATATATATATATATATATATATATATATATATATATATATATATATATATATATATATATATATATATATATATATATATATATATATATATATATATGCTTCGTAAGGTATTTGAGGACATATGTTATTATTCGACTTTATATTTTCTATATTTAGAATTATCAATGCCAGACCCTATGCTTACACAAGAAATGAAGAGGCACGCATTATCGTGGCTATAAAGGGTGAACATAGCAATTTAGAAATAGCACGATTTGTAAAAGTCGCTAGATCATTGGCCTACAGAGTTTGGAAGGAGTTAGAGGCCAAAGATGGTTAAGCCATGGATCCACTATTTACGCAACGGAACATCTTATGTGTTTCAACAAGACTCGCCAACATCACACATGGCTCAAACAACGCTGGAATGGATGGCGGATAATTTCCATAATCACATAACCCCTAACATTTGCCCGCCTAACTCCTTAGATCTCAATCCATTGGACTACTATGTATGTAGCGTAGTTCAGTAAGAGGCTAATGAGCACCTTAATAACAGTAAAGAATCCAGAAAAGACTCCATAGTCCGAGAAAATGCCAATCTGAACAAAATACATTATTATCTGTTTCTAAGAGTCACTTTTGTGTAAGTATATCGCAACCTATATATATATATATATATATATATATATATAATTTCTTTTCGAAGTGAAAACCAGAAAAGATAGTGAAGTATCTTAAATACTTGAGAAGTAGACTTGACTTCGAAAACCAAACTTCAAACTCCGAAAGCGATCACAGCGTATCTGAACCTTTATTCTAAACATTTGAATGTTTCTTACAACATTTGGATATATTTTCCATCTCTCTCTAAAAAAAATATGTAATGCAAATTAAGATGACCATTTAAAAATATTTAAACAATCACAAAATAAAGATATATGCATTAAATTGAGGATATAAAATTACTTATATTAAAATTTGTATAGCTACAAATAAAACTAAAGCAAGTTTTAAAAAATTCGAATGAAAACGTCGAAAAAGAATAAGATCAGTTAATTACACGAATATACGACTGTTTAGCTTACAACTTGGGTAACGTTCAATGATTTAACGTTCATGAGATCGAATGATGTAAGTTTCTATGTAAACAATGCCCGTTCCCTCTACAAGAAACCTAATCCTTCGGGATAATTTTTTTAAGTCAATTGCTTATCATCTGATATCTTTCGTTTTGTTCTAAATTTGAATAACTTTTATTACCATAGTTAGTTTATTTCCGTAGTGTATCGTACACCAATTTCGGAAATATTGGATTTCATTTCCTCTGGCAAATGTTACTTGAGATGCTGTGATAGAAATATAGATGTTTCTGGTCTTTCGGATGGTAATATATATAAATAATGACAGAGAGAGAGAGAGAGAGAGAGAGAGAGAGAGAGAGAGAGAGAGAGAGAGAGTTACAAGGAGTTACAAGGAAAGATAGTACCTCAGAAGACTAAGTTAGTCCATACCGAGGAGGTACTCATTTAATATTCATATTCAATCTACTCGTCATAGAAATAGTATAGTAAAGTTCAAGGCTCTCCCCTCCCACCTCTCCCGCCCGATCTTTCGGGCAATGAAAGATGAAAAGATACCCGCTGTGCTAGAAAAAAAGTACACAAACAGGAATTTCGACAGGAAAGCAGAAATGCATTTCTACATTATTATTTTTCTTTTAATATTCTTAATCTAATTATTTTCAGTGTAATCTTATGTTTTTAGTATGTAAGCGTATTTATGATTTTATCTAACCTCCTTTTAAACGCCTCGACACTGGGGCTCGAAACGACCTCTTCCGTTAACTGATTCCAAATATTTACTATTTTATACGAAAAGAAATTACCGCATACATTCAATTTGTATTTTGGAGGGATTAGCTTCATACTGTTATTCCTTGTTACATTTCTGTTGAACTCGAACCAGATTGAGTAATCCACATTATCAATTCTATTTAGTATTTTATATACTTGAATCAACTGGCCTCGTACACGTCTAGTTTCCAACTTGTAAAGGTTTAGCTTGTCTATTCGTGTTTCATAACTATAATTTCTTAACGAAGGTATCATTTTAGTAGCTGTGGCCTGAACTCTTTCTAATCTTTAAATGTCTTTTCTGAAGGAGGGTGACCAAGCCTGCGCACAGTATTCCAAATGGGGTCTCACTAGGGCGTTATACAGGTTGATTACAGTTGTATCGCTTTTATAAGTGATTTGTCTCTTTATATAACCTAGTATCTTCCGCGCTTTCTTTTCAACATTGACGCACTGTCGAGTGAACTTGAGATCGTTTGTGACATAGATACCGAGATCTTTTTCGATTTCTGATTCTGTTATTGTTTCGCTCTTGAGTTTGTAATCTGCCTTAGGATTTTTGTGACCAATGTACATTACTTTACATTTCTCCAGGTTAAGGGGAAGTTTCCACTTCCTAGACCATTCACTTATGTGATCAATGTCACTCTGAAAATCTAGTCTATCTTGCTCGGTGACTATGCTTTTACCCAGTTTACAATCGTCGGCGAATTTTGAGATTTTAGAAATTATTCCAACGTCTATGTCATTCACATATATAATGAAGAGCAAGGGTCCCAAGACCAATCCCTGAGGAACTCCACTAGTTACAGCTTTCCAATTGGACTCTTTTCCATTAATCACTACTCTTTGCTTACGATCGCTAAGCCAATCTTCAATCCAATTTGCTAATTTTCCACGTATTCCTAAGGCTCTGACTTTACACATTAGTTCCTTGTGTGGGACTTTATCGAAGGCCTTTTTAAAATCTAGATACAAAATGTCTACAGACCTATCACTATCATGAATTTTATTAATGTAATGTAAAAACTCTAATAAATTGGTAAGACAGGACCTATGCTTCCTAAATCCATGCTGCGTGTTGAATAGCAGTTCGTTTGTTTCTAGATGGCTCACTATTTTATCTGCAATAATACGCTCTAGCATCTTGCCTACCACCGATGTCAGGCTTATTGGTCGATAATTACTTGGTAAATCTTTTCGTCCTTTTTTGAATATTGGCGTGACATTAGCTAGTTTCCAGTCTTGAGGAACAGCCCCAGCTTCAAGGGATAAATTGAAGATGTACGTTAATTGATCCACTAGAACATCCTTTAATTCTTTTATTATTCTTGGCACTAGTTTGTCAGGCCTGGGGGATTTGAATCTCTTCATTTTATCTATTGCTATTTCTAGATTAGAAGTGTCGTTGGTAAAAACAGATGCAAAATATTCGTTTAGTACAGTGGATATATCTTTATCTTTAACTTGTAACTTATTGTTTCCGTCCATGATTGGCCCAATACTGTTTTTTATTGGTTTTCTACTATTAACTAGGGCATAAAATTCTTTGGGGTTTCTTTTACAGTTTAGTGCCACCCTCATTTCTTCGTTGCGCTTTGCTCTCCTTATTTCGGTTTTTACCCTTCTCCTCAGATTGAAATAATTCTTCTTGTTAGTGTCTGAACTGTTCAGTTTAAACATCTTATAAGCATTTTTTCTTCTATTGATGTCTCTTTTTATTTCACTTGTTAACCATTTGGGATTTTGTTTTTTTTCCTAATTCAGTGATTGCTAAAGGAATGAATTGAGATTGTCGCCTTAGTAGATTGTCTCTAAACTTGTTCCACACTTCATTTATATCTGTACCGTTTATATTAAAGTTCCTGAGACTATTTCTTAACCCTCTAAAATTTGCCTTTCGGAAGTCAAATTTTGTAATACTACGTATATTCCTTACTTGAGGTAAGCTTAATTCAAATTCTATTTGATTATGGTCACTACCGCTAAGTTGGTCGCCGACGTAAACTCTTGAAATAAGTTCGTCATCCGAAGTTAAAATTAAGTCTAATATATTTCCTCCTCTTGTTGGCTCGGTGACCCACTGAGTTAACAAATTATCGTTTATAAAATTTAGTAATCTTTGGCCTTCCGAATCCGAGTTCTTTGTCAGCCAATTTATTTGGGGGCAATTAAAGTCGCCAATAATGAGACAGAATTTGTCTTTACTTACGTTCGTCAGAGTTTCATATAATCTTTGATCCGCTTCATATGAACAGTGGGGCTTTCTATAGACTAAGAAGATATGCAAACACTTTTTTATATTTAATGTTACTCCTATTAATTCAAAATCTGTGTCTATATTACAGTTAATAGGGTGAAGCTCCTCATTTATATACAAAAGAACTCCACCTCCTTCTTTATATATTCTATCCTTGCTAAATAATTTGTAGCCTTGCAAATGATATTCACTAATATAGTCTCTCGTATGACTATGTATCCAAGTTTCAGTAATGCCTATTATGTCATACTTATTTAATGCTACCAACGTTTGGAATTCTGAAAATTTGTTTCGGAGTGATCTAGCGTTAAATAGGGTAGCTTTAAGAGAATTTCTCAAATTTTTACAAGAAATGTTTTTTATTCTTTTATCGCGCGGAACCTCTGTAGAGGAGAGAGAGAGAGAGAGAGAGAGAGAGAGAGAGAGAGAGAGAGAGAGAGAGAGAGAGAGAGAGAGAGAGAGAGAGAGAGAGAGAGAGAGAGAGAGAGAGAGTGTGTCACAAGGAGTCACAAGGAAAGGAAGTACCCTAGAAGACCTTACGGTCCATACGAGAGGGTACTTGTTACGAGTCAGGGACTCGTGAGCCTGTCAGCGAACCAGGACTTTATCTAGGCGCCTTTTGAACTGCTCCACAGAGTCGCTGTTCACGACTTCTGGCGGAAGCGCGTTCCACTCGTTGCAGATACTGTAACTGAAGAAGTTCCTGCATCTGTCCCGGTGATAACGCGGCAGCTCAATTTTGTAGCCGTGGTTTCTCGTTACGCCCTCGCTTAGTTGGAACAAGTCCCCGTTGCCTACGTGGTCAATACCTCGGAGGATTTTGAAGACCTCGATTAATTGACCGCGCCGTCTTCGGGTTTCCAGTGAGAAGAGGTTTAGTTCTTCTAGGCGGGCTTCGTAACTTTTGTGCCTGATCGAGGGGATCAGTTTGGTCGCCCTGGCTTGTACTCGCTCCAGTCGGGCGATGTCCTTCCGAAGGGATGGACTCCAAAACTGGACTGCGTACTCCAGGTGAGGTCGGACCAGGGAATTAAAGAGAGTGAGAACGATTTCCCTGTTCCGATACCCAAACTGTCGCTTGATATACCCCAAGATTCTCTGGGCTTTCTTCTCCGCCTCGATGCACTGCTTGGAAAACTTGAGGTCGCTGGTGATCACGACTCCCAAGTCTTTTTCCATGTCTGTGCTCTCGAGCGCCGAGTTTTTGAGGCTGTAGACGGCTTGGGGATTTCTGTGGCCGATGTGCATCACCTTGCACTTTTCGACATTGAACGGCATTTGCCATTTGTCTGACCACTCCCCGAGTTTCCTCAAGTCGGCTTGGAGTCTCTCGACGTTTTCCGCGTCTGCCACGTTCATACCTAGTTTGGTATCGTCGGCAAATTTGGAAATACTCGCAGTTATGCCATCATCTATGTCGTTTACATAGATGATGAAGAGTAGGGGGCCCAGCACGGATCCTTGGGGAACGCCGCTTGTTACCGGTAGCCAACCGGACGTTTGCCCGTTCACCACTACTCGCTGCCTTCGACTATGCTGCCAGTTTTCGATCCAGTCACCTACAGCTCCGGCGATACCTAGCGCTCGAACCTTTTTCAGCAATCGGCGGTAGGGCACCTTGTCGAAGGCCTTCTTCAAGTCGAGGTAGATGACATCCACCGCCTTCTCCCGGTCGTGCTCGCTGAACACGAAGTGGAAGAATTCCAAAAGGTTCGTTAGGCATGACCTGTGACCCGGAACCCGTTTCGGGAATTCCTCAATAGGTGGTTGGACTCGACGTGCTGCGTTATTTCGTCAACCAGGATACTTTCCATCAATTTTCCTACTACCGACGTCAGGCTGATCGGCCGGTAGTTAGATGGCTCGCTCGCGTTACCCTTTTTGAATATGGGGGTGACTTCCGCGTCTCGCCAGTCCTTTGGCACGCATCCAGTCTCGAGCGATTTCCTGAAGATCGAGCAGAGATGTGGGGAGACCTCATCTCGCACTTCCTTCAGCACCCGTGGTAAGAAGCCATCGGGCCCTGGCGACTTGTAGCGGTTCAAAGCGTCGATCTTTGAACGCACTGTCGTCTCTTCGAAGTGAAATCTCTCCAATTGCTCTGAGCCTTCGTACTTGTCGCGAGGCTCAGGAGTGGTGTTCTTCTCCTCAGTGAAAACTGACGAGAAGTACTTGTTGAGGATGGTCGCATTCGCTTCGTCACTGAGCTCTAGCTCACCATCCTCTTTCACCAAGGGACCGATCCGTCTACGTGTCGGCTTACGGCTGTTTACGTATCCGAAGAATTCCTTGGGGCTCTCTTTGCAGAGTCTCGCCACACGGACTTCTTCGGCGCGTTTCGCCACCCTTATCATGGACTTGACACTTCGGCATAGACTTCTGTAGTGCTCGAATTCTCCAGTGTTCTTCGCTTGGCGATAGGCGGTTTTTCTCTTCCGTAGGGTTCTCCCGATTTCGGGGGTGAACCACTTGGGTTGAGTAGCTCCGACTCGGCCGCGTTCTGATGGAATGAATCGTGACTGCAGGGCCATGAATGAGTTTTTGAAATTCTTCCATGGTTGCTCGACGTTGTCACTATCTTCCCCCTCCATCGCTGCCACGCCAGCACGAAGTCCCGCGAAATTTGCCTTTCTGAAGTTCAGCTTGGCTGCAGCACGAGCTACTGCTTCGCGAGCTGGGACTCGAATGCAGAACCTGATGAGGCGGTGGTCGCTGCCACCTAGCTCCTCATCTACACTAACTTCCTCAATGATGTCATCCTCGGATGTGAGAACGAGGTCGAGGATGTTTGCACCTCGTGTTGGTTCTCTCACCCATTGAGTGAAGAATCCTTCATTTACGAAGTTAAGGAGCTGTATGTTGTCGTTGCGGGTTTCTCTGGTTGCCCAGTCAACGTGAGTGTTGAAGTCCCCCATGACGATACTCACCGTGACTTCAGTTAACTGATTCAGTTGATTATAGAGGTCCCTGTCTTGATCCTCCGTCGAGGATGGGGGTCTATAGACTGTAACAGTCCTGTACTTGGTGGTACCCAGCTCCAAGTCCACGCATAGGACTTCTTGGTGGGCGGTGGTGGTGCTGCTCGTTGCCGTGAATACACTTCTCACGTACACCACCACTCCGCCCCCCTCCTTCGCCAGCCCGGTCTTTGTGGAAGATCTGGTAGCCCGGGATTGCGAATTCGCCCTCAAAGTCACGAACAGAGGTTCGAATCCACGACTCCGTGATGGCCACCAGATCTGGTTCTTCCGTTACTACGAGGGCCACTAATTCCAGAAACTTGTTCCGGATGGACCTCGCGTTGAACAGAAGAACCTTAAGGGAGTTCCCGGCTGGTGGTCTCCCTAAGTTCGACCGTTTCCCGCCGCCTTTGGCTTGGCGGCAGGAACGGTTCTCCTTTCCCGAACAGACCGGACGCAGCGGTTAACCGTCTCCTGGATGAGGTCAGCCAGCATGGCTTTTCCCTTCATCGACAGGTGGGCTCCGTCCCTTTCGTAGAGGTCGTTCCTACCCAAAGAACGTCCGGAAAGGGTCCGCGAAGAAGACCCCTTCAGCTGTACAGAGTTCTCTCAACCTCTGGTTTACCAGCTCATTGCGACGGTATGTAATGGGGTTAGGGCTCCTCCGTGGAAGGATCCCGACAACGACCCTCCTCCTCGTCTTTAGTCCGCAGTCGTCGACTGCCCCCATGACGTTCTGGAGTATTGGTTCTGTCGCCCCTGCTCCCCCGTTGCGGAAGTAGAGGTCGTTGCCACTAGCCAGAATGGCAACTACTGAAGAGTCAGTAGTGGGACTCTTCTCCACCTCCTTTCTCAGTGCCTTATTACCCTTGCCGGGCAGGCACTTGACCTCCACTTTCTTTTGGAGACGTGCTCGCAGGAACGGTTCTAGTCCTCGAGCCTGAGAGTCACCATAGACAGTGACCTCCGGTTTCTTGCACGCTTTTCTCCTTCTTCCTCTCCACCTTCTTCCAGCCGTCTGCCTTCGTGCTCTTTTCCTTCTCTTTCGTGTTTACAGCTTCGCTCTCTTCTTTTTTCTTCTTTTCAATCTTTTCTTCTTCCCTTTTCTGCTTCCTTCTATTCTTCTTCCTTTCTTGCTTCTTTCGCTTTCTCTCCTTTTTCTCATCTTCTGTGATGGGAGTTTTGGGGGGTTTCTTGACGGCGGCTGCGTAGCTGCCATCATTGTCCCCTCCACTACCCTCAGCGGTCTTCTCCTCAGCCGTAGCGCTCGAGTCGTCACTCGAGTGCTTGAGGTCGAGTGCATTCTTTAGGAGGGCGACCTGGCTCTTAAGGTCGGCGATCTGCCCGGTGTACCTCTCCTCCATCTGGGCAATCTCCTTCCTCCTCCTTTCCTCCGCCTGCTCGAGCTTCTCCTCCAGAACGCAGAAGAGGCATCTGCTCGTTGGAGCGATGTCCCTGAAGTTGCCTTTCGGGAAGTCAATACACCAGCGTGTGCTTTCACATTTTGGGCATTCGCTTTTTAGTGTTTGAGCGCCAGGCATTATTACTATCACTTGTAGACCACTTGTTGAAAAAATTTTGGGGGGTGGTGATTTATCCTCGCGCGAGTCGCTCCCTCCTACCCTTCCTTCAGCTTTGGGACTTTTGGAGTGCAATCCGCTTTGGCGTTGCCGTCCAGCTAGTAGCGACTAGACTGTCGAGCCCTGGGCACCGTGGCTCCCAACTAGGCGAATGCACAGGGAGACAACAGTTTCATGCACCTTACTAACTCTTAATGACTAAAGTCGGAGCGGCCAGGATCTCTGGCGAGCGGTCAAGGGATATCGTGCTCGCCTTGAGAGACTCTACCCGGGGCTTTTAGTTGGCCTGGCAGCCAACCTGGTAACAAGGACCCGTCACCTCGGGTCGGTGCAACCACTGACACTAAGGAACGGTCACAGGGAGCTGGTCAGGCAATTGCACGTTAGGAGAAGGCTTAACGGGGCACTTAGCTCATCTCCATTAATCGCGCCCCCGGCGCCTAGGATCCCTTCAATCCTAGTCTCTCGCGACCTGTGAGCGTTAGATAGTGTTATTTATAGAGGTTCCAAAGCCTCTCTTCCCACACGGCATAAGGTAGCTGGTAAGGTCCTTACTATCAAATAGTATCGAAGTTTGTTTTTTTTTGTTTTGTTTTGTTTTACATTTTTTTTCAAGGTTGGGGATAGCGTAAGAAAAGGATGGAGTCATAGCGGCAAAGTGCCATTGAAAAATTTAGGAAGGAGTATAAAGGTGGCACTCTTTATACTTCCCGTCGGCCAGTCCAGCATGGGTAACCCTTTCAGGCGTCTGTTGCGCCCGCCGGTACAGCCCTAAGGATCAGAGAGCTGCTCAATCTCTCCCACCACGGAAAGGTGGTGCCAAGTCGAAGAGAGAGAGAGAGAGAGAGAGAGAGAGAGAGAGAGAGAAGAGAGAGAGAAAGAGAGAGAGAAAGAGAGAGAAAGAGAGAGAAAGAGAGAGAAAGAGAGAGAAAGAGAGAGGAGAAGAGAGAGAAAGAGAGAGAGAGAGAGAGAGAAAGAGAGAGAAAGAGAGAGAGAAAGAGAGAAAGAGAGAGAGAGAGAGAGAGAGAGAGAGAGAGAGAGAGAGAGAGAGAGAGAGAGAGAGAGAGAGAGAGAGAGAGAGAGAGAGAGAGAGAGAGAGAGTAACAAGGAGTAACAAGGAAAGTAAGTACCCTAGGAGACCTTACGGTCCATTCAAAGAGGGTACCTTTGGACTAGCAATTGAGCGGGCACATGGCTTGCTCAATTGTTTTGCGTCCATACAAGACTTTGTCTAGTCTTGACTTGAACTGGTCAACAGATTCACTGTTGACAACTTCCACTGGAAGTGCGTTCCACTTACCGCAGATACTGTAGGTGAAAAAGTTTCCACACAGATTGCGGTTGTAACGCTTCAGTTCAAGTTTGAAGCCGTGATTGCGCGTTCTGTTCTCACTCAGTGTGTAAATATCCCGGTAGTCAACATTGTCGAACCCTCGAAGTATTTTGAAGACTTCGATGAGCTGACCACGCAGTCTACGGGTTTCCAGTGAGAACAGATCTAACTCCCTTAGTCTATCCTCATAACTTTTATGTCGGATAGAGGGAATCAGCTTGGTTGCCCTGGCTTGTACGCGTTCCAATCTCGCGATGTCCTTTCGCAATGAAGGACTCCAAAATTGTACGGCATACTCCAGGTGCGGTCGGACAAGTGAGTTGTACAGGCACAGTACAATCTCCTGGTTCCGATAACCAAACTGGCGCTTAATATAGCCTAGCATCCTTTGGGCCTTTTTCTCCGCCTCAATGCACTGTTTCGAGAACTTGAGGTCACTAGTGATTGTTACACCCAAGTCCTTCTCAGTGTCACTCGATTCAAGAGCAGTGACCTTAAGGATATACTGAGATTGGGGGTTTCTGTGGCCGATATGCATCACTTTGCATTTGCCCACGTTAAAAGGCATTTGCCACGTGTCCGACCACTCCCCAATCTTCCCAAGATCTTCCTGCAGGCGGGCAGTATTTCCATCCTTTGCAACGTTCATACCAAGCTTGGTATCGTCGGCAAATTTGGAAATCTTGGCAACCATGTCACCGTCCATGTCGTTGACGTAGATGATGAATAGTAGTGGTCCCAGGACAGAACCTTGAGGCACCCCGCTAGTAACGGGCACCCACTCAGAAGACTGTCCATTTACCACCACCCGTTGCCGTCTGCCACTTAGCCAGTTCTCGATCCAGCAGGCTACCTTTCCGTCTATGCCAAGCGCTCGCACTTTCCGGAGAAGGCGGCGGTGTGGTACCTTATCAAAGGCTTTCTGAAAGTCTAGGTAGACCACATCCACCGCCTTGTCCCGATCGTGCTCACTGAAAACGAAGTGGAAGAATTCTACAAGGTTCGTCAGGCATGACCGTTGCCTTCGGAAGCCGTGCTGGGAACTCCTCAGTAGCAGGTTTGACTCTAAATACGACGTCACTTTGTCCACCATGATGCTTTCCATGAGTTTACCGACTATCGAAGTCAGACTGATAGGTCGGTAGTTCGACGGTTGGTTACGGTCTCTTTTCTTGAAGATAGGAGTCACCTCCGCCTCACGCCAGTCTCTAGGAACGCATCCGGTCCGGATTGACTTGTTAAAGATAGCGCACAGATGTCGTGATACTTCATCGCACACTTCCTTCAACACTTTAGGTAGAAACCCGTCCGGTCCAGGGGACTTATTCGTCTTTAGGTCAGCGATCTTTTTCTTTATTTCTCCTTCGGTGAAGTCCATTGCCTCCAGCTTTTCCCCCGAGTAGGAATCCGTCGGCTGGGGAATGGGACCACACTCTTCAGTAAACACTGAAGAGAAGTAGTCGTTGAGGAGGTTAGCATTTTCTGGCATCTGAATGCTTTAATGTCCCCTCCTCATTGCTCAAAGGGCCAATCGTTCGACGGAT